>CM031596.1:26761585-26764085 GCA_018398815.1 Conus ventricosus | reverse complement strand
CTCAGACAATACAATGCAATGACAGACATCAGATCCCGCAAGTGTTAGGAAATCTTTACATAGAATCCTCAAGGTCTGACCAGCGCGTTGGCTAATGCTAGACAGACATCTGCTGAGTCGTACAACGACAGAAAACAGACATCCCCCCTCTTCCACACACACACACACACACACACACACACCACACACACACACACCACACACACACACCACCTCAAAGACCTAAGAAGCCTCACCGTATCTGGAAGCGATCTCTGACTGGTCTCTCACATGAATCACAACGACAGGAAACAGACACCCCCCCCCCCCCCCCCCCCCCCCCCCCCCCACACACACACACACACAAAACTTCCAAGACCTAGGAAGCCTCACCGTATCTGGAAGCGATCTCTGCCTTGGGGAGCCCGTCCATCTGCACGGAGTCCACGATGACGCGGGTGGCGTCGTGGAAGTTGCTGAGCTGCATCCTCAGCTTGCTGTTGGTGCTCTCCAGCTCCCGGACGGTGCCCCTCAGGGACAGGATGTCCTGGCCCATCCGCGTCACCGCCTGCCGGTAGTTCTCGATCTCCCGCATCTGCTGATCCATCACCGACATGGAGGTCTGGTCCAGGTCCGTCACGATTCTGGAGCCCCCAAAAAAGACCCCCGAGAATCATGATTCGTCCTGGTTAGAGGCCGGGGCGACTTCGTGAATAATAAGAAGAAGGGGGTATGAACGGTGTTCATTGTGAATAGTGTCGTTCATGTTTCTGATGTACGGTCGTGGATAGAAACAGACTATTATGACGGGAGAGATGCAAGAGATTTACTCATGCCCAGGTGGTGAAGCTAGAGACAAAATCAAACAGAGAGAGAGAGAGACAGAGAGAGAGAGAGAGAGAGAGAGAGAGAGAGAGAGAGAGAGAGAGAGAGAGAGAGAGAGAGGAAGAGGGAAGGAGCGCTGATGTCCTTTTTTTTTAATTTCTTCAAATTTTACACCTAGGCCATTGGTGGTGTCTCTGTCTGTCTGTCTCTGTAAGAAGTTATGGAGAGAATGGACCAATCATGTGCAAACCAGCCCACCCCAACTCATCATCCCAAACTCCGACTCCATCTTCCTTACCACCCACACCCCCTATCCATTCCCTCAGCTCCCTACAGCTCCCCTCATGAAACGAATTAAAAGACACATAAAAACATCAATGGAGTGTTCTGAACGTTCAATTCGTCCCTAAAGCAAAAAAAAAAGAAAAAAAAAAAACACGCTACGTGCCAGAGTTACACCCCTTGATTCAGGTCAACCCACGTACGCACCACGCCAACTCAAAAGACATTAACGAACAGCTGATTTGAATGACAAATATGTCATCTTTGTTCCTTACAGCGACTAAAACCACGTATCAGTTCGTCACAAAATGCCTCCTGTTCTGCATCAAATATAAAGGGAATCGAAATATCGTGCGACTCTTCCTCACAATGACGGTTTATGGAAACCCGCACTCTAACCTTCGGCGTTAAGCTCGACAACCGCCCCCCCCCCCCCTCTCCCCCGCCTTTCCTGCCACCCACTTTCCCGCCTTCCCCCCCCCCCCCTTCCCCCCCCCCCCCCCCCCCCCCCCCCCACCGCTCCCTATTTCCCTCTGTCATTTTTTTAAAATGAAAATTTCGACAGCCCACCTTTAAGTAGTTCTATCCCAGAATATGACAGTAGACCGTCGATGTTATTCTTACCCTGTTTGTTTATTGTTGTTTTTATGGTGGAAATATCTTGATACTGAAATAACCTACAATGCACACTGGAATGAAAACAAAACAAAACAAAACAAAAAACTGGAGTCGTTACTAACAGTGCACGTTAAAGTGACATGCAGGAGACTTAAATTCAGTCTACGTGAAAAACAAAAGATTTAATCTTCCGAGCACCCCTGACTGAAAAAACAACAACAACAAACAAACACAGGAGGTTACAACTACAAAGCATGAAACACAACCTACGGGACATTCTTAAGTTGCTGTTGTTGTCATACCCTGGCTAAAAGACCATCCAAACAGCCGAAGTACTTGAACACTATGGCACAAATGCATCAACTAGGGATGAGAACATGACGTGTGTGACCGTTTTTGATTACCCCGCCACGTGGGCAGCCACACTCCGACTTCGGGGATTTGGGAGACTGATAATGTTATGCTAGGAGCTTGTCACAACTGAAGACAGTCCCCGCATAACTATGCAGAGCATAACAACATTTTGATGTAGCCTTGGTGTTCTAGCCTATGTCAATTGGCCTGACACAGCCTTAAGCCAAGGCGGGACATTCTTAAGTGAAAAACAAAGTTTTAATCCACACTGCACCGTTGAGGGAAAAGCAAAAGACTTTCTGGTGTCTTCCTTGCCATTCATTTGTGTTTGTAAGCGAATAAATATCTTTACACTGCACAGTGGCATGATAATAGTGTCACAAGGAAAAAGAATATACGTGGTCAATATCTAAGGATTAGAATATGGATCCCCCCCCCCCTC
>CM031596.1:26749085-26751585 GCA_018398815.1 Conus ventricosus | reverse complement strand
CGTAAACCTGCGATGTCCGTTGTCTTCTCCCCGACGACGTTGACTGCGATGGTTTGACCCGTCTTGCTCTTCAGGAGGTGCCACGTCCAAGACAGTCCAGTTGATGGGACTTCAAGAGGCGTCAGCATCCAAGACAGTCCAGTTGATAAGACCCCAAGAGGCGTCAACGACCAAGGCAGTCCAGTCGATAAGACTTCAGGTAGAGGTTATCAGAAGAACCAAGAAAAAAAAAACAAAAAAGAAAAGCAGCAACCCACCTGCACAGGAGCAAGTGGCATCAGTGTCCTATTCCACGAGTAATCTCCCCGCAGCAGACTTGTTTGTGTATTTTATTTGTTAATATGAAAAGACAGACATGACCACACAAATGCACACAACCTAGTGCGTAGTGCCATGTCTGCATGTGTCTACTGCGGTACGATGACATAATAAATAAAAAGAAAGATGCAGATGGAACGATACATGAAATGAGAATGACCCCCACTCCACCCAGGGCGCACTCTCCTCCATCTGCAATGAAGATGTAATATCAATGAATCAAGCCTAACCACATCGGCCATAACTGTGTTATCGAACAATAAACTTGGGATATGAAAATATTTTAAACATATGGACTTTGATGTACGTGCGACAATCTTCGCACCAAAAACTATACATCCATTCAATAAACCAATTGAACATATTCCCCTCTTGACTACCTTAGTCTACATAACAAATATAATAATATAAGGAGTGTGACTAGACTCAATGGTAAAAAGGTGGAGCACCGAGCGCATGCCCAGAGTTTCCCGGCCGCCAGCGACACCAGCGTGCCAGAGTCCCTAGATGTCTGGTCAGGGTCGGTCCTCTGCGCGCTCGATACGTGGTTTGCAGCACGAACCCGGGCCACGGTATATGTTGAGACTGATCGATTCGATGTTCTCAACGTCTGTGTTCCTCCGCTGACTTGCGGTATATGCAAGATACAACGTCTTCTTGAGTTCCGATTATTTCCCCGTTGACTAGCTGCTGCTTTCTCCACGTCTCCAATAACTGTCCTTTTTCTTTTCCGTCATTTCCTTAGAGAGATGTCTTGACGACGATGCTTAGCAATGACACATGAGATTTGATGCATTGTAGAAAAGCTGATGTTACTTCTGTGGATTCGCAGCGCGATAAAATAAAAATAAAATACATACAAGCAGACGTGTTGTTTTGAAACTGCTTCGGTATGAGAAAAAATGATTTAAAGTGCGAGTTGAGCAGCCTGGACAATATTTTGCGTCACGGCATACGTGAAGAGCTGTGACGTTATTTGTGGTGACGATAAAAGATGCGGAGTGTCTATGAGGAAATCCAGAATTGGTCTCAGGTGTTTGGTCGAGAGGGCTGTCGCGTTACATATATGCCCCCGCTTAAGATTAAAACAGGGTCATAAACACTCTTTTAATCCAAGATAAGCCCAAGACTAAAACAACTGGCTTGACCAACCAATGAACGAGAGTAATAATTCAGTTCAATAACAATCTTATAAATTCAAACTTCACCATAATAACCAACAATTGTATCCCATCATAACCTTTCTACCCTGCCAATGAATGAAACTATATTATGTTCTTGTAAAGATCAAACGAAATACGTCATAGTACATGAGAGTGACCATGACGTCAAACTTGCGAGAGCTAAATTTCGTGTCCTGAGACACGACTTACCTCCCTTAGCTAAATTAGCAGCACAGGCCAATTTCAAAAGAAGTAGATAAGGAGCATATATACTTCAACATACCCCAGTGTCACGAGTTTGTCACGAGGCCTACGACGTTTGACCCATCTAGGGTGGCGGAATTATTCGTTTGTTTATTGTCGTTGCTGTTGTCGTGTATCCGTCCCTTGATGTGGCTTGTGGTGCGGTTGCACCTTGGTGTAGTTCAGCTCAACTTCGGTTTGCTTTCTCTCTCTCTCTCTTATTCCACTGCCCGTGCTATTCATCCTGTAGGTTCACGGGTGGCTGGTACCTTTCTCTCGAACTTGCTGTCTATCGGCCTCTCGCCTGTCTTTTTACCTGTCGCACGTGCTTCATTTCTTTTAGTTTGAAGTATGCTCACTCTGTGACGCAGCATAGCATGTTGCGCGCCATTGCTGAGGGAGGTTAGCTCTTCACTCGAGCGGAAGATGTCTCTGGGAGCGCCTGCTCCGGTCTTGGTTCTTCACCGTATCATCGAGGGTACAGTCGGTATCTTCAATTCCTACAGTCGGCCTGTAGGAGAGAGACATCACTTCTTCTTTTTCCGCACCTGTGCCTCTGTCCTCTCGACTGGACAGAGGGCAGAGAGAGTTGTTTGACCCGCCTCTTCTGGGTCACCCACGGGTAGCTGGTAAGCATCAGTTTCGTGGTCTGTTTGTTTTGGTTTGTTGTTGTTTAGCCGGTTAGTCTTCTCTTTTGCGCAATTTTCTTTTGTTTTCGAAATTGTAAGAGAAATTTTTGTGGAGACTTTTCTCTGGTTAATTCAATCTTTAACCTG
>CM031596.1:26662774-26748985 GCA_018398815.1 Conus ventricosus | reverse complement strand
GAATTCCCGAGCTTTTACTCCAGAAAGTGGAGCCGAGCGCATGCCCAGGTTTCCGCCGCCAGCGACACCAGCGTGCCAGAGTCCCTAGATGTCTGGTCAGGGTCGGTCCTCTGCGCGCTCGATACGTGGTTTGCAGCACGAACCCGGGCCACGGTATATGTTGAGACTGATCGATTCGATGTTCTCAACGTCTGTGTTCCTCCGCTGACTTGCGGTATATGCAAGATACAACGTCTTCTTGAGTTCCGATTATTTCCCCGTTGACTAGCTGCTGCTTTCTCCCACGTCTCCAATAACTGTCCTTTTTCTTTTCCGTCATTTCCTTAGAGAGATGTCTTGACGACGATGCTTAGCAATGACACATGAAGATTTGATGCATTGTAGAAAAGCTGATGTTACTTCTGTGGATTCGCAGCGCGATAAAATAAAAATAAAATACATACAAGCAGACGTGTTGTTTTGAAACTGCTTCGGTATGAGAAAAAATGATTTAAAGTGCGAGTTGAGCAGCCTGGACAATATTTTGCGTCACGGCATACGTGAAGAGCTGTGACGTAATTTGTGGTGACGATAAAAGATGCGGAGTCTATGAGGAAATCCAGAATTGGTCTCAGGTGTTTGGTCGAGAGGGCTGTCGCGTTACAGAGAGAGAGAGAGAGAGAGAATTGGAAAAAAAATAATGGGGAGAAAACTCGTGCAGGTGAATAAGTCCTCAGTCACTATGAAAATGACCCAACGGGGATTTTAAAAAAAAGGGGGGGGGGGGGGGGGGGAATGAAAAGGACGACATTAAAGTATGAATATCAAATCCTTCACTGACAGTCATGTGAACCGTTGAGTTCTTTCTTTCGGACACAATCATTTGTATATCCTGTCCAGAGTCGATTTCCATGTACAGCCATTAAGGTCAGAGCCAGATTAAGGTCAGGGGAAGGGATGGGTGTCGTTCAGTTAGCTGCCTGGATTCCTGCGTGTGTTTGTTTCATCATGGGAACAAGAGTTACCCTACCTGTTGGTTATTTACTGGTTACTATTGACTACCTCATTTCAGATTTTCACTCCATAGGCCTACCAATCAGTTCGAGGTTATCAGTATTTGTTGTTGTTCATTTGTGTGTTTGTTTGACTATATTCAAGATGAAAAAGGCTGTGCCCGTCTTGAATAAACGTTGATTTGTGTTTGTTCATTTTTGCAGTAGTTGTATAGATGTGTCGGGTAGACCTGTAGGATACATGGGCAAGCTTGAAACATCCTTTCTTGGGGATGTCTCCTTGGTTGTGCTGTGTGCTCTGTGCTGTCACATCTGCTGGGTGATTCGATATCGTAAGCAGCATTCGTATAGTTACGGGCGTGTATTCGATTCATCATAGGAGCAAGAGTTACCCTACTTGCTTATTAATTACACCTGGATTCCTGCCAAACTTGCCAAACGATACTAGATATACAACTTCTTTTTTAATGACCATATGGGCCCCTCCTCTCTCTCATTAGGCACACGTACATAGTTTCATCAACACTTGTTTAAAAAGAATCCTCTGGATCTGCTGGTCAAACTCCATCAATAACATAGAACAACAGAAGCAGGCACAGCAAAGGGCAGTGCAAGAGTCATTAGAAGGAGACGATGGGGAGGATCGGGCATACACTCTCAAAACCAGGGTGAAGTGTCAGCAGACAGGCTCTCACCCGTGACCCCCAAGACAAGAGAAGAAGAAGCCAGCCAAGGAACACCTGGCGACAGCATCTCCGAGCTGACATCAGAAGGGTGGACTACATCTGGCCCCTGTTTGAAGTGAAGGCCAAGAGCTGAGGGATTTGGACAGCTCTAATCGGCGGCCTGTACCCGAGAAGAGATCACGGCCTCAGTAAGTGAGCATGTATGCATGCGTGGGGTGCACACACACACACACACACACACACACACACACACACACACACACACACACACACACACACACAAACACGCACACACGCACGCACGCACGCACGCACACACACACACACACACACACACACACACGCGCGCGCGCGCGCGCGCGCGCACGCACATTGATCGGTTAAATTTCCCATGTGACAGCACCATCCGACAGACGATATGACAAGCTGATGAAGAAGTAGGCCTATGATGATGAACAATGAATCGTCAAACCACCCACAGAGTTCAAATTTAATTGGTCAAGTTTTCACCTGTAAAATGTTTCTTCGGGATTCTTGTACAATCAAACAGCTTGATTAAAGCATTAAAGAAATAACACAAACACATACACACACACACGAACAGATAGCAACGATAATTAAATAAGACAAAACCTTCTGTTAAAAAGAAACAGCGACATAAAAATACGGCAGAATCACTATGAAATTGATAATCTTGATAACCGGAGTGTACACCCTGACACTACCTTACATCTTTAAATGGGAGAACGATCAAGTTCAATGTATTTAAAAAGACTATCAGTGACACATAAACCAGATGACAGCCTGCTCTTCCAAGAAATACACACCTTCCAAGACCAGACTGCACTGCAGGAGGAGATTGACAGGTTGAAATTATAGGCCAAGGTCTAGGGTACACGGTGCAACGCGCAAAAATGCTGTCATGCCAACACACAAGTCGACCTTCTCCTGTACATTATGCGGGGGGAGGGGTGGGGTGGGGGTGGAGGACCCTGAAACATGTTAACCTGAGCCCCTGTCTATGCAACATGCTGTCATCAGACCTGAATTGCTCAACTAGTGCCACCAATCCTAGCAAAAAGTGCTACCCCCGGCTTCCTGAGAAGAAACTTCAGACAGAGCCTGTCTCAGAAAGTCATCGCCTAGGGCACATCGCTCTGATCCGACCCCCCCCCCCCCCCCCTCCCCGGAGAACAGTTCTATAAGAAAGACGAAGGTCTGTCAGAGCATCGCTCTGATCCGATCCACTCTGTAGAACAGTTCTATAAGAAAGACGAAAGCCTGCCAGAGCAAATACAGCACTAAACAGTTTGCTTCATTAATCGAAATGATAAATCCAGAGAGGCGGATTGCATGAACGACATGTTCATACAGCTGGAACTTCCTCCACTGAAAGACTGCAGGAAACAACTGCGACTTTCTATGTTCTCCTAGACAGTCCAGGGCATGTCAGTATATTTCCAGCACTTCCCCCTGAAGACTTTACAAAGCCTGCATGCAAGGCCCACAGAAAAAATCTGGACTATCCACCATCTTTCCCCGGACTATCCACCATCTTGCCCCGGACTATCCACCATCTTTCCCCGATCATGTAACCTCAAACGTGATGGCTCGGAATGCCATCCACAAGACCCGTGGCCACCTGGTGCTGGACAGTAGAACACAGCAGTATGAATGTTCGTTCTTTCCCTGCACGATCTCCGACTGGAACTGGCTGGAACAGGAAATCGTTCAAGTCCCGTCTGCCTCCGCATCTTCAGTCGTCAGCATTTGACAGATCCCTAGCACAATAATCATCTCCCCTCTTAAGCCTTCTCCCCCTCCCGCTTTTTTCTCCTTTTCTCTTGCCTATGTGTTATATTTTTTCGATGCCCACCTCTAGTTGCAGTTGCAAAATAACCGAAAATAACCAAACTGGTATGGCAACTAAAGTTCTGGCCAAGATCTAGATCCAGAAATAAAGCAGCCAACTGACTCTGTCATGGTTAACCACATAGATGCATGGGTTTATCAACAGCAACAGTTCGACTAGCAGCTGTACGTATTGGCTGAGTTAGTCAGCAACAAATAAAGCAGATCTCTATATTTGACTATCAGCAACAATGACTTTAAGCATTTGTAAACTAACTCTGACAACAACAAACGGAAGCATGCAGTTTGCGGTCAGCAACAATGAATAACTTTAAAGCACTCAAGAATTGACCTGTAAAGCATGCAGCAAGGAGTCTGTAACAAGAACAGCAACAAAGCACGGCAGCTGCTCAACATTGTCATCAGCAATAAATGCATCCCTGAACTCAACCCTGAGAAGGCCTCTAGCACCGTCAGTAGGGCTGTAAGTATGAACCGATTTGAACAAAACATGCAGATTTTTTTTAATGTCTGGAAAACCATATTTTTTTAAATTTAAAAAAAAGGAAAGAAAATTTTGCCATAAAGAAGACCCCAAAATTTTATTTCTTTCCTCATTTTCAAAAAGAAACCATTGGGGGGCCCCAAAAAATTGAGTCGTCTGAAAGACGCGGGGGAAGGAATGGGGAGAGGGTGGTTGTGTGGGGGTTTTGTGTGGGGGGGGGGGGGGGGGGGGGGGGGGAGGGTGGGCGGTTTTAAAGCGAGGTCGGGAAGTATTGAGTGTTTTAAAAAATAAAAAAAACCCGGGGGAAGGTCAGTATAAAAGTAACTACCTCTTCCCCGGGTTGATCAGGGCCGTAATTCGGCCAGTTTCTTTTCCCCAAAAATATGGTTCACTCAAAAACGAGTAGGTCACAGGGTTTTTTAAAAGAAAAAATAAAATAACTAAATAGTGCGATCAGTTTTTGGCCCGGGCAAATTGACAGTTGTATGTGTTGTGTGTGTGTGTGTGTGTGTGTGTTGTGTGTTGGCGCGCGCGCGGTGTGTGTTTTTGTGGGTGTGGGGCGCTGTTTTGTAATGTGAGTGAACGTAAGTTCAATGAAAAAGTGGAATTTAACCGTTTAAAACCCAACCCGTCCCCCTCTTAGATTGAAATGGTGGATTTGGGTAAATTGTTCCAACGCGCGAAAAACCCTGAAGACTTTTTTCCCGTAAACGTAAACTTTCTAGGGGAAAGGTTCCTTTTTTGGTAACGTCAAATTTCTCGCGTCATCTACCCACCGGGGGGGATGTTTGAATGAAAAGACCGGGGCCGTTTGTAAACATGGGTGGATCAGCATTTCACTTTCCCCTAAAAATTTGATTAAATCGTAGTAAAAATGGTAGAATTTCGTTAACTAAACTCTTTACGGGGGCCCTTGTCGCCCTATACTGGGGTTGTGAGTCCCGTGTTGGGGTTAACTTTGTACCGTTGTAAAACCAAAAACCCCTTGAATGTTTGTGTATAAAACTGGACATCCTTCTGTAACAATGAAATTTTAAATCCCACACAAAAGGGTCACGTTTTAACCCCCATGTTTTTTTTTTTTTTTTTTTAATCAAGTCTTTGGCAATGCACCTGATGCGTGACGTCATGGGACCTTTGCTCTGGTGGGCCCTTTTTTTGAGAAAGGGGAGGGTCATTTTGTTTTTCCCTGGGAAATTTTAAAAATGGGCGGGGAAAACAGTAAAAAACGGAAAACAAGGGGGGGGAACTTTTGCTCCCAGGAAATTTTTATTAAAGGACGGGCACGCCTTCAAACCGAAAAAAGCCAGACAAATACACAGAGAACAATCAATGGGGGGGAAAAAAACAAGCGCGGGGCAAAACGAATGTTTCATAGTTTTAGTAATGATTGGCAAGATTTGGATTAGGGGGGGTGGGGGGGGGGGGGGGGGGGGGGGGGGGGGGGGGGGGGTTGAAGGTGGGAGAAATGGGAATGAAATTAGAAAATATATTCAGTTTTGTTTTCCCCCTAGTGTGGGCCATGTTTTTTTTAGGCAGAATATTTGTTTTGGGTGTGTGTTTTTTCCCCCCATTTTTTTTGTGTGTCCAGGGTTTTATTTTCACACCGCGAAACCCATTGGTTGGTTTGTTTAAAATTTCTTTAAGTAGTTTGTTTTTGGGGTTTTTTGTTTCTAAATTTTCAAAATTTTTTAAAGGTCTTTTTGTTTGTCACGCATTCAATGGGGCTATTTTTTTCTTTTCTTCCAAAAACCGGTAAATCCCCTGGGGTCCCCGGCGAAAATATTAAACTTTTTCCGTTTTTTGTGGTAGACGCAAATTACATGTTGGAAAGCGAAAACTATTTATAAAGTGTAAGAAAACTTTACTTTTGTTTTTTAAAAGTACATGCGATGGGGTGTACATGTTCGTATTTTTAGCTTAATGGCCCTACATTAAAAAAAAAATCCCGCAAAACTCCTTCGGAAAGTGCGGACAGGGTTGTGGTGATGCAAATGAAAAACTCTGCTGGAGTTATAGCTAACTAGAATAAATTCGTAAATGGCACCCCTGAGCAGCGGGTAAGTTGAATTCTTTTTTTTGACACTTAGAGAATTGGTGCTGTTTTTGGTGCGATTGTTTTTTTTAAATCGCCCCCTGAAACGCTTTTTAATTTTTACCCACCCCCCTGGTAGTGTCTTTTTTCTTTTTCTTTGTGTTCAGTGTTTTTGGGAAACTGAGTGACTCAGTACTGGTGAGTGTGATGGAGCAGTGGAGGAGCGGAACACCCTTCCCCCGTTCGTTGCTTGACGGTTGGACCGTGGAGGTGCTCAGATCGTTTTTAGCTCAAAGGCCGGTTTTTTGATGTTGATTTAATTTCAAAAATTCCCGCACAGTTGTCCCATTTTCAAGCTCCACCATGGCTTTTCCAGGCTGAACAGTTTGCTTTTGGTTTTTTCTATTTTTTTTCCCGTTATTTTACTTTTTCCGGGGCCTGTTTTGGGCATTGTTTTAATTCTTGAATTCGGTTGATTTTTTAAATTTGGGTCCCAAATTTGCCCAGGGCCAAACGTCGGGTTTTCCATGTTTTTTTTATTTTATTTTCTTTTAAATTTGCGCGTGGTGACCTCCGTTTTTTTTGAGTAAACCCGTATTTTAGGAAGAAGAAGAAGAAAAAGTTTACCTTATCAGCAAGAAACAAAACTGCCGTGTTTGATGTATGAATATTAAATACGAAATTCAGCCAGACGGGCCCCACCAGGAGTATCACGGAATGCCTAAGTTCTTTTTGAAGTGCTAGGTGTATAGATGTGAGGTGTTGAGGAGAAAGAAAGTGAAAGTTACATTTTTGGAGTCCCCTAATCACCGATTCTTGTTTACTTTATTTAAAATGTTTTTTTTCCCATTGCGCTGTTTTAGGAAAAATTTGACATCAAATGAACAGATTTGCTATAAATGTTTGCAGTGTGTACCCCCCCCCCCCTTTCCCCTTTATACTTACACAAATGTAACAAAACATGAATACTAAAAAAAAAACTATTTTTAGCATAACCCTCTCAAACACAACCCTTCTAAAAACCACATACACCACTCATAACGCACCACTGCACATGCGCAAACGCCCCCACACACAAACACACACAACCCCACACCACACCCCAACAACAACACCACACACCCACACGCCAAAACCATACACCACACCCGGGGCTTTTTATTTTATTTCTTTTCCCCTTTCGTTCTCTTTTAGGACTGAGCAACCTCACACCCCAACACACACACACAACACCACACACACCAACACCCCACACCACAGAAAACAACCACACAGTTTTTACATGTGGGGGGCTGATTCATTTCTGGTAACTGTAATTTTGTTGTTTTTAAACCAAATTTGGGGGTTTTACCACCTCAAGAAAAAAATCTTTTGTTAATTTCTTGGTAAAAAAGCCCCAAAACCCCACCAAACGCGTGTTCCCCAAAATTTCCCCCCGTTGCCTGGTTTCCCCCCCCGAGTTTTTCTGGTAAAACCCCCCGGCTTTTTTTAAAAAACATCGTAGGTGGGGGGGCCCGTTTGGGAGGTGTTAAAATTCCCAAAAAGAGCAGTGTCACAAAAAATGTTGATGGTCAGCTTCAAGTTTATTGTGAAAAAGCTATCTGCGTGTTTTACTCGCCAGAAAAAGGATACTTATTGTCAGTTAGATGACTGCAATTCCATGTGGTCAGTTTGTGGTGGGTTTGGCCAGTTATTTGTTTCTTGGAAAGTTACAAAACGTATCAGTTATGTGTGGTCTTCGTTTGCATTTAGGTAATGTCTTGTTGTCCTGTCTAACTCGCCCAGTGCTTTGCTGTCTATCAGCTATCTTGCCCCAAAAATTTTAATTGACTTCAGAGAAATCAAGAATCCAATGGTGTGTTTGTCTTTTTGTTTTCCGTGTCGTTTCTTAAAAGGGTGGCTTGTTTTGTGGCAATGTCCATATGGCTACGTACTCTGTGGTTTCAAGCCTACAGACAGGTTGTTCAAAAAGAATTATGGTAAGATGATGTGTTTAAGCGTTTAAAAGAAGGACACCCCTCCCAAAACCACAACACACAACCGTGATTTAAAATGAGGGTCAAGTGCTTGCTGATGGTGATTGTGCATTAGCCCAAAAATGGGGGCAGACTTACTGAAATTGTGTGGCTGCATCTTTATGTTTTTTTGGTGTGTGTGTGTGCTGTGTATCAAAAGTTTAAAATGGTGTATAGGTGGGTTGGCATGGGTCCCTGTGTGTGTGTGCTAATGGTGCAGTGTGTGTGGGTGTTTTGTTTTTGTGCATCGGTGTGTGTATTTTCATGTGTTTTGTAGGTGATGCATGCACGTTTTATGTTGTTTATATGGGTTGTCATGTGTGAGCAGCATGTGCGTGGTGTGTGCGTGTGTGTGTGTGTGTGTGTGTGTGGTGTGGCTGTGGGTGTATTTTTATCTTGGTGGCATAAAGTGGGCGCGCGGGTGTGTGTGTGTTGTGTGGTGGGGTTTTATTTTTTTTTGTGTGAAAATAAAAGTTGTTCTTAGCTGACAAAAAAATTTTTTTTTAGTAATTTTTATAAAAAAAAGCAAAGCAAAAAATTTGCAACGCAAAATGTGTGGGATTGTTGGAAAAATCAAAAAAATAGTAACAAAAGTAATAGTAATTGGTGAAAATGCTGTGGTGATAATAATAATGACGGTAATATACTGTTTAAAAATTTCCTAATTATTTACAAAACTAATTATGATAATGATTCTAATAATCATAATGATGATGATGATAACAAAGGCACTCAAAAAGAAGGAGTATAATAGATTACATAAAAGCATAAGTAAGATCATTGATGGGCAAACAAACATACCAACACGTTTTACTCTTATAACAGCTCATTCTCTCTCTCCATCCACACTTGCAAACCCACACACATCAAATGCCCACAACACCCAAACTGAGGCCCCGTGAATCTGTGATATACTGCAATATATATTCTTTCGTGGCTTACCACCCGTGCATCAACATGATAGATTTAAATAAGTATAGGTGAATGAGTAAATTTAAGTATCAAATAATGAAAAAATTGCAATTTAATAATCCCAACACACACACACACACCACACACGTCACACATACATCACACACACACACACACACACACACACCACACCACACACACACACACACACCACACACACACAGCACACCATGTATTAACAATGACATACACACTTGCTCAGCTCACAATGTTTGCACACATGCGTACACATTCATGTGCGAAACGCATGCGCACAGACACACAAACACATACACACATCAGATCAATGGACACTCCACCTTACACACACTGGTGTGACCTAATCAGACAGAGCAGTAATGAGACATTCA
The DNA here is from genome assembly GCA_018398815.1 of Conus ventricosus. NCBI lineage: Eukaryota > Metazoa > Mollusca > Gastropoda > Neogastropoda > Conidae > Conus > Conus ventricosus. Next base: position 26,739,579 of record CM031596.1, on the reverse strand, counting down.
GTTCTTTCATGAGGGTTCTGGGGCAGGTTAAAATCTGAAACAGCATCAGTGAAATTGAAAACAACCACATTTTGGCATGCATGCCTCATTTTGACACTCCCAGGCATACAGGTAAACTGCTGCTTCGAGACTCGTGTTTCAGCCTGATGTTGGTTTTCAGAGAATTACTTACTATCTGCCTGTTGGTGTGAGGTTGTGGACACCCCATTCTGTGCATCTGATACATGTTCATGTTTTTTTTTAGTTTTCTTCGATTCGTGGTTGCTCAGATTGCTGATAAGTCTGTACATATGTATCCACCGATCTTGAGATAACTGGACTGTATCCCAAACCAGTGAGTGCTTTTCCTCTCAAAATAAGACCGTGTTCTTTTCTTTTCAACACTGGGATGTTTTGACCAGGTAGCAAGTGCAGTTTCTTCCAGGAATTGTTTTAGGCTACTATATGTCAGTGGAAGTGTTTAAGGCATTTGTCAGTAGAATTGATTTAGGCACATAATCATCAGTTGAAGTGTTTTAGGCATTTGATCTCGTTATAAACTCTCACTATCTCACCCTTCATTGTCTTCACGCATTCATTTTGTTGAATGAAGCTTGATCTTTCTTTTTTTTTAAACTAATTTTTAGCTTTTGATGGTGTGCTTGCTGTCCTGTCTTGCTTGGGGTGGTTATTCAGTCTCATATCTTTTGAATTGTGCTGCATTTATGAACGCTTTCTTATTTCTCCAATTTAACGCACAAAAAAGTAAGCTGCTGAAGTCTTGGTTAAGACATGTGCAAATCTTTGTGTCTTTAAAATACAAAAAAAAAAAAAAAGAAATGGCTCGTATGTCCTTATAAAAGATTTACAGGTATGCATGCCCTTTCTTCAACCTCCTATATTCCTCTGCATACACTCAACAATGAACACAAACACCACAACTAACAGTCCAGAAATAGCCAAATTTATGTCACTGGTTGGCTGATCCTGTTCAAAAACTTCTTGTTCTTTGTGTGTGTGTGTGTGTGTGTGTGTGTGTGTGTGTGTGTGTGTAAACTTTATAGCCAGATTGTATTGGCAGATCCTGTTAAAGAACTTCCTTGTGTGTGTATGTGTGTGTGTGTGTGTGTGTGTGTGTGTGTGTGTGTGTGTGTGTGTGGTGTGTGTGTGTAATAGCCCAGATTGTATTGGCAGATCCTGTTAAAGAACTTCCTTGTGTGTGTATGTGTGTGTGTGTGTCTGTGTGTGTGTGTGAGTGTGTGTGTGTGTGTATGAACTGTTAGGACTATAGGGCTGTCAGAAACATACATGTCTGTGTGCTCCCTAGTCCTTCATTGTTATCTGTGAAGCCCCACTGTGGGCTGTTTAACTTTAAATGCAGGTGAAGGTCTCTACTCCGCCCCCCCCCCCCCCCCCCCCCCCCCCCCCCCCCCCCCCCCCCCCCCCCCCCCCCCACCCACCGCATTTTAAAATTTACTCATTTTATAGGGTGTGGAAGGTGTCTGCCTGCTTTTTTTTTTCTCTCTACAGTACCTAGGGTAGCCAGTCTTTCATCTTTGAATTCAAAAAGCTTAATTAAGGCACAAGCTGTAGCTCAAGTAGACTTTTTAGAAATCTGTATCTAGAACAAAATGCCTTGATGTTCAGGCTGCTTGTAAATCAGGAGTCATTTGAAAACAAAAATATATTTTTGTACATAGCATGAGTAAGAACAACGTGGATTGTTAATGACAAGTTATGCTGAACTGATAAATATTGCATAATACTTCTAAGTGACTTACCCTTTTCATTGCCACAATAAACTGTACAGCAACTTTAGTCAGCATGTCACAGTCATTGCTTGGCACCAGAAGGATGCTGTGATTCAGCTTTTTTTCTTCTCTTTTTAGGTTTGCACTCACATTTGAAAAGTACATGAGAGTATATTTGTTGTGTATCATCTTTGAAATGGTATCTAGAAATGTGATCTATGGTCGAGTGGTTCAAAAGTCACAGCCTTGCACATCAAGTACCCTATTGCACCTCTGCTGCACACCTGGTTTCCTGCTGCTTGCAGTATGAGGATACCTGGTGATGAAAGGATGAGATGTAAAGTTTAAGACCTAACAGAATCTACTTGTCCTGGCTTGATCAGTTCATGTGGAGTGTACAGTGTATGTGTGGGTACTGTGCACAGCTGGTGAGCACGTGCATCGTCCTGGTGTATGACCATAGAGAAGTCATGGTTTACTTGATGTCTGTTCAGAGCAGCTTAATTGCACTGCTCTAGAAACAACATTTTTGTTTTTCCTTAGGGGTGTAGTTTTGGAATAGATTGTCAGAGTTAGCTCTCTTAGATAGCAGGTTGCTGTCAAACTGCCAAAGTAAACAGGGTGAATGAGTAGTAGGCTGAATGTGTGCTAGCTTCAAAGAATTGGGTGTGAAAGATAATTTGACGCACGTCGGTTATACACAAAACATTGACTGCTAAGTGGTATGGGCGAGCTGACAGAAAATTGTTGGGATAAGATGTTGATTGGACCAAAATTGTTTCATGAAAAACAATCAGTCCAGTATCTGATATTCAGTGCTGAGATGAATCTTTGGGACAGCTACTTCTTCATGTTATTCTGTTTATTGTTGAAAAAGAAAATCAGCAAAGGTATGAATGTCATAATTGACACTGAACATTGTCTACTTGCTTGCTTGAGATTATTATGTGATGAACGTGTGTGTGTGTGTGTGTGTGTGTGCGTGCGTGCGTGCGTGCGTGCGTGCGTGCGTGCATGCGTGTGTGTATGTGTATGTGTGTGTGTGTGTGTGTGTGTACACAGCCACAAATGATTGTACTTCATACTTAGTCCCTGTTACAAAAAATAAAAAAATCTTCGTTGGTGAATTCACGTTGTTGAATAAAAATCATAGGGACAACATAAAAAAACATTGTTAAGTTCTGTTAGTACACTGTGATAATCTGGTGTTGTAAATCTGTGTGAAGACCATTGACTATACTTAGTATGATCAGATGATGCATAAGATAAGATAATGTTGCTTATAGCCCAGCCGACCGCAAAGGGCCACATCAGGGCTGTGGATGATGCATACACAGAGATGTGCATACAAATACAGACACACAGTCATACATGCACTCGCATACATTTTGTGCACTGCATGATTCATACACACATGTATGTACACATACATTTAAGTCTCACTCAGGCATACATGCTTAAACATGCACACACACACACAGACACACACACTGGTGAGTTGATTTTAACGTGGTGACAGCCCTGATGTGGCCCTTTGCGGTCGGCTGGGCTATAAGCAACATTATCTTATTATCTTACACACAGACACACACACAGACACACACACACACACACACACACACACACACACACACACACACACACACACACACACACACACTGACTCACTGAGTCAGTCACTCGCTCACACAGAGATACATACACACATGTGGAGTTTGATAGAGAAAATCAATAAAAACATTGTTTCTGTTCTTTCTTGAAGCATGTCGACATCTCAAGATGAAGAGCCAGGGGCCTCATCATCCCCTGCTGTGTACGGATGGAAAGGTTTCACAGCGGATCTCTGCGTCCAGTCCTACGCCTGCCTGTCCCCGTACAAAATCCGCAGCATCGCTCCTGGCGGGGGCCACGTGCTGTTCCTCACTGAGAGTGGCAAGGTGTTTGGGCGTGGCCACAACGCCCATGGACAGTTGGGTCTGGGGAAGGAACTGGTGGGACATGCGCAGTCTGAACCCTTGCTGATTCGGGGTCTGGCAGGTAAGTGAGAGAGAGAATGGAGAGAAGAAGGGCAGGCCGACATGAGTGGGTGTGGCCTTTTCTGAGAAGCAGACTGAAGAATTTGACTATGAGCATGTATCGTGGTTGATCAGAGTGAAAGGTTTTGCCAGGGACTTCATAAAACAAATAACTGAAGGTTTTTTTTTTGTTTTTGTTTTTAGATATGCTGGCCATTCATTTTAAGAAACTGTGAACTAAGAAACTGTGAACTTCTGTGACTTTAAGGTTAAATGTATGGTGTTACACTTGAGTTCACAGTGTGGACAGTGAGCTGTGGTGTGTAAGATTAAGCAAAGCTAAATAGAAGGAAAGGAAAAAAGAGAAAAAGAAGGGACAGAAAAAAAGAAATGGGGGAGGTTGGGGGGGGGGGGGATATGAAAAGAAAGAAAATACACCAAAAAAGAAGAGAAGAAAAAAGAAAAGGAAGACCCATTCATCACAAAAAAAAAAAAAAAAAAGGAAAAAAAAACTGGAGGAAAACGAATAAAGCTGGGGTCCCCATCATTTTAAAAAAAGGTGGGGGGAAGACTTCAGGCTCCCCACCCTTCCCTCTTCCAAAAATAGATATTTTTCTTATTGTAGTACATGTTGTACCCCTTGCCAGTATTTGCTTACTGCTTCTGCCATTAACTTTTGTGCGTGAGTTATAGTGGGATATATTTCACCTACACCTAGTGCCATGCCAGTGATAGGTAAAACCACCTTTGAATTCTCAGTTATAAAAAATAGAACTAATGATTGAAATTTTATTTTGATGTTTATAGGTTCAACCTCACTTTCATGTTGCAGTGAGAGTGTCGATACAGTCTGTTCATTTTTCAATGATTTGAAGCGATTTTCTCTAAATAAATTAGCTGTTTACTTCCCATTTTGTCTTGCTGTTTTTCGTGATCAACTCATGTTTTATAGCCACTAATTTCCCTTTTCATCATAAAAATTCCAGAAAGACCATCAGTGCAACATGCATTTTTTATTAGCAGTTATCTCCCATTTTCTTTTTGATCATCTGAGTTGTTTTTTTATTTTCTTCAGCTTCCTGTTTCATTTGCTGACTTCGTCACATAACTGTTATGATATACTTTGAAATGCTGTTTAGTTATGAGACTTTGTTGTTTTTTGCAATGCAGTTTGTTTTTTGCAATGCAGTTTTGTTTTTGCTCCGGGATGATGGTTTAATCATGTCCCAACGGTGTTGTCCTCAGCAACCTATAATGAGACGTTTTAGATTTGTGGAAAAGCCCCCAAATAAAGCTTGCCTTACAGGTGTGTCTCTTGTTGCTTCTGTTTCAGATGAAGAGGTAGTTTGTGTGTCTGGGGGGCGCAGTCACAGTGCAGCAGTGACAGTTGATGGAGATGTCTACTGCTGGGGTGACTCCTCAGAAGGCCAGTGTGGCACTGGGTCATTGGAAATGCTGGTCCTTCCCACCAAGGTGAAGATTGCCATTCAAGAAGGGTTCTGTGAGCATGGGCTGCCCCGACCTGACACCCTTGTTTCAGTGTACAGCGTGTCCTGCGGTGCCACCCACACTCTGGCGCTGTCTGCCCAGGAAGAGGTTTGGGCTTGGGGATGTGGGGAGCAGCTTGGCATGGAAGACCTGGTGCATGCGCCTGTGCCAAGACGGGTAGAGTCGCTGATCGGCCGACGGGTTCTCATGGTGGTCTGTGGAGAGAGCCACAGTCTGGCCCTGCTGAAGAAAGCTGACAGCTCAACCAACCCTGATGCCTCACCAGCATGCAACAGAGAAGTCTCTAAAGAGAACATAGTGACACGCAAACACTATCCATCCATGTGCGCCAAGTGCAAGAAAGAGATTTATACTTACACAGATAGCAATGACACTTGTATCATTGAAAATGATCATGAATGCCAGACAGAGGAAGCCAGCAACAGCTTTGATTCCAGCATGTGTCTTTCAGGGAGGGCTGCACTTCCCCGCCATCGGTCCCTAACAAGCTGTCCAGGAGTATAGATTCTTCCCTCCCTCGTCAGTCCCCTGACAAAGACAGTGAGGACAGTGCTCTAGGTACAGAAAATGTCGACGGTTCAACTGATGAGCAGTCAGAAGATGTTACTGCTTCACGCAACCATGAAAAGAGTTTGCCTTCCACAGAGAGTGATGACACTGTAAAAAAACAGCCCAAGAGTCCAGGCCAAAAGGAACAGGGCTGTAAAGTGCAAGAAAGTATGGAACTGCAGTTGGGAAAGGGAGACAGCACTCAGGATGCTTCAAAGGAATCTGTCTCTGACCTCAATGATGTGTTTTGTGAAACATCGGGACAAGCAGCGGCTCCTGGTTCAGTGTCCATACTGGAGGAACCAAGCGCTGCAGAGTCAGGCAGTGAACCAGCACTGAGCACAGTGTGTCTGTGGAATCGGATGGTGAGGTGTGGAAACGGCAGTCTGAATCAGAGCTGAATGCTTCAGCGTGCTACGAAGAAAGAGTCACTTCCCTGGACAAGTCAGAGCCTGTAGAGACTGCACGCAACAGAACACTGTCTGCTTCTAGTGCTTCTTCCCTCCACAGGATGAAAAACTTTGTGGATGAGAATCAGGCTCGTGATTATTTAGCTCGCCAGTTTGAAGACGAGAAGGCTGAAGATATTCCAGACTCCTCCCCAACAAAGGAAGCGGAAGGGTCATCATGGAAGAGTTTCTTACCATACTCTACATCCATGATGGAAACAGTGAAGACGATGACATCCAAGGCTCTGAACAACATCCAGAGCACCATGGACTCCTTGGTCGGCCAGCAGAACATGGAGCTGGGAGACATGTCTGCTGCAGGGGCTTCTGCAATAGAAATGGCTGCAAGTTCATCTTCTACACAGAGCACCAATGTCATGAACGACAGCTGTAGCAGCTTGGAGTTTGGCCTGGACCTGCCTCAGGAAGGGAGGTCCTCAGACAAAGAGAGATCCAGTCAGTCTCCTCCCACTCTGTCTGCTCGGTCAGAATCCACATCAGAGACAGGCAGACAGTCACTCAGGACACTGGAGATGAAACAACAGAACATCCAAAGGAGGATATCTGCTGGGGCCTCCAAAGGTTGGTAAAGGTCTCCTGAACATTTCGGTCTGTGATGTAACTGTAATACTGTAATTTGTAAAGGAACAGCCTCACAGTGTGGGCCTTTTTGGTTGTTGAAGCACCTTGCAAAAGATTGTTTTTTATGTTGAAGCAACTTTCAGAGGATTATTTTTTTTCCCTGACATAGTGAATAGATGCAGTTGTTTCGGTTACGAACAGCTTGAAAAAAGAATCAGTTGGCTCACTGCATTGTTTGTTGAACAAAGCTGAAATAATTAAATACATTTTTTTCTACTGAAACAGGAAGTCTGTATGCATTTTTGTAACATAGATCTGGCTGTACATTGAAGTAATCAAAAGGATGCAGCTAACAGTTTGGCTGGTGAACAGAGAATGTGGCGGAAGAGCCAGCTCCCAGTGAAGTGATCATGGACACGGAGGTCTGGTCCTGGGGGAGCAACGATAGGGGGCAGCTGGGACTGGGCGACACGTTGAACAGGTGGGTGCAGTTGTTTTTTTGTGCCAGTTGTTTTGTTACTGCCTTCTGCCAGCTTCTTCAGATTAGCGTTTAAGCATCCTCTTGATGTCCTTAGGTCCAAGAAATGTTGAAAAAAATGCTTTGCCCAGCCTGGCTCAGATCGTCAAAGAGAGTAAACTTAATTGATTAAACTTTAAAATTTTTTGCACAAGATTACAGATGGAGGATGAAAGTGTATTAAAAACTTAAAATTGAGCATGAAATTCGAGACAGGAGGGGGCAGGGCATGTGAATGTGTGTGTATGTGTGCATGTGTGTGTGTGTGTGTGTGTGTGTGTGTGTGTGTGTGTGTGTGTGTGCAAGCGCGCGCATGCACACTTTAACAGTTGTGAGAAGTAGCAACATATTAAATGTGCATATGTATGTTTGAAATATTTGTTTGAGGTATGCCGTGCCTAACCTATTTGTTAGAAGCCTTTTCAAAGTTTTCCCTTTTTTTTAATAGATTTTTAAAAATATGATTACAGTTTCTTTTATTTTGCACTGTCATGCCAACAGAGTAATTAATGTGTAATTTTGCATTACAGATATATGTTCGTTGACATGCCTTGTGTACCATGTATTTGTCAATTTGTTTTCTTTCCCTCAGGAACAAACCAGTGTGTATCAAGGTGCTGAATGGCCGATGTGTGCTGAAAGTCACAGCAGGGTCTAACCACAGCTTGGCCCTCACCTCCAATTCTCAGGTCAGTGCCCACTATCTCCAAAGCTAGTTTTCTCAGAGTATGTTACCTCTTCAGCTACCACGATGGGTTGACTTTGAAAGTATCAAACTACCAGATTGATTGTGCTGGACAAACTGAATCACAGCAAATCTTATATGAAATTGTTGTAGTGGATGTAGTTTGATGTGCATGTGTGTGTATATGTGTTGCTGATGTTTCTCACCGACTAGCAGAGTCACTCTGCTGTGCTCTGACGGATCTGGACATTGATGTTTACTACTAGTTTGAAACTATTCCCATTGTGTTTGTACAAACTGCACCAGTGTATAATCATCTCTGTCCATTTAGGGGTGCTAGAATTCTCTTCAGTCATATCAAGTGGATCCTCTCTATCATCATTACTTGCCATCAGTCGCATTCATACAAGGTGAAAAGAATATTTAAGATATCTCAGGATATTGTGCATCTGCAAGAACATAAGCTACCAGTTCCAGATCTGTTTACTTGTAAGATTACATTGTATTTTAAACATTCTAGATAGAAAGTTCTTGAGTTGTAGTTGCACTTGCAGCATGTAACCATACTGTTGTCTTGGTGTGACACTTTAAATGCTTTGACCAAAGAGGAATATCTCTTGCATACTCTCTTGTGCAAAGTCCTTTCTGACTGACTGAATCTGCTTCTTTGCCAGCATGATGACATGCAGGAGCTATGTGCCTTGAAACAAAAAAATCGTTAAGTGCATCCATGATTTAATCTGATCAGTGCATCCACTTGGTTTGATAGATGGTTTGACTCTATGTTCAGTATCAAGTCATTTCCTATTTTTCTTCTTTTTTCCATTCTGAGAAAAGTTTTCTTTTCCTTTAAAAAAAACAACAAAGAAAAATGTCTACAAAGGGTAATCCAACATGATGCACGTCACACTCTAGCGAATTTGAAAAACATACAGAGGTATATGTGCATAGCATGTATTCACAAAGAAAACAATAACGGTAGAAACAAGCAGGATAGATGTAAAAGAGGAGAAGCAAGGGAGGAGAGGGGAGGGAGAGGCTTTGGGCCATTACAATGACATTCAGTGTGATTCCTTATCGATGAGTCAAGCCTTGCCTAGAGAAGGAGGGAGAGAGAACAGGGGCCGAGATAGAGACACGGACAGAGAGAAAAGAGATATCTGCAGAAGTTAAATCTATATCTCATCAACGAGTGATCGTTATTCAAGATATTGTGGTATATTATGAACAGTGTGAAAATCTGAAACCAACACTGGTCAGCGCATCAAATCACTGCATACTAGTACAGTCTTGGAACATTTCCGTCGAAGATAAAATATGATATCGAATATCTCAGATAACTGATAGGTAGATTAATAAGTAAGTTGAAAAACAGGTATGTGAGAGTGCATGTGTGATGAGAGTGAGACAGTGGGCTTAGTTGTGAAGCAAGTCAGTTCACATTGTTTGTAGCTCACTGGACCACCAGTGCCTCATCAGGACTGCCATGTGTCAAAGGCGTGCAGACAGGAAACAAAACAAACAGAAGGTTGTTGATGTGTGTAAGCACATGTACGCAGAGAGGTGCCTTTGTTTGTTTTTTACACTCCAGACATTTTCATCATTTCCAAGATTTATTCAAAGAATCTTTGAATGCCCTAGGCACTGAGAAAGTAATTAACACATTGAATATGTAATGGGGAGGGAGGAGACAGAGCCTTGAGGCATTTGAACCCTTTCTGTCCTCATTTTATGACAAAGGCGGTTCACCCTGCAGGTAAATGTTTGCAGTTCTAAGCAGATGAAGAGATTATAAAGGAAGGTGTTGTGTTTTTGCAGTTATTTCAGTTGAAGAAAAAAGTTAACTCATTTCATTAATATGTTGTAAAGCACAAGCAAATGATGAATCGTCCTTTTGTTTTAACTCTCAGTGAATCTGTGCTTTCAGGGTGTGTGTGTGTGTGTGTGTGTGTGTGTATGTGTGTGTGTGTGTGTGTGTGCAAGCATGCATGAATGCATGCACTTGTTAATGCATGCCTTTGTAAGAGCATGATGAATGATACACAACTGTACGATTGAGTGTGTGTGTGTGTGGTGTGTATGTGTGTGTGTGTGTGTGTGTGTGTGTGCGCACAGGTGCACTCGCGTGCGTGCACGCGCAAGCATGCATACATGCATGCACTTGTTAATACATGTATTTGTAAGAGCATGATGAACGATAAACAACTGTATGATTAAGCACTCCAGGCAGGAGAAAGGAATGCCTGTGAAGATGTGCTTATGCATGAACATAGATGAGTATGGGCAGTTGGTGGTATTTGAGGATATTTGTTCCCGTCAAAGTGGTGAACTTGGAAGTCATGTAAGTTCAGTATCTGTAGATAAGATGAAATGAAGACTGTCCTCAAAATCTGTGTTCTTTTGTGACAAAAGTGATGTTACCATTAACGCTCAAAATTGATAATAAAGAATGAAAATAACTAAAAGAGCAAGGAAATACCACCAAAAGAGGAGGTCAGGAGCTGATAATGGTAATGTTGGCACACTTTTTTTTAACAGATCATTTTAATGTTTTCACAATGAATTTAGAGCATTAATGATGATACTACTGTCGCACAAAGGAACACACATTTTGAAAACATCTTTTTTCCCCCCATCTCACCCACCAAAAGTGAAGTTACAAGACTTTAGACTTAACAACTTTGACAATCGCAAGTGTCCCCAAACATAGTGAAACTGCCCATGTGCAAACACAAGCGTGTGCATGGATACATACAGACATGAACATAATATATGGCTTTGCATAGTGCTTGTGCTTGCGCGTGTTGATGTATGTTTGCTTTTGCATTTGGCTGGTTGATGGGTGATCCCTGGTTTGAATCTCTCCATGCAGGTGTATGCCTGGGGATTGAACACGTACGGACAGCTGGGACACACGGAAACAGGCATCAGCCCCTCACGAATTAAGGTAACTGCGCAGAGACATCCACAAAATCCAGGCATTGTCCACTTTTTGATCACAGTTTCAGATTGACTGTAAAGGCATCCAGCAAAGCCATGGCACTGAAACTCAATACAAGTCTTTGGAGTCAGCAGCAGCTTCTTGGTTTTTATCATGAAAGACTCTTGCTGTCATAGTGTATCATCCCAACAACTTAACGGTGAGAGATGTGCTAGTACTGGTGATGGTTGAGAGGTGGGAGGGGTTAGCTGTATCCCTCATATAACCTCAAAATGAAAACTTATAAACTGTTAAAAAAAAAAATCAATATATTACCGATGATGGTTTTGAACAAAGGCATGATCTGCAAAAGTCACCTCATAAGCCTATCATGTGATGCAATAGTGAAAAGGATCTTGTTGAGTAAACAAGAAATATTATTTGGACATCAGTGAACGTTGGTTTCAAACAAGGTTACCAGAATGGACAAGTCTGTGAACAAAATGAAGTTGTGTTTGTGTTCCATGTGTTAAGGACATGGCGTTGTGTTGTTACACAACACATGCATTAAAGTTCCAGCCACTGTCACAGCCTGTCTGTGTGGTGTGTCAGTTCATGAAAGGCTGCTGTGTGTGGGATCTGGCTGGCGGCACCAGCCACTCACTGTTCCTGGCAGACAGCTCCGGCATGAAGCCCGATGTCTTCTACTGCGGGAAACAACCAGGGTGGGTGCACTCGCTTAATTCCTCTTTTGTTGTGGTTGTTTTGTTGTTGCTGCTTTGCTTTTTGACTCGAGGAGTGTAATGAGCTGATATGTGGATCCTTATTCCAAAAAGGAGAAGGTGATGAGAGGGGGAAGAAGCAATGGTGGTAAAAGAGGGAGGGTAATGAAGGGGGGAGGAGGGGGAGATTGATGGGAGGGCAATGGGAAAATTTCTACTGCTTTTTTTTTAAAGACCAAAGTTTGTGGTTTTGCCACATCTGATATTTGCTGTCTTCATTTTTTCTCTGGCTTTGTTCAGATATGTCATGGTTATGAAAAGAAAGTTTCACTGGAATTTTTTGCCACATCTGATATTTGCTGTCTTCATTTTTTCTCTGGCTTTGTTCAGATATGTCATGGTTATGAAAAGAAAGTTTCACTGGAATTTTGGTTAGATACTTTTAATGTTTTCAATGTTTTGATACTGTAAATGTTTAAGGTCTTCAGACCTTGACCTTCAGATCTTGGGCATGATTTCCATGATACAGTTTACTGGGTTCCATGTTGCAATGTCTTACAGGTCTTCACCTGCACTTTAGCTTTTAAGGGAAAATACTTGAATTTCAGTTCTAAAGAATACTTTTAGCTGGATTGAAACAAATTCCCAATAAAAACTGAAATGTAATAACAATGTAAACAGTAATGGATGTCCTCTCTCACCCCCATCCACCTCTCTTCATCTGCCCATATAAGTCACCATGTCAAATTTGGAGAATATAAATGAAAACTGTGGATCCCGCTGATTTTTTTTTCGTACCAAATATGTTTAAAGACACTTTATCTATAGTAAACAGCCAGCAATTTTACTTTCATTAGTGATTTTAAAAAAATGTATTTTGGACTTCTATGTCACAAAAATGACCATAGTTTCAAAGAACCACCTGGGAAGCTTGCGGGGCATAAATTTGTGTTGCTTACATAAGCTTACAAGAATCATATGTCATTTTATGCATAGTCAGTAATGTTAATTTGCGAAAAAGGTTCTAAGCTATTTCAAGTGGTTTGTGTGTGTGTGTGTGTGTGTGTGTGTGTGTGTGTGTGTGTGGTGTGGTGGTGGTGTGGTGGTGGTGGTGGTGGTGATTGTGTGTGTGTGCGTGTGTGTGTGTGTGTGTGAATGTTGTTATCACATGTATACACGGATGTTGAATTCTCTTTGAAGTGGAGGCTATATTTCATACATAAATAATTGTTTTCAGTATTTTCGATCCGTTTTTTTCCTTTGAATAATTGAATTTTCAGTTGCTGTGCTTACAAATGCATGAATACAATGTGTGTGTGTGTGTGTGTGTGTGTGTGTGTGTGTGTGTGTGTGTGTGTGTGTTTGATAGATGAGAAACCTGTCTGTTTAAGAACAGTTTTGGATGACACAGTTATGGTATGATTGGTATGTTTTTCAGGAAAGAAGCATTCACCTCGGTACAAAAAACTGCCTTGCCAATATCAGTGAATGAGATTAAGAAGGTAAGTGCAACTCAGAGAATATGTCGTTATTGGGGTAACGTGGAACCAGATGGAAGTGGTGGAAGGGAACCTTTATCAGGTCCTACATCAAACTTGAGATGACTTACAGTGTCTGTCTGACAGGATTATTTTGAATGTTTTAAACAGCAGCAGTATAGAAAATCTGTGTGTGCATGTTTAAGAACAAGGATCTGAATGGAAGTCTGTTTTTTGTAAGAAGAGGAAGATACAGATAGAGTTATAGTGAATTGGAGCATTTTCATTTTTGTACTCCCAGTTCTTAAAGAACAGGGAGTACTTTAGAATGGGAACGAAGAAATGCTGTGTGTGTGTGTGTGTGTGTGTGTGTGTGTGTGTGTGTGTGTGTGTGTGTGTGTGTCCGTGGTCAAAATGTGTTCCACTTGCTCCAGACAAAACTACTGGGTCGATCTTTCTGACGGCTGTAACAGCCTGTAACGCTTTTTCTTCTTTATGGAATATCTCAGAAAGTACTTGACCGATCTTTCTGAAAATTTGTAGGTATGTTCATTATGGGTCACGAATAATGCCCGATGTTTTAGTTTGCCCCATTATAGCCGTTACTAACGGTTGTAATGGCCTGTAACGGTTTTTTCTTCTTTATGGAATATCTCAGAAAATACTTGGCCAATTTATAAGTGGTTTGGATGATCTTGTGACAAATCGGATCTTCTGTCCATATGTAAGTGATGTAATGCTGAAAATGGATTAAACAACCGTTAAAAACGGTTATTCTGCCGTTATTTCTTATAGATAGGTGGATTTTAATGAAATTTGGTATATAGAAAGGTTATCACACACAAATGGCACTTCTATATAGTGTTTCAAAATTTGACCGTTAAAAACCGTTATTCTTGACATATTGTCCGATTTGGATTAAATTTGATATGTACACAGGCTTTAGCCCAGTGAGGACTAAAATACCGGTTTCAAAAGTGCATATCGGTTAAATAACCGTTTAAACCGTTATTTTGCCGTTATTTTTTATGTATTGGTGGGTTTTAATGAAATTTTGTATATAGAAAGGTTATCACACACAAATGGCACTTCCATGTAGTGTTTCAAAATGTGGCCGTTAAAAACCGTTATTCTTGACATATTATCCGATTTGGATGAAATTTGGTATGTACACAGGCTTTAACCCAGTGAGGACTAAAATACCGGTTTCAAAAGTGTATATTGGTTATATAACCGATAAACTGTTATTTTGCCGTTATTTTTTATATATTGGTGGATTTTAATGCAATTTTGTATATAGAAAGGTCATCACACACAAATGGCACTTCCATGCAGTGTTTCAAAATCTGACCGTTAAAAACCGTTATTCTTGACATATTGTCCGATTTGGATGAAATTTGGTATGTACGCAGGCTTTAGCCCAGTGAGGACTAAAATACCGGTTTCAAAAGTGTATATCGGTTATATAACCGATGAACATGTTATTTTGCCGTTATTTTTTATATATCGGTGGATTTTAATGCAAATTTGTATATAGAAAGGTCATCACACACAAATGGCGCTTCCATGCAGTGTTTCAAAATCTGACCGTAAAAAACCGTTGTTCTTGACATATTGTCCGATTTGGATGAAATTTGGTATGTACACAGGCTTTAGCCCAGTGAGGACTAAAATACCAGTTTCAAAAGTGTACATCAGTTAAATAACCGTTTAAAACCGTTATTTTGCCTTTATTTCTTATCTCACAAAGCACTTGGCTGATTTATAAGCGGTTTGGAAAACTGGGAGTACGTTTATATGCTTCGCATCTTGTTATATTTGTCATGCTCACAGTTTTGCCTTGCAAAAGAAAGTATCCTGATGTGAGTGAAGTTAAAAACGAGTCATGTGCAAGAATGATGTGTAGCATTTGTTCACTTTTCAGTGTAGTCCTCCATCTGTGTCACTTTTTTTTGGCTATAGTGATTGTGTTCATCTGTACACAGACACAGAGTAACAATACAAATGTGGCCAGCACTTTATAACAGAATGATAAAAGTAATTCATGGCTCTTGAATAATCGATATGATTTTGTGGTTGTTTTCTTTGTTCAAGGTGTGAGTATTATAAAGAAGAGGGAGAGGACCAGTAGGGAGTTAATGGCTTGTGATTGTAGTGGTTGACAGAAGCACATGACTCCTCTGTGATTATGGGCAGTGTCAAGTTGAAAGTTTACTACACGTCCTTCAGAGCACGTCTCCAACCTGGCAGTAGACACTGACCTTTGCACATACGTCTCTGGTTTTATCTCACACTTACCTGTCCAAACAAAAGCCTTATCCCTACTTGATGTGGAACATTGGCATGTTAAATAAAATTGGGAGAGGAGGGAGCTAACCTTGCCTCCATACCCAGTTAGACAGTAAGAGTGATGGCCCTAAGGTTACCCCATGCACTGTGAGGGGCCTATGTTTCAGTACAACCTCGCAAGTACAGGGTGCTTGTCCTAGAAAGACAAAGTACTCTGTTAATAATCTGAATTAATCACTTACTTGCTGATCGATCACAGGATGCACACCTTACCTGTTGAGTGTGTGAAGAGAGAAGAATTTGGCAATAATTCCAGTCACAATCAAAACGAGAATAAACGATCAAAATTTGAGATTGCGATAAAAGCTAGTGTTGAAACTTATCAAATATGTTCACATATCCCATACTCGCCCTAGAATCAACAATATACAACAATACAAATAGTTGCGAGTTTAATCCTCTCTTCACTCTGTGTTGCACTTCTTCGTCCTCTTCTTCTCCTACTTAATTTTTTTTTTTTTCTTGAAAGTCTCTCTCTTTCCTCTCTAGTTTGCTGCTGCTGCTGCCGAAGTGACAGGCAATTCTTTTTTTCTCTTTTTTTTTTTTTCTTTCTGGACGCACGACAGAAGTCTACTACTGGTCCTGAAGAATCTGGCCTCTGGTGACTCTCGGCCACTCGCCAAATGCTCTGTTGAGAATCTCGCTCTCAGGAAATGGTTTTCCCGACATTGGCTTAGGCCTGCAGAGTGAAAGAGATTCATGCTTTCCCCAGGGACTCATGGCCCCTGCAGTGGCACAGTGATGGCTCAGTCATCCTCTCCATGTGCCCTTCTTTCCAGGACAGAACCCACAAGCCCAGAAAGCGGCCCTTGACAATAACTTTGCCTCGACTGGCCCCTTCATCGCCCAATCTCAGGCCTGAGTTCCTTCCCATGGTGATGCCGGGGCAATACTGTTACTGAACCGCAGATGATAAGCTCCTGGCTCAGGCAGGTAATTCGCAAGGCTTACATTTATGGTCAGAAACCTCTTCCACCCAGCGCGGATGTAAGGGCTCATTAAGTCTGACTCTCTTCTCCACATGCGCTGTTTGGCAGGAGTACTGGTGTTGCTGACATTGTACAAGCAGCATGCTGAAGTCACAGATAATCTTTGGAAGGTTCCACCTCCATGACCTGACTGAAGAGATGGAGGCACTGGACTGCCTCGATGGCATAGTAGTTGTCCAAAGTGCAACATAGCCCCTCTGATCTCACGTTGATCCTGTCCGTTTTTGGTCAGTCTGATTGCCCAGTACCATCACTACCTGTCATTTGTATTTTTTTGCGCATTGATACTTTGTGCTTTGTTTAAGTTGCTAGCTGTGGTCATTTAGTATGTGTTTTGAAAGGCTCTTTTAAGCAGCACTGGTTGAGCTCACTTTCACAACTTGTCTTGGGAAGGGGGGGGGGGGGGGGGGGGGGGGGGGGTGTCTTCCCTCTGTCCTGATTCTGTGCGTGAGAATTTTTTGTTTGTTTTGTATCTTATAGCGTTCTCATTGCTTGTTGCTTTGTGCCATTCTCTTGAGGGAGAGCAGGGACTGATTCCTTCACCTCCAGACTGAGCATGGGAGACAATTGCGTATGATCCATAGTGACCTTTGATGCTGAGTTCTAGGCTTGGGGAACTGTACAGAGACATCCTCAAGTGGGATCAGTGTCTCCCTATTTATGGGAACACGTTTCCCACCATCCTTGTTGATATTCTGGTGTTTGTTTAGACAGGTAAGCATTGGAAGAAGGAATTTTTTTTTACTTAAAGTAGTTTTCCTATGTACCTGTCTGTCCAAACACAAAGACACCCTCCCACCTCCCATCTTGGCCATGAAAAGGTGCGAAAACTGAACAGTGTTTGAATCTGGTTCAGTGAAGTGAGCTCACTTAGGACAATCACTCTTGTTGCCTTACTTGGTATGGATGCGAGCTCACTTAGGACAATCACTCTTGTTGCCTTACTTGGTATGGATGCAAGCTCACTTAGGACAATCACTCTTGTTGCCTTACTTAGTATGGATGCAAGCTTAGTTCCTTGTTCTCCTTATCTTTTTGTTTTTTGTTTTTGTTTTTTTTTGGGGGGGGGGGGGGGTTGAGGAGGTGGGATGATCCTGATAATATGGTAATGTTTCACATCACGTAGGGATAAGCTATTTGTTTAGACAGACATGTTTAGTAGTAAAAATTATTTTTGCGCTCGCACCCAGTTTGTGTGTAAAAACAGTTAAGAACTATAAAGTTTTGTTCTGAAGGAAAAAAAAAAAAATCACGTTATGATTGCAGTGTGGCTGGTGCTCTAGGACTTCAGGTAGAGTGACTGATGTCATCCTTTGTGCACTGCAGAACAGCATGTGTGTGATGTTTCAGCTGGGCTGGGTGAGAGGTCTGTCTGCGGGAGGGGATAGCTGCTACTGCATGCTGGGAGTGGCTCAGCCCTCGGCAGTCAGCGTCATCTATGAGCTGGCCGCATCGGAGAGGGCCTTTTATCAGGAGCTGGTCAAGATCAACGCCAATCTGCTCAAGCCATTGACCAAATCTTGTGAGAACCTAGATGGAGGTTACTTTAAAGTGTTAAAATGACAGCAAACAGCAGATAAGTTGAACAAGACAAGTGGGATGAAAACTGATGTGCCATCATCATAAAAATCAGTTTGCAAAGTTTTGAGGTATAGTATTTGAAATTATAAGAGTTCAAATGCAGGCATATAGAAATTTGAAGTAATTTTCACATTGTGTAGATACAGATGTTCTTCAGCCATTGAAGTCAAACAGATTGGTGTGCGGGAAGAAGGTTAGGGTGAATGACAAGATTTACATCTATTTGCTTAAGACATTGAGGTCTCAGTCCAGGGTGTAGAGGAGGCTAAAGAAAACTGGTTTTATGGAATATGAACTGTAGCAATTTTAGGTAGCCGACATTTTGGCTTGCTTAGAACATCTATTGTGTGGTGGGGAGTGGGGGGGGGGGGGGGGGGGGGGGGGGGGGGAGTAGTGTGGTTGGACATGGGGGAGGTGGTCTCATATTTTTCAGCTGTGTTGTAGACTCACACATTGTTCATGGAGCATTGCATACTTGATGTTGCTAATGATGTAGCGTAACCAGCACAGTGTACATTACCACTGATGATGATCGTGACTTGTTGTGTGGCAGCGTTCTTCACAGTGATGGATGTGTTTCCATACAAATCCTCTCTGCACAACCTTGTGGGTGGTTTCCTCACCCTCACCAAAAAGGTGTGTGTGTGTCAGCTTGCAGGCATGTGCGCATGCTTTGTGTGTGTGTGTGTGTGTGTGTGTGTGTGTGTGTGTGTGTGTGTGAGAGAGATGCTTCTGTCCTTTTTACTCAATCATTTTAATCCAAATGTGCTGCATGAAATGCACTTTAAGAAATATTTTGTGGGGAGAGAAGAGAAAGGAAGGGAGGGTCAGACATTCAGGCTAGTATCCGCTGTAGTGTAAACATTGTGTAAGCTGAAGGTTTTTTTCTTCTTTTTTTTTTTTCCCAAAGAAAAAGAGAAGAACACAGATTCTTCATCAGAGTCGTTGAATTTTACTGTTGCAGTTTTTTGATGTTTGGTCTGTTGATTACTGAAAAATCTTGACTTGTATTAAATACTAACCAATTATTGGAAGGTTATATGAACATCTCTTCCTCCAAATGAAAATGAATCAACAGTTTATTGATTACAACATATTGATTATTTGAATGATTTTTTGTTTTGTTTTTAAAGATTTTCATGCGTTGTGTTTGCAGTATTAAGTCATGTCGTTGATTTAAAATCAAATGATTGCAGTATTAAGTCATGTCGTTGATTTAAAATCAAATGATTGCCAGCAAGAAGAACAGCTTCGGAGGATCATCCAATCCTCAAAATGAACATAGTGATTATAGATGGACTCATGTGGCAGAATTACAGTAACTGTCTTTTCATTCAGATTGGGCAAGGTGTGCAGGAGCTGACGGAGGCTGTCCGACAGGACCAGCCAGTCATGTCCACAGCTCTGCTGAGGTCCTACTCTCACTTCATCAAGGAGTTTCGCCGATACTCCCAGTTCTTTGCCGACTTCCTGGCCATTGGAGGCTTTGAGTACTGTGCTCGGACTGGATCGTGAGTATATTTTGTCTTTGTTCTTTTCTTTGTTTCTTGTCATGAAGAATGGGTGGTTCAGATCACTTTGGCATGTTTGAGTGCAAGCTTGTAAGTCAAATTTTTGTTTTTCTTTTCAGTGGTCTGGAAAATGAAATTTTTGGTGTTAAGAACAAAGAAGCAGACTTTGATAGTTCGGCTTGTCTAAGTAAGGTGTACAGTATTTATCATAAAGTGCGAACAGGAATGAACAGTTTTAACAGATTATATTTGTGTACTGCTCCCAAAGAAATGTATGCTATGATTACAGGCTCTGATACAGTGAAAGAATAGCACAGTAGAGCATCCTTGTAAAAACCCTCACATTAGAATTCCCTCCCTTGAAGACAGTTGTCTTGCTTGAACATTTTCATCTTTTTCTGTCCGAGATGGCCTCCCAGTAATGACTACCTTCATTTAGAACTGCTTAGGCTTTCTGGAAGCCATTATCAGGTTTCACTGTGAATGCATTTATTGTTGTTAGGAATCCATACCCTGATAGTTAATCTTGATGTTCAACTGTGTAAGCATCATCAAGTATTCATGTGTCTACTGTTGTCAAGGATGCAGATTTTCCAAGTGTGTTTCCATTTGGCCAAAATACTGTGATCTACATGTACATTAATATTTAAAAGGGAGCAGTTAGAGAAGTGTAAGGAATGGGAGGAGGTGATGGAGGGGATGGGAGGTGGTGGGGGGGTCAGAAATCTATTTGGTTTCTTTCTCATTGGAAGAGGATGATGTTGCAGTGAATTCTTTGACAAGGGGCTAGAAATCTTTTTGTTTTTTTTGTCACTGTAAGAGGATGATGTTGCAGAGAATTCTTTGACAAGAACCAGGGTCATGACTCCCCTGCCCGATCGGGGGAGGAGCGGCCAGAAGGGAGAGGGGAGCGGCTGTACACCCGCTTCCAGCGCAGCATGCAGTATCCCTTCCTGCGTCTGAAGGAGTACAGCCGACTGCTGCAGAAACTGGTGGACAGCTTTGATGGGGTGAGGCTGGCCACCCTGATAGTGACCACTAGTGTGTAGCTTTCTTTGCTGCATTAATAGGTACCATACGCATATTACAGTAGGCATACTTTGATGGTTACCATTAGTGTATTGCTTTATTCGGTTCCCTTACAGTTACTTGCCATTGGTGTATTGCAGCATTCATATCATAATAGTTACCGCTAGGTATTATAGTAGATGTACTGTGATAGTTACCTGTGATGTAGTACTATATCCATACTTTGACAGTTACTCCATACTTTGACAGTTACTGTTATTTGTGTTGGGACTTGCATGATGTGAAACATAAACACTTTGCAGCAGACTCCATGAAAACCTTGTTCAGAGATGTCCTGCTGCTTTGTGGCCTGGACTCTGGATGTCTGGTGCTTTGATTTGTAATTTCACTTTGAATGCTTGTTGCTTAATGGTGGGGACTCTCACAGTTTGCTGTTTTGATTTTCTTGGTTGGTTTGTGTTTAATGTGAAGGTGGTGGTGTTGTGTGGACAGAACAGTGAGGCCAGCAACTTGCTGCAGAAGGCAGTGGTAAGCTGGGACACTCTGAAACTGACTGTCACTGCCGAGCATAAAGCTGCTGACACTACACGCGCCTTCTGGGAGGGGGCCAATCCACGACTGGCTGTGAGTCTGTGAACTGTTTTCTGTGTGTGTGTGTGTGTGTGTGTGTGTGTGTTGTGTGTGTGTGTGTGTGGTGTATGTGTGTGTGTGTGTGTGTGTGTGTTAGTGCGTGTGTGTGTGTGTTTGTGTGTGTATTTGTGTGGTGTGTATGTGTGTGTGGTGTTGGTGTGTTTGTGTTGGGGTGTGTGTGTGTGTGTGTGTGTGTGTGCACCCATATGCACTTGTGTGTGTGTGTGTGCATTTTGTTCTTTGGTTTTCTCTTTGAAGACATGGCATTTCTTTCAGTGGTCTGACTGGTTTGTGGTGTGTCTCGTCTTCTTGTAGAAGTTTGAGAGCCCTGAAAAGGTTCTGCTTAAAACCAAGCCAAACTCGTGTGTGCTTATTTGCATTCAATCGAGTATGTATGTGGATGTATATGCATATGTACGCATGCCCACCTAACACCTTGTCTCATGTGTGTGAGCGTCTGCATGGTCTGTGAGGCAATGCTGCTGTTTCCATGTGGGCAGGACGCACTCCGTATTCCCAGTCGTCGTATGGTGAGGGACAGCAAGTCCCACCCTCTGATGATGCCGTCGGCCGGCCGCTTCTCTTCCTACCTCTTCATTCTCTTCAATGACATGTTTGTCCACTTACAGGTAATAATCATACTTAGATATAGGACATTTCTGATGTGCTTTACAGCACCTCAAAGTGCTTCACAGTGTCAGTTGAATACACTGTCACATCCACGCTGTAGAACCTAATGGCTTGCGCATCTCTATCCTCTTTTTCTCCCCTTCCTTTTCCATGCCACATTCCCCATCTCCCCATCCTTACTTGGTCTAAATTCATCTTCTTGCCCCGCCCTCACCATTTTCTTCCTCCCTCCACACACACACACACGCACATACACATGCACAGGCATACGTACGAGCATGTTCACGTAATTGACAAAAGTAGGTTTGAAAAACAAAGTTGGTCTTTGTATAAATACAGTTTTTAACTGTTTGTGCCCTGTTCATATGATATATGACACATGTGAGACACAGTCTACAGTGAATGACAAGGTGAAAACAGATGCACAGACCCATTGATTTATACTCTTTATGTATGTTTAATGCAGTAGCACTGTGCTGATAGGATTTTGTGTTACATGTGTTTGTGAAAGTGTTCAGCTCGAGTTATTATAAACTGTTCCCTATAAGTGTAGATAGCGGGTCAGGTAGCTGTGCTTTGATTTATGTAAAACATTGTAGAAAAAAAAGAACCAGCATTACAATGATGATGATGATGATGGGTGTGGCTGTTTTGTATATGAAGTATGGAAGTATGGACTTGCCTGTCACCAGTCATTAATGTAGCCTCACAGTGATATGATTGTGATGATGATGATTGTTGTCTTTGTGTCTGTAACTAATGAGCGGACCATAAGCACAGGGCTGTCAGCAGATTTCTTAGTCCAAAAGCAGACTTTACTGACAGTGTCTGTGCCTGTCCCTTTCCTCCCTCCTCCTCCCAGCCTAGCTGTGAGTGAGTCATATCTACCAGGCGGGACAATAGCAAACCTCTGGGGATAAAATGTGCTGTGTTTGGCTTTGGATTGGCTGCATATGCAAAGGGTGAAAAGAAATGTGTAAGCTGACTTGAAACAAGAATATGATTTTCCATGCTATAGGGGCACGGTACTATATGAAATGAAATCCGTTTGTGAGAAAAAAGAGATAAGAGGTTTTATAGAGACACAATCTACATTGAATGACAGAGTGAAAACGGTTGCACAGACCCATCGCTGCAAATACACACAGATGCATATGTACACATGTACTGCAAAGAAATTGACACAATTACCACATGCTTGCATACATATATACACCATATACACATCCACAGATGCAACACACATTCATACCACACACACACAACAGCACACTGCGCACTAGTACCTTGTGGTCTGATCTCTGTCTGCATCTGTGGTTGACCAGTCTTGCTGTCAGTGTAACCAGCAGCAGGGAAAGCCCAGATTCCATGTTTGCTTATCATTCTTCTCTAGTCTTCACTTCTTCCCCCCTCTGCCCCCTCCCCCTCCTCCTTCCTCGCCCCTTCCCCCCTTCCCTTTTCCATCTCCAGAATCACGCTGTGTTTCTTGTTTTAGTCATTTTATTCCATTTGATGACTTGAGAGCCTACATTAGAGAGTTGACAACTTAGAATCCTGATGAACAGGGGTTAGCTTGTCTGTTAATTTGTTGTTAATCATAGTAAATTATGAGATGACAGGTAGCTGGTTGTGTTTGCAGTCCAACAATCACATCATTTTCCCTCTGGAGACATTGTGGGTGGAGGCGCCAGTGACTGATGCTGATCAGCTGTGAGTTGGTAACAATACAAAGGATCTAAAGAAGTTATGGTATCAGCAAATACTGATGTTAATGACAGAGTTGCCATAGTAATCATAGACCATGAAGCAGGTTTATGAGGTTTTTTTAACAAAATTCGCGCCCATTTGGAACTGGCATTAAAAAGAATGCACAGAAAATGGTTTCATATCCTTGATTTCAGACTGTAAATTTTTCGTTCTCTTGGTATACATATGGGGTGTGTTTGTCCAAATACCAACTCATGAGCATGCAGTATTTGTTTGGTGTGTGTGTGTGAGAGAGAAAGAGAGAGAGAGAGAGAGGGGTAGTATGTGTGCACATGTGCACACGTGTGTGTGTGTGTGTGTGTGTGTAAAAGAGAGATGGAGACTGAGGGTTTTTATTTACAATAAGTGAGAGAAAGAGGATCCTTGTGATTGTATGCATGAATCGGCTTACATTACTACACATTCTCAGTATCTGTCAACATTTGTGTTTCAGACCAGGGATTGTTGTCATTTCTCCTGAAGACAGAATAGAGCTGTCAGTGACTTCCCAGGCTGAAAAGGTATTGGCTGATAGCAGCTTTTGACGTGCACTTCCTTAGATCAGTCAGTTTCTGCATACACAGAAACTTCAGGAGAGGGTTTGTGTGTCTGTTGTTCTGTCTGTCTTTGTCTTCTCTCACTGTGCACCCCAACTCTCTTTGATTCTTTACCTACCAGGTTTTCTTATGCAACATTCTTTCAACAACTAAGGTAATTTTTTTAAAGCGAAAAACAATCTTAACGACTCTCTCCCCTTACTTCGGCAAGGACACTTTCGTCCCTTCTGGGGATGATGGAGTCCCTGTCTCCTTTCATTCCCCTAGGCAGAGTTCCCAAGCGACAGCTTCAGAGGGAGTTCCGCCGTCGTTAGTCCCAGACCAACGACAGCTGGAACCAGACCATTCCCCTAGGGCCTTGGTTCGTTTGGGCCACGGAGGAGTGGCTCAGCCCATCCACCCTGGCCCCCGGAGTTCCCATCTCCCTCCCTTCCCAGGCCCTGGAACTTTACACAGACGCCTCCAACTCGGGCTGGGGGGCCCATTTGGAGAGCAGTCACGCCTCGGGGGTTTGGGATCCTCTGACTGCTCGTCTTCACATCAACATCTTGGAACTGGAGGCAGTCAGGCTCGCCCTCCTCCACTTCCAGTCCATAGTCTCCCACCGATTCGTTCTCCTTTCACGGACAACACTTCGGTAGCTTGTTACATCAACAAAGGGGGGGGGGGGGGGGGGGGGGGGGGGGGGACACTCCATCGGCCTCTCCCTCCGTACAGAGGCCCTCCTCCACTGGTGTCACACGCAGGGGGTCACCCTTCGCGCGAGACACATAGCAGGGACACACAATATCCTGGCAGACACTCTCAGCCTCTCCAAGTCTGTCCTCCACACGGAATGGACCCTCAGCAGGCATACCCTAACAACCATGTGGGAACATTGGTTCAGACCCATGATCGACCTGTTTGCCACACGGTTCAACTATCGTCTGCCAGTGTATGTGTCTCCGGTCCCGGACCCCGGGCTTCCTCCATTGACGCCCTATCCCTTCCCTGGTCCGGCCTCATAGCTTACGCCTTCCCTCCCTTCCCGATCCTCCACAAGGTGATCAGGAAGGCGAGACTCGAGAGACCCAGGCTCATTCTCATAGCCCCGTGGTGGCCCACTCAGTCCTGGTTACCGGACCTCAAGTCCCTCACTCACGCACCCCCTCTTCGGTTGAACACCAGGTGGGACATGCTCAGGCAACCCTGTTCGGGTCTCCCTCACGCCAATCCCCAGATGCTTTGCCTCCACGCCTGGCTTCTGTGCCAGCCCGTTTGCGAGCAGCTAAATCCACCTCTCGAACGGACAGGTCCCAGTCCGTCCTCAATATCCTCTCTATCGCTGGGGCCTCTCAGGAACTCCGAGACCTAGCCATGTCCTCTCGCAGAGCTAGCACAGAGTCCCTTTACATTTACAGATGGAGGAAATGGGTCTCATGGTGCAAAGACAATTCTGTCTCTCACAATCGCCCCTCCAATATCCAGATAGGAAATTTCCTGTCCCACCTTAACCTCTCTGCTAGCTCCATCCGGGGCTACAGGTCGGCCATCTGCACGACCATCCGCCAAATGGGCGGACCTTCCTTGAGAATGACTTCCTTCTCAGAGAGATCTCCAGAGGGGCTGCTCTTCGTGAGGCCCAATCCCCTAGACGTGTTCCCCTTTGGGACCTCTTCACTTACTTGACGTCCTCAGGAAACCCCTCTTTGAGCCTGTCTCCTCCATTCCCTTCGACCTTCTGTCTATGAAGACTACCTTCCTCCTCGCCCTCGCTTCCGCCAGAAGGCGAGGCGAGATCCATGCCCTTAGCGGGGACCCCAGAGACATTGCCTTCCACAGAGACGGCTCCGTCTCTCTCAAGTTCCTTCCCGAATTCCTAGCTAAGAACCAGGAACCCGGTAGTGCCTCTTCTTACCTCTCATCCGCCCGCTGGTGGATACACTAGGGGGAGACACCTCTTTGGACATAGCCCTTTGCTCCTCTCGAGGTCTAACACACTACTGGGAACGCTCGCGCCCCAGGCGCGTTTCGCAAAGACGTCTCCTTATTTCCATCAACCCCAGTAACACGGAAGACATCTCAGCTGGCACTGTCTCTAGGTGGCTCTCCAAGACGGTCAGAACGGCCTATTCCCAGGCATCCAAGGACCTCCCCGTCTTGTCCCCCCGGGCTCATGAGCTCAGAGCGCTTGCCGCTTCGGCAGCATTCCAGCACTCTGTTCCCATGCGCCACCTCCAGGAGGCAGCCTTCTGGCGTTCGGAAAATCCCTTCATAAAATTTTATTTAAGGGACATCCGCATGACCAGGGCTGATGGTTCTAATGGGATATCCTTTGTGGCGGCTAATGCATCCATATCGGGTAACCCCAGGAACCACTAGGGCACTCGCCCTCCTCCTTTTCCTATGAATTCTGCTATTGTCTGACATGGTACAGTATATGACGCCAAAATGGGGAGTTTGTATTATACTCCCTGTTTGGCTAGTATACTTACCATGTCAGACTCTAATGCCCGCCCTGCCTTCCCCACTAGCGCCAAGGTTCTGGGGTTACCTTGCGCGCAGGCCTCGATGAATGAGGTACGGGAGGTTGACACTGGCTTCTTCCTACGGCAGAAGCGGGTGGGCATCACGTGACTGTCTTATTACTGCATTAGCCACACAAAAACTTCGGCCTGGCAGAGCTGACTAACTGCCGTGAATGCTATTGTCTGACATGGTAAGTATACTAGCCAAACAGGGAGTATAATACAAACTCCCCATATCTGCTTCAAAAAATTACCAAGCAAATATTACAAACCAAAATCACACCCTCTTTTGGATGTATTTTGTGGTGCATGTGTCTGTTTTGATGTGGTAGATGTTTGTTATACCATTGTGGTCATTCGCCTTCATTTTGAAAATCTGGAGCCCGTTGTAATCTTGAACCCAACTCCTCACTTCATGGTTGTTTCACACACTGCCACTATAGTTTGAAGTGAATGCAGTTGTACCTGTTCAGTCTACACCACTTTCGTACTTGTCATCAACTCACTGGCATCTGAGTAACTGAATTTCTTCAAGATTACTTTAAATACACTACTGTTTATGAACGTCACTTATGGTCCCATTAGGAACAAGCTGAAAATGGCCAAACGTTGCCTTATCCAGAAGTGTATCAGCACTAGGAGTTCACCAAAGCCTAATGAATTCAGTTTGCCACGTGACCATTCATCAGTCACATAAATTTGAAACCGCATTCGAGCTGGTACATCTTTTTATGATTTTCAGAGGTTGTAAGTTCCATTATATCATTATTATTACCTTGTAAATTTGTTTCCATTCTATCCATTCAATCTTGCATTCTCTGATCTTCCATTCTCTGATAGGTTTAAGATAACAAAGAGGTTATACGTTCCATTCCATTATATGATTATTATTATCATGTTAATTTGTTTCCATTCAATCTTCCATTCTCATTTAGTTTTAAGATAGCAAACACATACTTACAAAAACTGGAACCACCCTGCCCTGACCTCTGCCCAGGCTGAGTGGCTGATGGCCTTCAACTCGGCCATCAACAAAGTGCTGTCCAGCCAGAAGGACGTGGGGCGACGGGGGAGTGCTGAGCGTCTGACCCCGCCTCTAGCACGCCATGCAAACCACACCTTTTCTCGCCATGCACGCTGGAAAGACGGGACCTACGTGGGCACTTGGATGAGTGGAAAGATGCATGGGCAGTGAGTTTCTGTTTCCACTTGTTCAGAACGTAATAAGGGCCACCCTTTTTTGTACAGTGTGTGTGTAGGTGTGACTGTGCACAGTCGCATGCATCCACTGTGTACGCCCGTTCACATGTCTGGTTTGGCGCTCATTTGTTCACAGTTGTATGTGTTCCTTTGATGGAGTCAGAAGAACTGTATCATGCTAAACTGATATCAAAATTGGATCAAACTCAGAAGGAACTGATGAAGACTATTCACCTGTTTTCTGAAGTAGTCTAATTCAGCTAAGGTATGGTTTAAGATAATCCTTTTTAAAACCTTGGCCATAAAATAGACCTAACTTCTTCCCATTGGTTCAAGAGTGTATGAATTTTGCATTGCTAATTGGGTGATGGTGTGTTTTTTAGGGGTGAGATCAAGTGGCCTGACGGCAGGAAGTACACTGGAACCTTCAAACAGGGTCTGCAGCATGGGTAGGTTCCTCCCCAGCCCCATCCTCCTTTGTTTCACTCTGTGTTTGGTGTGACGCGTAATACATAGTATATTGATATTTGTGCATCCCCCAGATGTTGAGGTGTGCCTTGAGCGTGAGTGAAAAGACAGTTTCTTGACATGTGATGATAGATATGGTAGAATGACCAGGACTACCAGATTGGATGTTTGTTAGCTTGTGGTGTCTAAAGTTTCATGAGGATGTAATTGTGATGACTTTTGGGTTGGCAAAGCATCATCATTGTCTTTCTTTTACGGAAAAAAAAATACAAGGCTTTGTGGTATTGTTTTGTTTTATTGTTAATTTTTTGAAAAATGTAATCTGTGGGTGATCAATTAGAGGGAACATGTGGCACCCCAGCACAGTCTATTTTTACAAGCCTTAAGAATATCATTTGATTAGTTATCTGGTTATACATGTAATGTATATGGTTTATTGTTGGTCTTTGCAGGACAGGACATCGTTGCTCATATTGTGGCAGCTCTGAAAAAACCTTCTGTGGCTGGCTGGGCTAGAATGATAAAACTGAAACTGTAGTAAAGCATATGTTGGTACTGAAAGCGATGTTCTTTGCTCACAAACTGAACTTGCCCATACTGTTGGAGATTGTCAGGGTGACAGTTGTGTACATGTGGTTTGCAGGCAGGGTGTATATGTAATCCAGAAAGGGAGTGGCAGCAAAGAAGTTCAGGACGGCCACTGGAAAGATGGCAAGCTGAACGGCATGGCTTGTGTCAGGTTAGAGCTAACCGGGTTTTCTTCCTCGTTGGTCTGACAGGGTTTTCTTCCTCGTTGATTGTTCATGTTCTTTAGTGAACTGGACCCTTAGGCCCACATTGAAATGTTGTGCAGTGTGAACATTATCTTCGGCTATAGTTCATTCCTAGCTCAGTAACAATTTTTGTTTCTCATGAAAACAACAACAAACATCTTGGCAGTGTAAACAAACAACAACAAACATCTTGGCAGTGTAAACAAACAACAACAAACATCTGGGAGCTGGAAACAAATAAACAAACAGCTGGGGAATAGAAACTGATGGCTGGGTAATATAAACCAAGAGCTGGGGAATAGAAACTGATGGCTGGGTAATATAAACCAAGAGCTGGGGAATAGAAACTGATGGCTGGGTAATATAAACCAAGAGCTGGGGAATAGAAACTGATGGCTGGGTAATATAAACCAAGAGCTGGGGAATAGAAACTGATGGCTGGGTAATATAAACCAAGAGCTGGGGAATAGAAACTGATGGCTGGGTAATATAAACCAAGAGCTGGGGAATAGAAACTGATGGCTGGGTAATATAAACCAAGAGCTGGGGAATAGAAACTGATGGCTGGGTAAATAAACCAAGAGCTGGGGAATAGAAACTGATGGCTGGGTAATATAAACCAAGAGCTGGGGAATAGAAACTGATGGCTGGGTAATATAAACCAAGAGCTGGGGAATAGAAACTGATGGCTGGGTAATATAAACCAAGAGCTGGGGAATAGAAACTGATGGCTGGGTAATATAAACCAAGAGCTGGGGAATAGAAACTGATGGCTGGGTAATATAAACCAAGAGCTGGGGAATAGAAACTGATGGCTGGGTAATATAAACCAAGAGCTGGGGAATAGAAACTGATGGCTGGGTAATATAAACCAAGAGCTGGGGAATAGAAACTGATGGCTGGGTAATATAAACCAAGAGCTGGGGAATGCAAAGAATCGGGGAATGTAGACAAACAACAAACGGCTGGGAATTGCAGATAAATAGCTGGGGAATGTAAACAAACAACGATAAAAGGCTGCAAAGGGCAACGAACAGTTCTAGAATCCATATAACAAACAGTAGGATAATAGAGACAGTCAATTTCTAATAACAGAGTTGTGCCAATAAGCAACAAACAGCAGAGTAATGCAAACAATCAGCAGGCAGCTGGGGAATGACGACAAATGAAAACAAAGAGCTGAGGAATAGAAAAAAACACCAAAGTGCGGTGTAATGCAAACAAACAACAAGAAACAGCAAGGTGTTGTAAACAAATGACAACAAACAGCTGAGAAATGGAAACAAACGATGCAAACAGCAAGGTAATGCAAACAAAGAACAACAAGCAGTTGAGGAATGCAAACGAACAACAACAAACACCTCAAGATTGCAAAAAAGAAAAAAAAAAGAAGGAAAAAAGCCTTTCTTCCAGAATTGAACGCCATTGAATCTTTTGGCTCTGGCAAAATCAGAAAGTGTTTCATGTCTCCATGGCTGATAATGGATAATAGGAGCTGTCTGCTCATTTTAAAGATAATGAATTCTGGGTTTGTAATGTCGTGATTTAAGTACAAACAAAATGATAAACCAGAAACATATCAGTATGCAGGTATCATTCACTGATGTTGAAAAAGGCCAGACTGCTGTGGACAGGTACGCCAATGGGGATGAGTACAAAGGCTTCTTCCAGGACGGGTCGCGGTTTGGCCATGGGGTGTTGCAACAAGGGCGGCATTTGTCATCCTACGCCAGCATCTACGTTGGGGAGTGGCTGGCCGACAAACGTAATGGTTACGGGGTGCAGGATGACGTTCTGAAAGGTAGCTGTTGAATAGTGGGGTGTGTGAGTCATTGTGTGTGTGTGGTGTGTGTGTGTGTGTGTGTGTGTGTGTGTGAGTGTGTGTGTGGTGTGTGTGTGTGTGTATTGTATAAGGTTAAGAAGGGCAGAGAGAGCACGGAGTATAATGTACAGAGAAAGTTTTTACAACAGGCTTTTGTTATGAGTTCAGGTAGACATTTCATATAACTGTTAATTTTCCACTTGGGGTGGGTCTCATGATGACTGGATATTGGTAGTGCCCGACTTGGGGTGGGTCTCATGATGACTGGATATTGGTAGTGCCCCACTTGGGGTGGTCTCATGATGACTGGATATTGGTAGTGCCCCACTTGGGGTGGGTCTCATGATGACTGGATATTGGTAGTGCCCCACTTGGGGTGGGTCTCATGATGACTGGATATTGGTAGTGCCCTATGGACTGCCAGTGCTGGGTCTATGGAATGACACATTTGGATGTAGCATGTACAGGAGAGCTGGAAGGAGTGTGGGAATACTGCTATAAAGAGGGCACTGAGGATGAGAGCAGAACAACAAGTGGAAGATTAGACCAGTTTTGTGTACATCTCCTTTTTTTTTTTCAAGGTGTTTTGTTTCGTAAGCATTATCAGGTGACAGAAGCAGTCAGTGAATTTCTGTTGATGTTTGTGTGTGTTTGTGGGCATGATTGTGTTATATGTGTGTGTGTGTGTGTGTGTGTGTGTGTGTAGGAGAAACGTACATGGGGATGTGGGTGGAGAACCATCGTCATGGCAATGGCATCATAGTGACCTTGGATGGCATGTACTTTGAGGGAAACTTTTACATGGACAAGCTGACGGTAAGGACGATAGTTAAAAATTAATTGTAAACATTTTTTTTTGTCTTTCTAATTATTTTGCTCTTGCAGTCAATCATCTGTCTGTGCTACATTGCCTGGCTCAGTCATGTGCACAAGTGTACACACACACACACATGCAAACACATGTGCAGATACATACTTGTCTGCAGACACGCTCACACCATTCCCACTCGGCACTCACTCTCACAAAGGCTACTGGATGTAGTTTGATGTGCATGTGTCTTTGTGTATGTTGATGCTTATGACTCACCATTGTGTTCACCTGTACTGTGAAAATTCGAGCATCAGTCTGATCATTCACACCCACTGACCGCGTCTTGTTCACCAAGTCATCGCCACGTGAAGATTGAATAGATTTCAGACACACCATATATTGGACATTGATGTCTGAGTCGTCATTTGCACAGTGCGTATGGTGCCCCAGGAGCTGAAGGTAATGGCCACAAAGTGCTGTGTCTTAATATATAACTCTTCTAAAAATTGTCTGTACAGAATCAGTACAAAAGTCACCCATGACTGGCGCATGCAAGCAGATTGAGAGTTTGGGGAAATGGTGCACTGGTTCGTCAAAAGTTAAAAGATTAAGGATGTAACTGGTTTGTGGTGCTGAAAATTGCTGTTTATTTTGAATAGTTACGTTTGTGTGTATGTTGTTTTTCTTTTTGTGTGTGTGTGATGGAATCTGTGAATTCTTTTTTTCAACATGGTGACAACTCTTGACAGAGTCCTGTGCAGCAGAGCTTCCATGTTTTTTCACGAATTTGTGGATTTCAGAAGTATTTGAAAAATAAGAAAGAAAATTCAAGGGGGAGGGAAAAAAAAGAGGAGGGGGGGAGGGAGGGCAGAGCACTGTTTACTTTCTCAGTATGCCAGGAAACAACACTGACATAACAGATCTCATGCAAACTCTTGCAAGCAGGCATTCACTCTTTTGTCAGCCTGATTGGAGGTAACATCATGCCAAGCACATTGTGTTTTGGCAAGACATTGTGTAAGTGAAAGAGGTCGCCAAAAGTTGTATGGACAAGTAGCCCTAGTCATACATAGTTCAACCAAGAATTGGATGACATATTTGTGTATGTTTAGAACCTCACCAATCTGCAGAGATTTGAACGTAGGTTCAGAGTTGCCACGTGCTATACTTTTGGGCATGTCATGCTGCAGTTTTGTTGACAATACTGTGCTGCTACACTTCGTGATGAAAAGCCATAAAAAGAAAAGCACAGAAAAACACTTTATAAACTTAATAGCAGTTTAATTGAAACCAAGACAACAAGGATCTTCAGATAGTAGATTTTTTTCATTGAAAAATGACCTAGTCATATAAGGAGAAGAACAAAAAGCAGAAGGAAAATCGCTAAAGACTGTCTTGAGTTTGCCACTTTATCAATTGTTTCATTGCCATTTTGAATTTTTTTTGTAGGTTGTCAAACCTAAGAGCTAACTAGCAAAACTTCTGTCTTTTTAGTCAACCATCATGTCATCTGCAAAAAGTAAAGTGTGTCTGAAAGTGCTATTAAGTCTGACTTAGCCATTTGGATGCAACAGACTGTTTCAAAGAAGAAATCAGAAGAAAGAAATCCCTGTTACAGCTTTGGTGGTATCACAAATGAGTTCTTTATGTAAATTTGGAATGTTGCGCTTAAAATGTGACAGTGCTACACTTTGTGCTTTTGAGGCTATGGCAGCTCTGTAGGTATCAAACGTTTACTTGGGGCTTGAGTACCATACCCCCAGATTCACATAGAATTTCTGGGCTCTTTGCTTATCCTCAGCTGGAGCTCAGGATCAGTAATCACAAATAGACTAATACCTACAGCTTAGCAGCAACAGTTATACACTGTTGTGAGCTTTTGTAACTTGGGTGATGGCAGAAGGAGAAGAGTTTCTTATATGACTGAAACCATCTTCACTTTGTATATGTGTTGTTTTTGTAACTTCAAAGACAGTGAAGAATTTCTTTTTTTTAACCTAGGTAAGTTTTGATGATTGCGTTATATTTGTTTGTTTTTGAAGTGGTGGTGTATGTATTTCTCAGGGGTTTGGACTGATGCTGACTGATGACAATAGCTGTTACGAAGGGGAATTCATGGATATCACCCAGATGTCGGGGAAGGTAAGGTTCTCCTACTTCAGCCATCGGCATATTGTACAGTCTCCATGTTCCCAGGCCTTTACTTTGATTGACATATTTAATTCTTGTCATTATCAATTATCATTCTTTTTGTTTTTCCTTAGCCATTGATAGCGTTTATCAGGATGAGAATTTGTGGTGGCTGTTCAGCATGACAGTATTTCAGGCTTATTTTATTCATGGTTGTTTGTGTAGACAGTGCCAGTCATTTTTTAAGTGGTTGTTCATGTAGACAGTGAGGATTCAGGCTAATTTTTTTAGTGGTTGGTCATATAGATGGTGTAGATTCAGACTTATTTTAGTGGTTGTTTATGGAGACAGGATTCTGGCTAATTTGTTAGTGGTTGGTCATATAGATGGTGTAGATTCGGCTTATTTTAGTGGTTGTTTATGGAGACAGGATTCTGGCTGATTGTTTTAGTGGTTGGTCATATAGATGGTGTAGATTCAGGCTTATTTTAGTGGTTGTTTATGGAGACAGGATTCTGGCTGATTGTTTTAGTGGTTGGTCATATAGATTGTGTAGATTCAGGCTTATTTTAGTGGTTGTTTATGGAGACAGATTCTGGCTAACTTTTTAGTGGTTGGTCATATAGATGGTGTAGATAGGCTTATTTTAGTGGTTGTTTATGGAGACAGGATTCTGGCTAATCTTTTAGTGGTTGGTCATATAGATGGTGTAGATTCAGGCTTATTTTAGTGGTTGTTTATGGAGACAGGATTCTGGCTAATTTTTTAGTGGTTGCTCATATAGATGGTGTAGATTCAGGCTTATTTTAGTGGTTGTTTATGGAGACCGGATTCTGGCTAATTTGTTAGTGGTTGGTCATATAGATGGTGTAGATTCAGACTTATTTTAGTGGTTGTTTATGGAGACAGGATTCTGGCTAATTTTTTAGTGGTTGGTCACATAGATGGTGTAGATTCAGGCTTATTTTAGTGGTTGTTTATGGAGACAGGATTCTGGCTGATTGTTTTAGTGGTTGGTCATATAGATTGTGTAGATTCAGGCTTATTTTAGTGGTTGTTTATGGAGACAGATTCTGGCTGATTGTTTTAGTGGTTGGTCATATAGATGGTGTAGATTCAGGCTTATTTTAGTGGTTGTTTATGGAGACAGGATTCTGGCTAATTTTTTAGTGGTTGGTCATATAGATGGTGTAGATTCAGGCTTATTTTAGTGGTTGTTTATGGAGACCGGATTCTGGCTAATTTTTTAGTGGTTGGTCATATAGATGTGTAGATTCAGACTTATTTTAGTGGTTGTTTATGGAGACAGGATTCTGGCTAATTTTTTAGTGGTTGGTCATATAGATTGTGTAGATCAGACTTATTTTAGTGGTTGTTTATGGAGACCGGATTCTGGCTAATTTTTTAGTGGTTGGTCGTATAGATGGTGTAGATTCAGACTTATTTTAGTGGTTGTTTATGGAGACAGGATTCTGGCTGATTGTTTTAGTGGTAGGTCATATAGATGGTGTAGATTCAGACTTATTTTAGAGGTTGTTTATGGAGACAGGATTCTGGCTAATTTTTTAGTGGTTGGTCATATAGATGGTGTA
This sequence comes from Conus ventricosus, assembly GCA_018398815.1. NCBI lineage: Eukaryota > Metazoa > Mollusca > Gastropoda > Neogastropoda > Conidae > Conus > Conus ventricosus. The sequence continues at coordinate 26,704,098 of CM031596.1, read as the reverse complement.
GATTCAGACTTATTTTAGAGGTTGTTTATGGAGACAGGATTCTGGCTAATTTTTTAGTGGTTGGTCATATAGATGGTGTAGATTCAGGCTTATTTTAGTGGTTGTTTATGGAGACCGGATTCAGACTAATTTTTAAGTGGTTGGTCATATAGATGGTGTAGATTCAGACTTATTTTAGTGGTTGTTTATGGAGACAGGATTCAGACTAATTTTTAAGTGGTTGGTCATATAGATGGTGTAGATTCAGGCTTATTTTAGTGGTTGTTTATGGAGACAGGATTCAGACTAATTTTTAAGTGGTTGGTCATATAGATGGTGTAGATTCAGGCTTATTTTAGTGGTTGTTTATGGAGACAGGATTCAGACTAATTTTTAAGTGGTTGGTCATATAGGTGGTGTAGATTCAGGCTTATTTTAGTGGTTGTTTATGGAGACAGGATTCAGACTAATTTTTAAGTGGTTGGTCATATAGGTGGTGTAGATTCAGGCTTATTTAGTGGTTGTTTATGGAGACAGGATTCAGACTAATTTTTAAGTGGTTGGTCATATAGGTGGTGTAGATTCAGGCTTATTTTAGTGGTTGTTCATGTAGACAGTGTTGATTCCGGCTCATTTTTTAGTGCTTGTTCATGGATTGAGGCTTATTTTTTCAGTGGCTGTTCGTGTGGACAGGGTGGATTGAAGCTAATTATTTTAAAAATAATAGTAATAGTAATGAATATTTCTATAGCGCAAATCCTAGATTAGCTCTAAGTGCTTTACAATACAAGGACTAACGAAAACAACACACACACACACATGCACGCACGCACGCGCGCGCACACGCACACACACACACACACACACATGTAGATGTTCATGTAGACAGTGTGATTCAGCCTCATTTTTTTATAGTGCTAGTTCGGATAGACTGGACTGTATGGGTTCTGACTTGTTGATAGTGTCTTTTCACTGTGACAGAATGAGTTCCGGCTTGTTGATGGTCACAGTTCACCTTGACTGTATGGGTTCAGGTCTCTGTGTTGCGTCTGCTTCCCAAGATAGAATGAGTTGAGGTCGTGCGGTTGTGGACTGTCACTCTGTGCTGTGCTGACTCCCAGGGCACGCTGACGCTGCCCACGGGAGACCAGCTGGATGGCAGCTTCAGTGGCTCCTGGAACGAAGGGCTGAAAATCACCGGCACTTTCATCAAGTCCAATTTCAGCACACCTGAACGCAGAGTTCAGCTGTCTCCAAGCATCAAATCCAAGTGAGTTTGTGTGTGTGTGTGTGTCTTGACAGAGTGTGTCTGTGTTCAGATTGGTGCCTTGAACTTTGTTTGGTATGCTTGTGTTGCAAGGCTGTGCACGTGTTGTGAATTCATTTTCCGTGTGAGAGCTGGCATTCTTTCACTTTTCACAAAATGGTGACAGTTTATGTTAAATTGGATGTGCGTGACTTCATGTTTGCGAGTACACTGGTGTGCTTGTTTGAAATTGTATGCATTGCTTGTTGATACAGAAAATACACTCATGTATAGATGAACTATGCATTCACGCACGCACGCACACACACACACACATGCACTCGCGCGCGCACACACACACACACACACACACACACACACACACACACATATACTCTGTCTCTCTCTTACCCTCACAGACGCACACATACATATGCATACACGCTCTGGCAGATACACAAAACATGAAAGTAAGACAGCTTCTTAAAAGCAAAAGGTAAAAGAGAGAGAGAGAAATGTTCACTTTATTAAAATTTGTTTTTTGCAGTCTCGTCTTCAGCGTCCTGTCAGTGGATTACTCCCATCCTGCCATCCCCATACACCACCATGTCCAGTTCTGTGTCTTCCCCATACACCACTCTGTCCAGTTCTGTGTCTTCCCCATACACCACCATGTCCAGTTCTGTGTCTTCCCCATACACCACTCTGTCCAGTTCTGTGTCTTCCCCATACACCACCATGTCCAGTTCTGGGTCTTTCCCATACACCACCATGTCCAGTTCTGGGTCTTTCCCATACACCACCATGTCCAGTTCTGTGCCTTCCCCATACACCACTCTGTCCAGTTCTGTGTCTTCCCCATACACCACCATGTCCAGTTCTGGGTCTTTCCCATACACCACCATGTCCAGTTCTGTGTCTTCCCCATACACCACTCTGTCCAGTTCTGGGTCTTTCCATACACCATCAGTCCAGTTCTGTGTTTTCCCCATACACCATCAGTCCAGTTCTGTGCCTTCTCCATACACCATCAGTCCAGTTCTGTGCCTTCCCCATACACCATCAGTCCAGTTCTGTGTCTTCCCCATACACCATCAGTCCAGTTCTGTGTCTTCCCCATACACCATCAGTCCAGTTCTGTGTCTTCCCCATACACCATCATTCCAGTTCTGAGCCTTCCCCATACACCACCATGTCCAGTTCTGAGCCTTCCCCATACACCATCAGTCCAGTTCTGAGCCTTCCCCATACACCATCATTCCAGTTCTGAGCCTTCTCCATACACCATCATTCCAGTTCTGAGCCTTCTCCATACACCATCATTCCAGTTCTGAGCCTTCTCCATACACCATCATTCCAGTTCTGAGCCTTCTCCATACACCATCATTCCAGTTCTGAGCCTTCCCCATACACCATCAGTCCAGTTCTGAGCCTTCCCCATACACCATCAGTCCAGTTCTGTGTCTTCCCCATACACCATCAGTCCAGTTCTGTGTCTTCCCCATACACCACCATGTCCAGTTCTGTGTCTTCCCCATACACCACCATGTCCAGTTCTGTGTCTTCCCCATACACCATATCCAGTTCTGTGCCTTCTCCATACACCACCATATCCAGTTCTGTCCTATCACATTCTCAGAACTGGAAGTCCTTTGGAAGCAATCACTATCAAGTCGACTGAGACAACCAGAGATGGCACTGGACAGCTACTGAATTACTTTCATGGTCTTTTTTGGTGCAAGTTCTGATCCATATATGGGGGAGACACTACCTTCTAAGCCCTCTATCGACAAGGATAATAATTACATACTTGCCAAGTCAGTATAAATGTTCCCCTCAGAACGACAATCACAGTCCCCATGGACCTTAATGACTCTGAAGACACACACACACACACACACACACACACACACACACACAAGAAAAAATTGACCACTGCCATGAACATGGAGAGGAAATGCCTCACCTTTTTCTCCTCATTTCAGGTATTACACTCACTTGTCGGTGCCAGCAGACAAGAAGTGGGATGACATTTTCCATCACTGTTGCTCTTCGCTGGGCCATGACACCCAAAACCGTTCCGTCAACACGAACAAGGCGTGGGAAATGGTGGCCGTGGCTGTCTCCAATGGCAAGAAACAGATCAAGGAAATGCAGAAAACGTCAGTTGTCAGATTGTGGTGGTGTCAGTGGTTTGTCAGAATGATTGTGTTTGTGTGGTATTTTTTTTCTGGAATGTGAAAACAAGTGAATCTGTAAAACCATGTATTTTTGATTATCTGTGTGTGTGTGTGTGTTTGTGTGTGTGTGGTAAACTATCATAGGCATTTTCTCAGCAAGTTTAAATTTTAAACAGAGGTAGTAGGAACACTGACCAGGAGTCAGTGACAGGGGGAGTGTTATTGTCTGAGGATCAGCCACTCTCCCCCAAAAGGCAAAAGGCAATGTGGTCAGCTGACATGCCTCACAAATAAAACCTCCCCAAATTGCCACAAAAAATTGGTGTTTTCTTGCCAGCTGCATGCACAGAGTCTGCCACTGCAGTTATCCTCCAGAGTGCGGTGCTGGGGGAAAGAGCCCAAAGTTCATGTGCCCAGATACCTGAATATGAGAGAGAGTGGTTTCTGGTTGAAAATAAACACAAGTCTGTAGAGGATCCAGGTGCTTTCAGTTTTTCTACTGAAATCACTTTTCCTTAAAAGTTTTGCAGTAACTTGGAGCTGTGAAGGTCCAGCTCTGTCTTTTTGAGGGGGTGGGGTGGGGATGGGGGAGCGGTGTGCGTGTGTGTGTGTGTGAGTGTGTGTGTGTGTGTGTGTGAATAGATATTAAATGTTGTGGCTGGACAGACCTTATCTCCAAAAGTTTGGATCAGGCAAAAGACTGATGAAGGCACAGAGGCAAGGTCAGCGTCAGAAGCTGCTGCGCATGTTGGCAGTTCTTGGCTGGGAAGGTAGGGCACATGAGGAAAGAGTAACTGAAACATCTGGGTGCCAATGTATAAGGCATGGATTGATCATGCACTTACTTCGGCCCTTCTCCCCCAAGAGCGTGTAGGCCAGCTATCAAGGACAATTCTCCAGTGGACTTGGCTCAGGGTTGTCCTTCCTCAGTACAGTTGATTCCCTTCCTGTGCAGCTCTGCCTTAGTGCCTGTTCTAAGGCTGTTTCTGGGTTGTCCCCTCTTGGCTCAGGGCTCTTCCTTCTCCCCAGTGTATTTTGTATGGCCTTTTTTAATGATTGTATTTTCTTTTCTTTTTTTAACTGTAGCAGTCTTAAGATAATAAAAAAATCAGACAGAACGGCTGGTAGCCTCAGCGTGGTCTGCTTTGATCTGCAGCAAGGATGGCTGTTGTTCAGCCATTATGTCATGAACTTCTGTAGATAAGTATGTATTTGACCATGATCAAACTGAAACTGCTGTTCAGGTCAGCTGCCAAGGCCAAACTGCAAGCTTCGGGACTGGAGGAGCTTGAAGTCATCCCCCCTCACGATGCCAGCGTTTCCCTCACGACCGAATCCTATGCAGCCATCAGCCAGTACCTTCGCAAGGTTGATCATCTGTTTGTTCTGATTTCATGTTATCATGGTCTGCTGTCTTTAATGTACCTTGCACTGTTCAAACAGGTTACATGCCACCCTCTGGGTACAACCAAGTACATGAATGATGACTGTCGCATCATAGTTAATAATTTTATCACCCGAGACTTAATAATTTTATCGCCCGAGACCATTAACACCGAATGCTAACAATTTTATCGCCTAATACAATAATCACTGAAAGTCTTATAATAACAAGTAAACCAGATGTATGGGAATTGGGAATCGGTTAAGAAGGGGTAATTTGGTGGTTTTTTTTTGGTATAGGTAAAAAGCAAATTTGCTTTCTGTTCCCATCACTGTGAAAAAAGAAGGAAAGAAATTATAGTATTTTATTATACCTTTTTGTTTTAAATTTGATGCTATCATTTTATGAGCCTCTATGGGGTCTTTTTGGGCGTAAGCAGTTTTCTGTCTTTTGGAACTTCTGTGCTAGTAATTCCTCGTTTCCGTCACTCTCTTTGACCCTTTTAGAATTCTTCTCTTTCTTTACTATTGTTTACCATTTATCTGCATTTGTGAACCGTTCTTCTGTCTTTATTCTGGAAACTCTTTTATTCTTATTTCCTATCTCAGTCAATCCAGTCTTTTTGGAATAATGTGGCAACTAGGTAGGGAAAATGGTGCACACTGTCCAGCGTGGACACTGTCTGTCTGCACTGTCTTTTGCCAGTTTTTTGTTGTTGTTTTTTGTTTTTTGGTTTGATACATTAAAATGTCTTTCATTATTTAAAAAAAATCTTGATATGAGAAATTAAGGAAAAAGCATATTGCTCTCAGCACAACCTTATTGTATTTTATCTGCCATAAGGATGTCAGTAGTTTAGCTACTAATGTCATGCTTTGCTTATGTTGATTGTTTATTTTTCAGGATATAATCTTTCGTGACAATTTGACCTATGCAGAATGTGACCTTTTTATTTTTTTGTAATTTCATGAGGCTGACGGCCCTGAATATACCCTGTACGGTGATTGGGCAATGATACATGGCATCCATCTGTCTCGATAGACAGTGGTGTTGTGCCTTGGATCAGTCAGTTGAGCTGCAGCACCTGCTGTGGCTGAAGAGCCCAATCCTTAGATGGCAGACTCTGTTGCAATTAAATAATATGACATGCTATGGTAATAACAACAAAATGCTGTCATTCTGTGTTCCATAGCCAGTCTCACCTTGCTTCCTGCACACCCTTCCTCGTCCCACTGTTGCTGGGATGAGAAAGAATATCATGCTCCATTTTCATAAACTGAGACTGGATTGGGAGCCATATTTCACATTGCTTGTGTTGCACCGTCTGGATAACACAAGAGCTATTCATTATTTTTTGCATTTTTAAAAAAACAAGGTATGTGTTGGTAATTGTCTTTACACTCTGCTCATGGTGGTATCACCAAGAAAAAAAAACATTATATGAGCGATTTTGCCTATCAGTTACAGTACTCCGTCAGCTGGGTACTTTATTAAGAGCTTTCATTCTGTGATTCACAAGTAGTTACATGTCATTTAAAGGATCTTGACAAACATGGAAAAGGCCAAAGAAAGAGGAAAAACAGTTAAAACGAAAAGAAAAGGGCAACGGTTTGAACCATAGGTTCTTTACAGGCCTTTTAAGAATCTGTGTTTGAATTTTTTTTTTTTCTTTTTGTGTGCATCTTTTGTTTCTGCTCTTGTTTGGGGGTGTTTAAAAAAAAAAAAAAACCCAGGTAATTTGTGATGATGTTAATCTCCATAGTTTGCTATTTGGTCATGCCCAAAGGAACTGCTTACTGATGATTGTTGAACAAATCCTATGTGTGTATTTTCAGGCGTTTGACACCACATTCCACCCACTTGGGCAGCTGATGGAGAACCTGATTGATGTGTTCCGTGCCGCCTATATAGGGGTGGGTGCCCACCCCAGACTGCTTTTTCACGCTGTACAGGAAGTCAACTCCTATGTACGCCGCATGTACGCCGTTGTCAGGTGAGGTCTTCCCATTCTGGCACAGTTTCTCATACATACAAGAAATTAACAGATTGAAACTGATATGGAGTAGATGTTAAACTTTGTTTGGATATAATAACAAATTCTTTTGCACAAGTCTTCAAGCACTTGCAGTTTTAAAGAATGGTTTTTAATGTATGCCAGCCTTTACCACTCCATTTACGCAGCCATGCTGTTTTGAAAGCTGTGTTGTTGTTTTTTCTGCGTACGAAGGCTGATACTCCTGTGGACACTTCCTGTGTAGACAGGCAAGGATTAATCCCATCTACCTGACAAAAGGGAGTGGAGTTTTGTGTGAATGACTGTTTTATATCCTGCCGTTAAGGCAGCCATACTCCAGCTTCAGGGAAGGTGCATGCTATGTGTAACGTGTCATCTGTACTAACGGCCACACTGGCCTTCTCTTCCGAAAGTTGTTGATGGGATTTTACGTGTGTGCAAGATGTTATGTGTGCGTTCATACATGGAACCTCGGTTTATAGTCTCATTCGTAGGACTGTATGGGAAATGGAGTCAGAACCAATGTTAACTCCGAGGGAAAAATCCCTCTGTACTGAAACAGCCCAGTTGAGATTCGAATCTGCAACCCCAGGATTACCAAGATTTCGAGTCCGGCGCTCTATCAGTGAGCTATTCCAGCCTCCAAAGCTATGTATGTTCCTTGAATGTGAAATAAAGATGCATCTTTGAACCTTTGACATGCCCATAACCTGATACAGATAAAACACCACAGGAATTTAGCAAACATTACATGCTTATGTGCATGAATATCTATATGCTTGTGTAGCTGAATGACCAGAAATCCTTTGTCTTCACCCCACGTAGTGTTACCAGGATTGGACCCATGGACCATCCCGTGAACTGATCCTTTGGCTATCTGGCATGTAGCTCATGTCCAACGAACTGATTTCCTCGGGCAGAATCCTGTTCCCTCAGCTGCCATCCAGTGGGGGTCCTCAGCGTGTGTGTTCCCAGTAATTATCAGCACCCGCCCATCCCCACGACGACTGAGGATGTGCAGGCCTTTCTGGAACAGCAACAGGAACAAGAAGGCGTTGGGTGAGTTCCTCTCTGTGGAAGGTTCTGTGTGTGTGTGTGTGTGTGTGTGTGTGTCACTGTGTGTGTGTGTGTCACTCTGTGTGTGTGTCACTGTGTGTGTGTGTCACTCTGTGCGTGTGTGTGTCATTCTGTGTGCAAGCTTACACTTTGTATGAATACTGGAATGTTTATGTATGCATGACTTGTTGTCACATGTTTCTCGTCACACTGTGTTCACTTACATTTTATCAGTCAGTTTTTTTACCCCAGTTGGAAACTTGTACACACTCAAATTTGAATGAGCGTGACCCATGTGCAAGATTATCAGGATGGATACATAAAGCGTGGCTACTATTTTTTTTCTTCTAAAATTAAGTATACAGTGTTTTATTTGCATATGACCACATGTGCAATCCACAGACCTGCCAACCATTACACATTTCGCGTAATTTATTACGCCCAAGTGATAATTCTTACGCCCTTACGCATTTAGCCAAAAAATTACGCATTGAAAGTTTTCAACAACAACAACAACAACAAAACGGACGAAAAAATCGGCTTATGTACAGACACGCACGACGCCGTGCGTATAACCAGTAATCTTCAAGAAGCGTTTCCGGTCATGCGCAGTTCGTTTCACCATCTTTACCATTCAGCGAAGTTGGCGTCTTTTTGAAGTTTTAGCAACGAAAATGTCGAAACGTGGAGTAGAAAGGTTTGGACAAGATGCGAAAAAGAAAAAGCTTGGTCAAAAGTTCCGAAAAGAATACTCAGAAAAGTTCCCCTGCATACGACCTTCGGCTAAAGGTGTAAATTGTGCACGGTGTAGGCCTACCACTTGCGAGTCAGACTTCACAATTGCCCATGGCGGGATGGTTGATGTGAAGCGTCACCTTGAGTCACGCAAGCACATCGGTTCCTCTAACGCGCCGAATTCTTCCAGCATCACACAGTTTTTTCAGACTGTAGACAAGAGGATGAAATTAGGAAAAGGGTGATTCGGGCTGAAGCATTGGTGGCCGGATTTTTCGTCGAGCACAACATCGCTCTTAGCGCAGCCGACCATGCATCCCGGCTTTTTAAAGGGGACAAATTCTTTCCTGGGGTGGTGCGATACTTAAAAAATGACACAATCGCCACTGAGCTGATAGCCAACCCCACATGCACAGAATCAGCAACAGGGGAGAACATTTTTTAGGTTACATATTTTCTTAATTTCATGTTCCCAGTTTCTCCATCTTCGAACTCCCCCCTCCCCCCCACCCCACCCCCTCCCTCCCCCCCCCCCCCTCCTTAAGTCCAAATCTTTGCCAAGTCATTACCATCAAGACAGTTGAATTGTTGGCCTGCGCTTGTTTTTTTCCCCCACTATTAGATTGTTCGTCTATGTATTTGTCTGACCTTATTCAAGTTTAAAAGGCTGTGCCAGTCTTGAATAAAAGTTACATTGTGTTAGGTTTCCTTATAGGAGCAAATGTTACCCCACTTGTTTACTGTTTATTGTTTACTGTTCCCTGCCTCATTTCATTTCCAATTTTGTAGGTTGTTTCTGGCGCCGGCGCACTATCAAGCCTTGGTGTGCCATGCCATGATGGTTTAGGGGATTTGTGTGTGTTTCCAGTGTATTCTACATTTTCGTAATTTGTAAAGATTTCTTGTGACACTTAAAAGAAAAGCTTGTTTTTGAAGAAAAGTAAAGTTCACAAAAATTGTGTGAACAATTTCATCGCATCGTGTTTGTTTGAAAAAGGTAAATGTCGCGCTTGATTACTCTTAGCTCTCAGAAATTACACATTTCTGCCTCACTGAGCTTCAATTCTTACTCATTGGTCTCTTAGGGGGTTGGTAGGTCTGAATCCAGTTCATCAATAAAAAAGAGTTGCTGGTAGGAAACAAACTTGTGTTTTGAACACTTATTGGGGGGGGGGGGGGGGGGGGGGTATTCTACCTTGATTTCCAGCTTAATAAAACATTTCTAAAGATGTTTGTACCCAGGTTCAAAGAAGACACTTTGCCTTCTGTAAAACAGTTGCTGCAACAAAGTGTATGAAGTCAAGTTTTTTCTTTTTTTTTAATCATTATTGGAAAGTAGTCAGAACTGTAGTTTTTTCCCCTTTTTTCTACAGTGGAAAATTATCAGTACACTGGATTTTTTTTCCCCTCTCTTGGAACATTTTACAAAGGGATTTCAGGAAGCAAGTCCCATTTGTGATTGCTGTTAGACAGCTTTTCTTTTTGATGATATCTTGACAGAAGCATGATTGAATGAAGCTTCTGTTGTTGTTTTTGATTTTCTGCAGGGAAATTGTGACTGCGGCAGGACTGCTGTACCCCATTTTACTGCCCAAGATCTACCCACCCTTGTTTGACCTTTATGCTCTGTACAATGACCGCAGTGATGATCGCTACTGGGAGCGAGTGACCAAGCTGAATCGCCAAGGAGACATGGCCCTGATGGCCTTTTTGGGCATTGATCAGTCAGTAGACGTTTTATTGTGTGTGGTCTTCTCTCTTTTATGTCTCTGCACCCATGTCCTCTGTGTGTATGTGTGTTGTGGACAGAGAGGTAAAGTGTCATGCGAAAGTGTCTGTTTTTCAGTGATGGGTACATTGGGTGTGGGATTGTTGGTTGATTGAGTGAGTGAGTGGTCTGAGAAGTTTCAAGAAGAAATCAGAAACTAGAGTAAACATCAGAGGATCCGTTAGACCGGCATATGCCGGTTTTTACCGGTAAATATTTGCCTTGTACCGAAAAAAATAAAAACGGCCGGTACCGTGTACCGGCAGAACATCTGAGCGCTTTGACTCTCCTCTATCCCTGCACTGTCTGTCTCTCCGCCTGTCAGCGGGTTGAGCGGGGATGGCAGGCAGGAAATAAGCCATGCCATGCCGACAACAATACATCTGACATCACTCCTCTTCCCCCTTCCTTTCAGTCCCAGGACCTTTGCCCCCCTTTTTTTTCAGTAGAGACATACAGATTGTGTGCGTGTCATGCTGACAGTCTGACCCTGGATTGAACTTGCGGTAATCCCCGACCCAGTTTTCAATTGACTGTCGCTGTTTTCAACATCACTTTGAGTAACTGCATGGTTCGATGACGAACACTGACGGAATTCTTTCGCACGTGTAGATAGGTAAGTGAGAAGTTTGTTAAGTTTGTTTTGTTTGTTTGTTTGTTTGTTTGTTTGTTTTTCTTTCAAGTTACGTTTTGGTTGGTTGGTTTTGTTTTGTTTTGTTTTGTTTTGCTTTTTGTTTTCATTTATGATTTTTTTGCATGTTACTCTCTCCGTCGACTTTTCTGTTGAGTTCAGTTGACTGAAGGCTGTCACTGACAAGCCTGTTACGTGCTATCCGTGCCGGTAGGCCGCTCACTATCGCCCTTTCGCGTGACCCAGAATCGCGGTTGAGTGTGTAGTGCATGGCAGGCAGCCAAGCGCGGTACCGGCTGATTTAAGACTTGTACCGGAAATTTTTGTTGTTGTCGGTACCAAGTACCGGCAAAGTCTATAGTCTAGCGGAACCTCTGGTAAACATGTATGTCAATTTGGGTTTAAGCTGAGCTCAGTGGTGTAGATAGTGTCTGGATGATCAGAGCACGAGTCAATTATCCGCATATCTTATCTGTCTCTCCAGGGTGTATTTGTGTGTGCATATGTGCCCACATGTTAGTATGCACACTTACACTCTTATGTGTGCATCTTATACACTCCTATGGAAGGTCACCTTGATGAGAGAAGGATGTTTACAGAAAATCTCTGTAGAATCATTTGTTGATTGATGTCCATTTTGTATGCTTTAATTAAAATTAAAAGGTTATAAAATGCTTGTAATTTTTACAGCAGTGTGCATTGGGAGGAAGGGTGAGTGGGAGACAGTGCTGAATTTGTCAGTGAGTGAAAAGCAAAGGCAAAGCGAGGAAAGAGATTAACGAGCAAATTAGTCAACAAAGACAGAAGAAGGAAAAAAAGCCATATTTGATGGCGTTTTGACGTTGATATTGCAAAATTTTGTGACAGGAAATACTGGCTGATGGACGACATTCTGCTGGAGGACAAAACACAGGTAATGATGTCTTGCATTCTGAAAACACATCAGGAATATTAACAATAGAAGTATGAAGAGACATTGTCATATTTGTTGCTCTGTCTGTAGGTGTTGGTTTTTGTCTGTCAGCTTCAGACTGTGATCTTATTTAAAATCGAACTTTACAGAGGTCTGTTGATTTTTTCCCCCTTGTTTCTGTGAAGTATTAGCTGGCTTGTTTTTGTTTAAGAGAAATCCTTGTGCAAATGATCAGTTTCAGAACTACAGAAGAAAAATGATGAGCTTTAGATCTGAAGAGAAAACACATGTTTGGCCCTTCACTGAATTCTTTATGTATGATTGGTCAGATTGGTTTGGTCAGTGTTGTTCTGGTCGTTTAGTGAATTTCATTGTCATATTGGTTGGACTATTTGTTGTTTTGTATGCTCAGTCACTTTTGCCCCAACAGAAATTCTGTGCACTGTTTGTTCAGTGCTTTTGCCTTTGCCTGACTTCAAGATGAGCTGCAAGGATTTCTTTTTTGACTTTGTGTGTGGCTTGAACATAGCCAGAGGAATGCACTGTTGTCTTCAGCGACATGTCTGCTGAGGTGTGTGATGTGTGCAGAAATTGTCCAGCACGAGGGACGTGTGCTACGCATCGGCTGTGGATGCCCTGCAGCAGCTGAGGTGAGCATCCTTCTGTAGTTGTCGTTGTCGTTACATGCAGGCAGGAAAACTGCTTAAGGTAGATTGTTGCTTGGAAGTCATTTATCTTCACTTTTATTCTCTACACAATAAATCATAATGCAGTAAACTTAGTCCTCATTTTTGTAAAATAAAGAAGTGTAGGAGCTAAAGTTCTGTACTTGAATGGTAGACATGTTCACAGTGGGGTCTCTGTATAACGCAGAATGGTAAGAGTTCAGTACTTTTATATGATACACCATTTTGGAGAATGGCAGACATGTTCACAATGGGGTCTGTGTATAACGCAGAATGGTAAGAGTTCAGTACTTTTATATGATACACCATTTTGGAGAATGGCAGACATGTTCACACTGGGGTCTCTGTATAACGCAGAATGGTAAGAGTTCAGTACTTTATCATGTGATACACCATTTTGGAGAATGGCAGACATGTTCACAGTGGGGTCTGTATAACGCAGAATGGTAAGATTAACATTCTGTCAGTCTCTTGATCTTGAAGGCCATGTTTTCACTGGGGGCATCCTGTATGTTGATTGGTGAATGATAGCATCCATCAGCCTTCGGCACTTAGAGACATGCCGTTCGAAATGGGGTCTCTCAATGGTGGGTTAAGTTTCTGTCAGCCTCAGTCCCCTAAGGACATGGGTTCACTGTGCAATGTTTCTGCGCATTGGGAAATGGTGGATTAACATCTTGTATTCCCTAAGTTATTATGGGCATATTGTTTACAGTGGGGCCTCTTCCTATACATTATAAATGGTGGGTTATATCAGCCTTAGTCTCTTAAGCATATGTAATTTACAATAGGGTCTCCTCCTGTGCATTGGTAAACAGTGAGATGAATACCTCTTAAACCCTTCACTCTAAAGGACATGGTCTCTTCTGTATATTGGTGAATGGTGAGATTATTGGCCTGTCAGCCTAGGACTAGAGAGAAGTTGATTACAAAGGGGTCACCTGTACATTGATGAAATGTTGGATGAAATAACCTGTAAAGTTAAGCTCTTACAGACATAGTGTTTACAATAGAACCTGTTCCTGTGTATTACTGAATGCTGAGGTAAATGTCCTGTCCAACTTAGACTATCAAGTTTGTTCAGCTCCGAATGGAGCCAGCATTTATCTCAAGAGCTGTTGGTTACATGGCAGTGTTGCCAGCTTGCCGCAAAATAAATCCTTTCTGGTGTGGTTAGCTCAAACAACCATGAAAATGCAATGTGATTTGAAGCCAGAGGAATGAAATGCATGGATCAAAGCAAAACCTGGACCCAGCCTGGGACAGTCTGAACTGAAAGCAGCTGACTGGTCGGTAGACAGGTGAAGAGCACAAGTGAAAATACCTGTGTGTGGAGGGGTGGGGACCTGCATAGGAATAGTTCTTGAGGCTTGAAATGCATGGTGAGGGAGACTTTTTTTTTTTTTCCATTCTTTGTCATATGGCGTTCTAAGTCATCAGTTTACACACATATGTGTTGACACAAAGCAGCTTTAATTTAGAAACATTATGGATGTTGTAAACGCTGTCTTTGATGAAAGGAATTTGGGTGGGTGGCGAGAGGGGGGGTGTATGTGTGTGGGAGAGTGGGGTGGGGGGTGGGGGAGGAATTTGTATTTTGTCGTTTTGTCTCCATTCTAACTGTTTGTTCCTGTACCGGTCATTGTGCATGCCTCTCTTTGTTTTCAGCACTGCCTTCAGCCCAATGGATAAACTGCTGGTCATTGAAGCGACGTTCAATGAGATCACACAAGTAAGCATGGGCAGCTCCCGTAGAACATAAATGAGTGTCTGATCTAGCCAGAACAGTTTTGAGACAAGGTGTAAAGTGCGTCTTTGTAGTCCAGGGAAGAGACAGACACTCTGTGAATTGTGCTTCGATAGCCTGTTATATGGTTTGATATCATGTGTGTCACAGTTGTATATGTTTTTAGGGGTGATCGGGACTTGGCTGAAAATGAGGGAGACAAAATGCATTTCATGTCTGATAGGTTAGCAGGGTACTGAAGGTATATCAAGAGGGACTGACCTTGAATCCAGTCTTTTTGGATTATGTTTGAAGAAATTTGCGCCTTATGATGGTAGCTGTCTTCCATGTACATGTGTGTGTTTCTTTGTGTGTGTGTGTGCGTGTGCGCGCGCGCAAGCTTCTTTTAATGTTATTGCTTACATAGGATCGTTTTCGTAAGAAATACAAATTTTCAGTATTTTATATGTATATCTCTCTATGGTTGGACTTCTGAATTTAAGCTGGAATGTCATCTAAAACACTTACTGTCTTGCATGCACAGCTTTTTCTCATGCTTACCTGTTGAAACAAATGCTTTGTTCCTACATGGCATGGAACATGGCCATACTATCGGGATCGTCAAAAAGTGAAAAAAGGCAGGGAGCTACCCTCACTTCCATACCCAGTTAGGGCTGTAAGAGTGATCACCCTTAGTGAATTATTTTATCACGCTATATTCAAACATAATTTGCGTATCTCCATTTCAATGATGAAGAAACTCACCCCATCTGTTCTGCAGTCATAGTTTTTTTTTCAACTCTCTTGGGTCCTCACAAGCAACCTTTAAAGCTCACTTTTTGATTGGGTTGAGGAAGCTTCCTTCTCTCTTCCCTCCTCATAAGGGAGAATTTTGTCTGCTGGTGTCAGCAAGTTGTGCTGTATCGCCGTCTCTCCTCAGCATTTGCCTCCGCCTACTGGAGGAACAAGCACAGGGGCCCTTTCTTTTTTTTTTTTTTTTTTTTTGCTTTCTCCTCTTTTTTTGTCCAGTAAGATGGACAAAGAGCTGGATCAACCTCCTTATCAAACTACCAGTGAGGGTTTCCATTCCCCTCCGTGGGTGACTGGTCTTGCTGTCTCAACCTTGGTTTAGAAAGTGGCATTCGGACCCCATGTTGGTCTGTCTATGTGCCAGCTACACATCAGGCGAAACCTCTCTACTTAAAGACATTTCCTCACTTCATGCGCATAGAAAATTATGGCTGATCTGAGACAATCTGCACTGTTCTTTTTGATTGTCTGGCATTTGTTTGGACAAGTAAGTATGAGCAAGAAGAATTTTATTACTAAAAGTAGTTTGAGGAGAAACTTCCAGTAGTTGAAGGAGAAACTTCCCTCTCCAATCACGCTTGGCGAGGGAAAGGTGCCCAAACTGCAGTAATCTTGAATATGGCATGGAGAAGGGAACTCATTAAAGGCGATCACTCTTACAACCTTAATGGGTGTGGAGGTTAGGTAAAGTCCATGCTCTCCCAACATTTTGGGGAAGGGTGGGGGGACCCTGATGAAATGGCAATGTTCCATGCTTAATAGGGATGAGGCTTTTTGTTTGGACAGGTAAATAAATACATCATAAACCTACTTTATAGCAGTAAATTTCCTTTTCATATTAAAGTCATTGTATTGATAGTGGCAACACCAGTGAAAGATGACCAGTGTGTTCATGTATACATGTATGTGTGTATGTGATTGTCCAGACGGTGCAGAGCGTGCTGGGTGAGGACCACATGTGGTGCATGGACGAGCTGTTCCCCATCTTCCAGTTTGTGGTGGTGCGGGCCAAGATCCGCCACCTGGGGGCGGAGATCAGCATGATTGATGACCTCATGGAGCGCCACATGGAGCACGGGGAGCTGGGCATCATGTTCACCACACTCAAGGTACACACTGAAAGTATCTTCCATTTCTGTGCACACACACAGGTCTCTGTGGAAGATGTCAGTATGCTGACGTGTTAGCAAGTGTGTGTGTGTGTGTGTGCGTGTGCACAGGTGTGTGTGTGTGTGTGTGTGCGCGCGTACGTGCACCCATGCGTGTGTTAGTATGTGTGTCGTTGAATTTGTTACAAGCAGTGAATGCTGATAAATGACTTGAGTTACGTGCATGTTTCTGTTGACAATAGTGGAAGCTTTTTCTCCATTCTAAACTTCAGGCACTCTGTGTAGTTCTGAAAACATGAGAAAACCAGGCTTGTTGGAAATAAAGTGTGATTCGTTTACACAGGTCCACACATACTGTGCATGCACATCTGTGTGTGTGTGTGTGTGTGTGAGAGAGAGAGAGAGAGAGAGAGGGAGAGTTCAGAGTTAGAGGGAGAAAGAGAGAGATTTGTGTCTATCATCTTTAAAATATTCAGAATCGTGTTACCACCTGTAATGCAGTATACATTGCTTTGATCAGGCAGGAGTACAGTGATGACCATTGTTTTGTTTGTCCAGGCCAGTTTCTTCCAGATACAGAATGAGAAGATGCCACATCACTGAGGGAACTGCCCACCTCTCAGGGTTGCCCTGCCTCCGGGCAGGTGATTTTCAAGCTGACCGGTCTCTTGCTGCTCACTTGTGAAGACAAAGTCACCGATACAGTTAAGGGCTTTGCTCACATTCATTCATAAAGACACGGGCAGCGATTCTGACTCTGCTCACCTTCATTCATGGAGACACGAGCAGCAATACTGATGAGGACTGCTCACATTCACGGACATTGAAAACTGATGACTCATTACATGCGATGGTTATCCAGTGGTTTGTGTTCTTTGTAATACCGGTTCTGCTTTGTAGATTGTGAACTTGCCATGACCAGAAATGGCTGATGTGGGTTGTGTATTTATGGTTTGTGGAAACATGTAGTTTCTTTCTTGACTGTAACCATGTCAAGTGGGGTGCATCGGACTTTTGGGATTGCATTGTTGTCTGAAAATGTGATTTGATTCTTCCCAGTTCATCTAGAAGCTTTGATAAGGTCACGTGTTCACAGATGCAGGTCTGGTTATGAATGTTTGGTGTGTGGGCATGTACCTTTGTTAGTCTCTGTGTGTATGCATGTTTGTGAATGTCAGAGAGGTGTGAGCAGGTCTCTGTACATGCATATGCAAACATCTAGGGGTGGGCACAAAAGTGTATTTGTTTGTTGTCTATGCATTTGCTTATGTGTCTGTGTGTGTTGGAGGGTATTGTGTGCATGGTGTAGCAGAGGGGTGGAAACCCTGCTGTGCATCTGTTCTGTAAGCAGAGCTGAGATTTGACATTCACTTTCTCGCAAGTTTTGCCGAAAATCACTTATGGTTAAATCAGTGTACAGTTGAGTTCCAGACATCTGGACGGTGACCCAACAATCCTGAGTGTTAGAAATTTGGTACTGTCTGCACACAGACTGACACGCACAATACAGCACACACACACACGCACGTACCTCCAAGTGAATGAGCAAAAAAGCATTGGTCAGCTGCAGGGCCACTTTTCATCACCAAACATCGTGCCAGTATAATGAATCATGCAAGACTTGCTTTGTTTTCGTTTTGTGCACACCGGCTTTTGCAGCTAAACATCAGTTGTTCTCTAAGAAAGATGTGAGGCTACCCTAACAAAATGTTTTGGGCTACCTCAGGTTTCTAGGGTAGGAGCCTGGGTACCTCTTTGGTCTTGCTGGCTAAATCTCAGGTGTGCAAGAATATCATTGTCTGTCCATTGTGACTGAAGCTTTGAATGTGCCCCGATTCTTTTTAAAGCTGCCTTCTGTTATTCAGTGTCCTGGTTTGTTCTGCAATGTCTCCACCCCCTCTCACCCCGCCTGAAATGTTATATCTTTGTCTCTCTCACTCTTTCGGAGACTTTCTTTTGTTCGTAAGTCAAAGAAAGAAGCCAGTTAGGTCTGTCTGTTATTCTCGCTGTCTCTCTTTTAAAGATTTTTTTATTGCCCCCAGATAATACTGATCTCCTGCTACTCAGTTTGGGTGTGATTGAATTGAAAGACAAGGTCAAAATTTCAGCTCAGTTGGTAAAACAAAAATTGTCATCGAGTTACAACGCTTCTATTAGAATTCTTTCAACTGTTGACAAGATCTGTGATGGCTTGTAATATTCATGAATGATGCATTGAATGGTGCTTGATTTGTGCAATTGGTCATGTTGTTCCACTTTAATTTTTTTGTTCCAGTGTGAATATTCATTTATGAGACTGTATGATTATGTATAGTGTTCAAATGGGATTGAATAGACAAAAGGGCTTTATATTGCTGGTTCTTTTTTTTGTATTCTATCATTTTCCTTTCTGATTCCTCTTCATGCCTGTCTTCTGGTGGTATGTATGTTACCTAAAGACAGCTCTTCGTCCATGCTTGGTCTAGAAAGTGTGCATTGTTACACTGTGCCTAGGGATAACTTGTGGAGCAGACAATTGGTTTTGGTCATAGCTTTGTGAATGTGGATGGCTGTGTGGCTAGACATGTGGGTGGGTGATTTGTGGTGTGTGTGTGTGTGTGTGTTTACGCATGCAAGATGACAGAAAACAGCTGAGCAAGTGTTCATCTTCTGCATTCCCTACCACTTCAGAAAACAAGCCCAGTGTGTTGGGCAGAGTCTGCAATTCATTCACTGGAGTCTTGCTGATCTCCTGAAATTGTCTTAGAGGACCACTGGACCAGGCCGTGGTATGCACCTCAGGAAGATGGGACAGGAGTGTGAAATGTAGGCAAGGGTGTGTAGCCGAGTATCATGTGGCTGTTCACCTGTTTAGGAGATGTTGACCCTGGTGGAGATAGGTGAGGAGTTTGCAGTGTTCTGTTCTGTCTGAAGATTGTGACACGCTGGACTCTCCAACCTTCAGATGAATGAGTTCCCTTCATGTTGTGGTGAAGTTGGTCAGCAACATTGACTTGAGTTCTCCATAACTCGGACAGTTTATCCAACCTGCAGCTTGTTTTGGAAAGTCTGACAAATTTTTATCAGACTTTTTTTTTTCAACGGAATTGTTTGTAAGATCATTGCTTTTTAGGAATTGGATTTTGAAGTCTCTAAGTTCAGCATTGATAACAGTTACTCGAAGGGGAAAAAAGCAGGGATTTACAGAATGGTTGGTTTACGGAGTGAACGGTTTTATATGCTGAAGCTGTAGTCCTTTCTGTGATGCTTTCATTACAAAAGGGTTTTACACAGAGAATGGCTTTTACTTTTTGGTTGCGTCTGACCTTTCAATGTATGATTTGTTTATTACATTGATGATACATAAAATCAGTTAATGGCATGGTATGATGCCTGAGGCATCTTGGGCTTATGTGCTTCGGGAATGTTTTATACTGGATTCTCTGATGTGGGAGAGCTTTGTCATGTGGTTCTGTTTGTTGATCTGTTCTTATGTTAGTGATTTGGGTGTTATATTCATCAGTTCTCAAAGGCCTGAAAAGGCCTTTGTGGTTATCTGTGCTACAGACATTTGTAGTTGTTCATGACTTTGTTTTTAACAACTTTAACATCTACGGAAGGCAGATGAACATCTACGGAAGGCAGACTGCAACATGTTTTCTGTTTACACTTCTATCGAATTTGACTGTTGACCCCAAAAAAAAAGAAGAAAAGAAATGGGTTGTGGTGGTAAGAATTTTCATGAAATGGCATTGGTACTTAAAAACAAACATCTATGTTTTTATGTGATTTGCCTTTTGGAAAAATGTTAGATTTTCACATATCCACACTGTGTTCTCTTTTTTTTTCAGTACTTTTTTGTTCATAGAAGTGGGTGATCTTTTGCTGTATTGGGTGTGGCAGAACAGACACATGTACACCAAGTTCTTAACATTCCAAATGCTGTTTGTGAACACTGTGCCGAATGTAAAGCCATTTATAATGTATGTATCCAAACTGTTGCAACTGTATCTTTAGTCTTTTTTCACAGGAAAAAAAAAAAAAAATCACCACCAGTTATCAACTTAGAGCTGTCTTCCAGGACCAAGCATCTTTTAAGAAAAAGACAATATCCTTTTTGTTTCCTTTCTTTCTTTCGTCTTCTTTTTCTTTTCTTTTAAATTAAAAAAAAAAAAAAAGAAATGCTGATTTCTGCTGCAACAGAATACACTCGAATATTTAGGGTGAATGTGTGCGGGGCATGAACACTTTTGCCAAGTAGGAGTTCCGTTACTTGATTTTTGTGTCTTTTCGTTCCAGAATAATGGTTTGATTTCCAACCAACAACCATTTACTATCCTCAGCTTGGTGGCCATGAAATGGGGAGTTTGTATTATACTCCCTGTTTGGCTAGTATACTTACCATGTCAGACTTGACGCCATGAAATGAAATGACTTTCTTTTCCGACTTATTTTGCTGTACTCTCTTTCAATCTTAAGTGTTCCTACTCAGAATATTGCAGATGAAAGTGAGAATAAAGTCAAGACTGACCAGTTTGTACGTCAGTACATTCATGCATGTATTTGCATGCAGACAAAGTGTATTGGTACAAACTTCTTGGCCATTACCAGTGGGCTTGTTCGTGAAAGTGGCGTGGATTGGTAGTGATTCTAAAGACGGTTTTGAACAGGGTTACATGTACAAGGCACAATGGAAAACGAAAAGATTTACATAGTTCTGTGAAAGGCCACTTGCAGTACAATTTTTGAAACAACTTTTCTTTTTCCTTTCATCCATTTTTTGTCTGTGGTAATATCACTCTTTCGTTGTGTTCTTTTGTTTGTATGTTGGCTTGTTTTTAACTCCATGCAGTGCAATCTGTTCTGAAAGCATTTATATCTTGCTTGAGCTTTTCTTATTGTGAAATATTCACAGCTGTTATCAAGGCACTTCATATATCAGTATGTCTGTTTTCATAAGTTCATTTAAATGAAATAGAACAGTCAGAATCACTGCAAAGCTGTCTGTCTGTGAACTTGTAATTATGAATGGGTCGGTTTATATTTTGGAGTGGGGAGAGAGAGGAGGGGGGGGGGGGGGGAGTGGAGGGTTTGTGAACTTATAATTATGAATGGGTCAGTTTATAAGATATTTGGAGTGGGAGAGAGGGGGGAGTGGAGGGTTTGTGAACTTGTAACTATGACCGGGTCAGTTTATAAGATATTTGGAGTGGGAGAGAGGGGGGAGTGGAGGGTTTGTGAACTTGTAACTATGACCGGGTCAGTTTATAAGATATTTGGAGTGGGAGAGAGGGGGGAGTGGAGGGTTTGTGAACTTGTAACTATGAGCAGGTCAGTTTATAAGATATTTGGAGTGGAGGGGGGGGGGGGGGGGGGGGTGGAGGATTTGTGAACTTGTAACTATGACCAGGTCAGTTTATAAGATATTTGGAGTGGGAGTGGGGGGGGGGGGGGGGGGAGTGGAGGGTTTGTGAACTTGTAACTATGACCAGGTCAGTTTATAAGATATTTGGAGTGGGAGTGGGGGGGGGGAGTGGAGGGTTTGCGAACTTGTAACTATGACTGGGTCAGTTTGTAAGATATTTGGAGTGGGAGAGAGGGGGGACTGGAAAATGAGAGTAGAGGCAGAGCAGCAGTTGAGTAAAATGTATTGATGTCTGTGACGCAATCATCACCATGGTATTTGAGGGATCAAGAACAGAACTTGCATGATAATTGGCTTTGCACTAAAGTAGAATGCAAACTGTCGATGCCTTTTTTTTTCCTTTTTCTTTCAGGGGCATTTCAGCAACCTATTTTCCTCTCCTTTATTCACTTCAGCATTTGTTTAATATTTCTGATAAAAGCTGCCACATTTAATGGCTGTTTGGGAAAGTATCTATTTGATTGCCGATGGATTTTTCTTCCACTTACCAGTCTTTTTTTTAAATCACTTATCGCCAGCTTGTTTTTTTCAGTTATTATTGATACTGAAAGGTTTCTGCTTTGCTTTCATAGTTTATATGAGTACAAATTTTCAGAAAACAAAAGCGCTGGGTGGTGGTGAACAAAGTTTCTGTGAAAATATCCTGTATGGATTAAATGCCTGCAAGAAATGATTCTTGGACTGTGATAGTGCTTGTATGTTGATTCACTACCAGTGCATACTGTATGTAGCTGACACTGGTGACATCAATTAGTTGTTTTAGATCGAAATGTTGGAATTGGTTGCTTGCATTTTTTTCATTAATTTTACGAGGCCTGGCTATCATGTAATGCTAAGTATAATATGGCTTTGAAATAAAGTCTGGAATGTGGAATTTGTGTTTATTGCCTGCTGTTCTTAATGTGTGTACCTGTGTATGTGTGTGTGTGTTTCGTGAAGAAGAGAGAAGTGTGTTATTTAAAAAAAACGGTTACAATGGAACCCATTCGTAAGAAACTCGTGTCTATACACCCATACATAACCTGTGCATGCACACACACACACACACACACACACACACGCACACACACACGGACACAAATGGAAAGGTTTGGGAAACAAAACGAGTGCGAAAAACTTTTTTTTCCAGAGTAATGATTTCAAAGAGTGATAACTTCACATTTATCATCAGGTGCAATTTCCACATGGCATTTCTTTTCTCAGATAGAAGAGAGCGATGTCCAAATTGACGACATGCACACTTATGGTTGGTAAGGCAATGGCAAGTCAGTCGTGTGACTGAAACAGACTGCAGTGTTGGTGAAAATCAGTTCAAATACGATTGAATGTATAAAAGAAGGTTCAAAGTATTGCTTTTTTTTTCTCATAATGCTAAACAAACATGACTATTTGATCAATATGTCTTCACATGTCAGGGATAATGTCAAAATGGATAAGCAATGGATTCTCATGCTGTCGGGGGGGGGAGGAAACAGGTGCAAACTCATGCTTACTGTACACTATTCAATATGAAACGGACAAGTGAATCTTTGTCACACATCAGATAACGGACATAGAAATGAACAACAACAAAAAAACTCCCATGATGGTTCTCAGCAGCAGAATGATACAAGTCCTTAAACAGGCGCAGCTTGATCTGAGACTAACACCCCAAAGTATTCTATCACTTCAGACATGAACACATTGCGGCAGACCTGATGTTATGTTGAATTTTGAAAAAGATCAACATTTTCCATCTGATCTAAGATCCTATGGAGGAAATGTTTTTTATTATCACAATTCTGGTATGTTTTTAAACGCTATCCTTAAGTGAATTGTGTGTTTTTATGTGTTTTTTAATCTGACTGGAGAGCTAACTTTGACAGGGTGACAGCCCTGATGTAGCCAATTGCAGTCGGCTGGGCTGTTAGCAACATCATCCCTGTCTTGCTGATATCACAGATATAGGAGACCGTTGTGTCTTCATCCTAATCTGCCACCCACACAACTTTCCTCTTCATATGCTGGATCTCTAATCAGTTAAATGAGACAGTCATCAATGGCTTTACTACAAAAGCAAAAGAATGAAGAAGAATTATCTGGGTGATAACTTAGCTTGATTGGTCTGCCTTTGATAAGTTATAATATATACACACCTGACAACTCAACCAGGTAATTCCAAGTGTGACAAATCCAAATGCAAAACATGCACTTTTTCCTATCAGGTCACGTAAGTTCAGAGCATGTCCGGTTGTAAAGCCAAAAGTAGTATCCGCCCTGTTCTCTAACTTTGCCTTAAAGTGGATGTGAGCGAAACATACAGGAGACAGAACGAACTCTTCATAAACACAAGGATGAGGTCCTCTCCAGGAAAAAGCTACTTCTATTCCAAATCAGTTTGTGGACACCACCCCTTTTCATGTTAGTGTGAATTCTTGGGCACAGCTCGTGCGGATGATCTCTACCTCAAATGGAGGGAAGTGATCTTTGTTGAGGCGCTTTGCAGCCTCACGGGTTTAACGTTAGAGTAGCCTATTTCTTGTCCATCCTTTCTCCTCGCCACCTCCCACCCCTCTTTTTTGTGTCCCCTTCTTCCCCCTCAATATTCCCAACAATTTCTTTTCCCTTACCCCCATCCCACCCCCCACCCCCACCCCCCGCTTCTGTTTACATGTTTTCATCTCTCCCTGTTCTTTGCCCTGTTACCTGCTGCTTTGACCCTTCCCAGGCGTAACAGCCACTCGGTTCCTACTGCCCTCATCTCCATCGGCCTCACAAAGATTTTGCCGAGGAAATCATAAAGTTGATCCAGCCCTTATGCAGAGACCATTGATGTGAGTTGCCCACTTAGGGGCTGGAATAGCTCAGTTGGTAGAGCATCAGACTCATTATCTTGGGGATGCAGGTTCGCATCTCCGCTGGGCCGTTTCAGTACAGGGGGGAGGGGGGGTTCCCCTCGGAGTTAACAGTGGTTCTGACTCCATTCCCCACACAGTCCTTCGAATGAGACAATAAACCGAGGTTCCGTGTGTGAAGGCACGCACAACATCTTGCACACACGTAAAATCCCATCACCAACTTTCGGAAGAGAAGGCCAGCTTGGCCGTTGGTATGGATGAAACGTTACACATAGCATGCACCTTCCCCGAAGTTGGAGTATGGCTGCATTAATGGCGGGATAAAAAATGGTCGTACACACAAAAGTGTCAGAATAATCAACATGATGACCGTGGACACTGAAAAGAAAGAAGACGAGGTCTGCAGAAATCTGGATTCCAAGTCAATGCGTCTTCTCTGCCCTCCAAATCGCAGAAGAAATGGAATTAGAGCTTGGTAGAGAGCTGAGCACTTCTGTGCATTGAATCTGACCCTCCATTGAGGAGCCCGGTCTGCAAGGTTCTTCAAGTCCTTTTGGAGTGTGGGGTAATCCTGGAAGAGATGTATCACCCCGATAGAGCAAGCAGTCATCTGGAAAGAGGCGGACTGTTGATTTCACTGAGTCCGATAGATCACAGCTATGACACAGGAATAACAAAGGAAAGAGTGGCATGCCCTGGGAAACACCGGATTAGTTAGTCACTATCTCGCGTGCTTCACCCTCCAGAATAAGTCTCGTCTTATGATGCGGCAAAAAGCTAGAAACTCAGGCGTGAATAGAGTGTAGCAGTCCAGAGTTTACCCTGTCCAGAATATATCCGGGTATAAAACTTACTTTGATGCTCCCTCGTCTTGCGACGCATGAGGCAGTCAAGGCGCTCCACTGTGCACGGTCCTCAGCCAGTCTGTAGTGTCACTCCATCCTCTGTCAACGAGTCTGAGGTCTCTCTCTAGGTATAAAAGGAGCCAGGCAAAACTGAACCCAGGCATAAACCGTCCTAGACTGCTTTATGCCCTGGTATATAAAATGGCCATGGCGTTTACACCCTCTCTCTTCAACTAAACGAGAAAATCTTTCGCCTTTTACACCCTCTAGACCATTTCATACCCCAAGGTTCAAAGTAGGCTTGGCCGTTTTATACCCAGGTACATTTTGACACAGACTATAATATAAATTGTGTGTTTCTTTTGAAGCTCAAAAATAACTGCAACCAATGCCGCCTTGGCAATTCTACATCAAGTTTCACTTAGGCTGCTAAGGAGCAAAACATATCACACACACACACACACACACACACACACACACACACACAGATAGAGAGAGATTCTAATTTTTTACAAACTAAATGCACATGATTAATCCGTATGAAAGTAAAGCTTACAAAATAATGCATCTTAAACACAGTGGGCCAATCAGTGGCACACACACGCACACGCACACACACACACACCACGCACGCACGCACGCACGCACGCACGCACGCACGCACACACACACACACACACACACACACACACACGCATGCACGCGCAATCTCAATGTCTGTGATCCATGCTCCATTCCTCCATTCTGGGGTCACAATCTCAGTGTCTGTGGCCAACTACCTCCATTCTGGGGCCACAATCTCAGTGTCTGTGGCCAACTACCTCCATTCTGGGGCCACAATCTCAGTGTCTGTGGCCAACTACCTCCATTCTGGGGCCACAATCTCAGTGTCTGTGGCCAACTACATCCATTCTGGGGTCACAATCTCAATATCTGGGGCCCATACTCCATTCCTCCATTCTGGGGTCACAATCTCAGTGTCTGTGGCCAACTACCTCCATTCTGGGGTCACAATCTCAGTGTCCGTGGCCAACTACCTCCATTCTGGGGTCACAATCTCAGTGTCCGTGGCCAACTACCTCCATTCTGGGGTCACAATCTCAGTGTCTGTGGCCCATACTCCAGTTTCCTTTTGTATTTTGATGCGCGTAAATGTAAGGTAACACACACTAAAAAGATTATATAAAGAATACAGAAAATGGAATGTTTGCTGCGTTTCTGAATGTGAAAATGAAAAGTATAATTAACGGAGTCATTTTTAATGTCAGTCTGTCACTTCAAAATGGGGTTCCAAACTTCTCCCCCCCCCCTCCCCCCCCCCCCCCCCCCCCCCCCCCCCCCCCTTCTGTCACACACACACACACACACACACACACACATTAGCCTTCGTACGCTCGCACGTGCACGGCATGCATGCAAGCTTTCCTTACCCTTTTCCCTTTCACGCCACCACTATTATCATTATCCACACGGCCTGAGGTTGTTATTGGTATCATTTCAAAGAAATTCTGTTTCAGCATGGTAATACATCCTCCACGTCCCCGATGCCACGAGGCATCCTTCATGATGAACATGTTACTTGCACTGTGGAAAACCCACAAAAGTATTCAGTAGTCTCCGCGTCACACACCAATCTGTCAAGCCATCTTTTGAAGTTGCTGTTTACAGGTGAGGTTCTTAAAAATACCAACCATCTTTATCACTCTTCGAGATGTATCTTCTGCCTGTTTCTTATCCTCCACCATACACTGAGACCAAGTGTGGCCACATTCCAAAACGTCGACAAATGAAGGTAGGGTCGCAGACATCTTCTTCATCCAGAAGAACAACCAGAGGGTGAAAGACCTTTTGACAATCAATGCTTCGCTGGCTCTTTATCTTTTGAATTCTTTGGTGTAACATGAAGAATTGAGCCTGCTGTTCTTCAATGTTGATTGACCTGTTTTCTGTCATTGTTTCGATTATTTCGTATTTTGCACTTTCCCATTTCCTATCTGCAATCGCGGCGCACTTTGGAAAAATATGCTTTGGGGCTGCTTTGAAAAAAACCTTTCTCTTATTTGGAAAGCCCTCTACGCTGTCGTTTTTTGCTTCGTTTGTTTGTTACCGTTAATTAATCTTGAATTTCATCGACATCTGCACATCTGAGTATAATCAGCATATGTTTTAAATCTGTCTGTATCTTTATGTCATCATCTTGCATTTAACACGCCTGGACCCAAAACTCGACCATTGGCGAGTCATTCATAAATATGAATATGAAGAAGGCTGACCAAGGAGGGGGGTGGGGGGGGGGGGGGGGGGGGGGAGGGTGTTGAATGTGTTTGTGGGGGGAGATTTGCAGACATGAAGAGTGGAGGCAAAGACTTGACGAGCTGATTAAAGCCTTTTGCTTGTTATTCCTCCATCTCTCGTAACCTTCTCCTAGCGCCCCTCTATTATCTATCTTTAGTTATCTCCCTTTAGTAGTCTGCTACGGTAATCCCACAACTCCCCCTTTTTGGTGGTGTGGACAATTCTTTCATCTTTGGTATATAAATTGTATTAATTTTAACAATTTGTTTTTCTCATCATAAATCTTGTCAAAAGTTCACATCTTCTGCTCCCCATTTTTAAATTCACAAACAAACTAGTCTTTTTTGTGCAACTTAACAAGTTTAAATTTAAATTTCTCCTCATATTAACACATTTGTTTTTAAACTAAACAAAAAACAAACCCTTGTCTATTATTTCTTTTCCCATCCCCTTCATAAAAGACTTGAAGCTTTTTAAATTCAATGTGCATAGGAAAATAGTGCATTAGATAATTAAAAAAAAACCATTGCATGCAAAACAACTCAAAACAACTTTTAAAAGGCAGCTTCATTCTGATATTGTTCTCCAAACAAAAGGTTGATTTCAAAACTGGTGTTCCTTCCACAGAATGAAGGGAATTCCCAAACCTAAATTAACAAAATGAAACTGGCTCTAAAACTACATGAGCCTTACTATGTGCAATGCACTGACTAAAGCATAGTCCAACTACACTGAGTCAAAGATGAAACTTAAAAAGGCCAGGGAATTGCATAAGCTCTCAACTACACTGAGCTTAGCATTGTAGAATAAAGCTCTAGCTACACAGAGCTTGTAAAAAAAGAAAATTTACATATTATCCTTTTATGTAAACACAGCTGCTTTTGGGGGTTGTAGGTTTGTTGACCCGTGAAGGTGAAGATTTGATTGATCCTTTTCTACAAATTCATTTTTTCTGGGCTTTTTGACAGCCCCTGCCAATTTTTTGTGTGAAAAGCAACGGTGATGAGACTGGTTGTAGGCTTCTGCCTCTTGAGAGGAGATTTCTTTGCTGGGGGTGTCCGTCTTCGATGATGTTGGACCGGTTCACTATCTGTCCGAGGTTGTGGGGGGGGATGGTGGGGGTTTCGCGTCACTTTGCTGTGGTTGGGTGAAACCCACTGGAATCGGTGACGTTGTTGCGACGTACGTTCCCTTGAAAGCGGTGTTGATCACTTATGATCTGGGGTTATGGTGTGGGGTTTGAAACAGTTCCAAATTGTTCAATCTCCTAATGTACACTTCTGGGAGGATGTTTAGTGGTCCCTGTTTGTTTGTGACGTTTGCGTAGTTCCCAGTTTTTGTTTCCCTTTGGCATGTTTCTCTGCTTTCAAGTTTGGGATGTTTGGTGTTTTGGGGTTGAGGGGGAAGGGGTTGGGAAGGTTTGTCTGCAGTTTTCTTCCATCAGGAGTTAGCAGGTGAATTACCCATTTGGAGCGAGATGCCCTGTATTTGAAGTGCAAGGTAGGGATCTTTGGTTTTCTTCAATGTTTTGAGGTCTGTAAGCTCGTTTGTTGCCCCCTTTGCTCTGGCTGTATTTGGAGGCTTGTTTTTGTGATGAAACCATACTTTCTGCAAACTGCGGGAATTCTTCGACGCAAACTGAGGTCCATTGTCAGATACTTGATGTCAGGTATCCATGAACGGCGAAAATTTTGCTTTTCAGCTTTCTGATGTGTAGGAGTGGAAAGGGCTTCTCCAGATGTCGGATTCTGCCCAACGTGAAAAATTTGTCCCCACTTTTCAGTTGGTTTTTTCCTTTCGTTTCGAACAAATCCATTCCATTGGACCATGGACGGCTGGGAAAGATGGATGGTTAGAAGAGGTTCTTTTCTTTTGGGGGTGAATGGCCAGGTTGCTGCTTTTGGGTTCACACCCTTCTATCTGCTGGGAAGAGAAGGCCACCAACTGTTGGGTAGCAAGTGCTCGTGTTTGGTGATGTAGGTGTCCGCGGTGGAGTTTTTTTCAACGTGTTTTAGTCTCGATTTCTGGGCATCACATGCGAGAGTCGTAGTAGAAAGCAAATCATCTACAAGTTGTGAAGTGTTGCTTATTCTGCCAGTAGGGTTTCGTAGTTGGTTTTCTGGCATGTAAGCTGGCCATCCACTCTCACATAGTTGCGAATTTGAGACAGTTCTTCATCAGCTTTCTGTGTTGCTGATTATTTCTTGCAGTTTTTTGCTAGATACAGGGGTGATTCTGTACACTGGTCTGTGAAGTTTGACAATGAGAAATGAAGCTGATGTCATCTTCATTTGGTTCCGATCGGGGTGCACGGGAAGTGCATTGCTGTGATTTGTTGCTTTCCCGACACATGCCGAAATTTCACATGTACCGCATAAGCCCCATGCGGAAACGTAGGGTGCAGGTGGCATCTTGTGAAGTTCTTTGGAGTTGAGGAGGGGCACTAGAGTTTGTGATCTGTTCTAGTGTCACATTGAAGACCTAGGATGTAGTTCCTGTAGTCTTTCACAGGCCCATGTTGCTGCCGTGCTTCCTTTTCGATGGAGCATATCTCTGCTCAGTTTCTGAGAGGGATTGGAAATGTAGCAAATGGGTCTGCGGGTGCCCTCTTTTTGGGTTCTGGAACATGGGCTGCGCCAATGCCTGAGTTTGATGCGTCAGCTGCGATGATTTGTTTCGCGCTGAGTTGAGTAGTGCGCAAAAACTGGCGGAGAGCTAAGGAGTTTTCTTATCTCTTGGAATGCCCTTTCTTGTGTCGGGCCCAGGTCCACTGAGTATCTTTTCGTTTGCGCGTCCCAAGAGGAGCAGTGATGCTGGCAAGTTCAGGCGGTAAATTTGGCAAGTTGATTCAGCATTCCCATCAGTTCTGGGAAATTCAGTGACATTTCTTCGGTTGTGGGAACTCGTGTATGGCCCTTTACTTTCTCTGGGTCTGCGTGAATGCCCTCACGTCGTTTATGTGACCAAGGAAGCGAACTGATGACTTGGAGAATTCACATTTCTCGTTTTAATGTCAGGCCAGTTCTTGCAGTCGTTGAAGCACTGAAACTCAATATTGATCAGTGTTGCCTGGTCAGCAGCATGAACCAACACATCGTCCATGTGACGATGACTCCTTCCAAAGGCCCGCGAGAATATCTGACATTGCTCTTTGAAATACCTCACTGGCAGAACTGATGCCCATGGGGAGCCTGTTGAAGGGAAGCGTCCTTTATTTGTGACGAACGTAGTGAGTGTTTTGGATTCTTTAGAAAGTTCCATTTGCCAAAACCCGCTGCGGGCATCAGCTTATAAACACCTTTGATCCAGCAAGCTTGGCGAGGTTTTCATTTTACAGAGGCCATTGGGTGAATTTCTCTTTTTACCGCTTTGTTGAGGTGGTGTAGTCGATGCGAGCGGGCGGAGCCATTTGGGTTTGGCACGACAACTTACCCAGGGGCACCAGCTAGTTGGTTCCTTGACAGGAGAAATGACCCTTCCTGTAGCATGCGGTCAGTTTCTTTCTTGACTTTTGGCTTCAGGGCATGAGGGACCTTGCGTGGTGGTAGATGCAGGTAGGTCGAACGTCTGGTCAACTGTGATGGAGTAGGGAGCCATTTTCAAGGACCCAGGCCTTGAAAAGTGCTGGAAACTCCTTTTTTGGATCCAATGGTGGGGTGGTGTGCTGACAAGGTATACACGTGTAACTAACCCAGTTTGTCACATGCTAATCTGCTAGTAGTGATGTAGTCTGCCCTTTGATGACGTACTTCTTTCTGTAATTTGACTGTCTCTGGTATTGAAGAGTGATGTCATGGTACCTAAAACAGTCAATTTCTTTCCCCTGGGCCCCCGAAGAACTTTATTTGTCTGTTTGAGCTGTTTTTGAGGTGCCAGTCCTTCAGCTAGTCAGACACGCTGCACCTGTGTCCAGTTTGAATTTGTGCAAACACCCCTCTATGCATGTCTGCTGTCAGGCTTCATCTTCAACACTGAAAATGTGTTTCTAAATAATAGTCTTCAGAGTCTGAGTCTGAATCTGCTGAGACTTCTTGCACTCTAGTATGCTGACACTTGGCAAACTGCTTTGTAGTGTCCTTTTTCCCACATTTGCGGGATTCAGCATGTCTAGCTGGACAGCTGTTTCTGCTATGTGGTTCTTTTCCACAGTAGTGACATTTTTTCTTTGGTGTGTCCCTTCTATCGCTCTTCTGGCCTTTTGTTTTGTAATCAAATTTCTTTTTTCTTTGATGTCTGGGCACTGTTATGATGCTGAGGTTTCACCACGTAGAATGGGTTGGTTTTCTTTCCTTGCCCCTTTCCTGCCTAGCAATCTGCACGGCATCAGTTAATGTTAGTTTGGGTTTTGAATGAAGGTCGTTGGATAAAGAG
Source organism: Conus ventricosus (assembly GCA_018398815.1). Taxonomy (NCBI): domain Eukaryota; kingdom Metazoa; phylum Mollusca; class Gastropoda; order Neogastropoda; family Conidae; genus Conus; species Conus ventricosus. Next base: position 26,672,109 of record CM031596.1, on the reverse strand, counting down.
TATCTTAACTCCACTACTATTCTTCACGAAATTTTGTCTTCCTTCAGTGTCCAAAAGAACATTTTTCAGCAGTTTATACAGGTCTGTTAAAAACTATCAATGTTTCCGAGATCCCCTGCGTTCTCCTGTTGAATCTAGCTCTTTCTACAATTTACGTTTTTTTTTGTTTCAAAGTAGTCATTGAAAGCTTTCAGCATGACGTCGTAAGTGAGATCGTCGTCATTTTCCGAGATTGTTAAAGTTGGGTAATATGTCGTCAGCAACTTCCCCCATAGTGTACAGAAAGACACTTACTTGTTCTCTTTGTGTCTTGTGCTTTAAGCCTGATCCCCCGTGGAATCGTTCAAACCTCTGTCGCCAAGCCGGCCATGCCGCCGGTGACCCGTTGAAAATCTTGGGTGCAGGCAAGCTGACGGGCCGTGATGATGCCATCGAACTTGCTGCACGCATGTCGTCTGCGTTCCCGTCATCTCGAACTTCGACTCGAAGGCTCAGATGGTCGCTGCCCATGTAGAATGTGTTTGTGGGTGGGAGACTTGCAGACATGAAGAGTGGAGGCAAGACTGACGAGCTGATTAAAGCCGTTGCTTGTTTATTCCCATCTTCTCGTAACCCTTCTCCTAGCGCCCCCTCTATTATCTATCTCTTTAGTTATCTCCTTTACGTAGTCTGCTCGGTAATACCACAGGGGGGGGGGGGGGGGGGGGGGGGGGGGGGGGGGGGGGGGGGGGGGGAGGATGGAGTGCGGGGAAGGGGGGGGGGGCGGTTCAGTTTATTGTTCTGTGACACATTGGTGATGCAGCCATTGAAACAAAAGTACACTACACTTAAACCACTTTTTCCATATCTGTCACTTTCCCTATTCCTCCCAGCAAATCAAAACCTCGAGCTACCCAGCTACCTTTTCCCATCTTTATGAGTAATGTTGTATGCCGCACTAATCATATGCTTTGCCCAGACTAATTATTCATAGGCATCCACATTTTCATTACAATCTAAAAGCTTCTAGTAGGTTAGCAACTTTACAGCACACCGAGCGCGAGCACATTCGAACACAAAGGAGCCACATTTGAAGACATGGTATTCGGAAATGTAAGGATGCCTATAAGTAAAACGACCAACGACGAAGACACATCCTATAAAATTCAGACGCCATCGAGAGATGGGTGTTAGACGGAAGAGAAAGAGGAATCTTAAGAAACAGATGAAGGCTGCCTCGGAAGCTGAGAAGAAAGGGTCAGAGAAGCTCTGGGAAACTGATCAGAAGATACAACAAAGCAGAATCAGCAAGGAGAAGAAGCGCCAAGAGAAGAAAATCCAAGACTGCTTCTTCAGAGACCCTTCCAGTTTGCCAGGAAACCATTCAAGCAGTTAAAATCAGGGATACTGACAGTGGACAAACAAACTCTAGAGCAGCATCTCAAGAAAACATATTTGGCCCCTCAGAGCGATGCACCTTTTGAAATCCTGGGTTTGGTGTAGTCTGCAGCGGCAGAGAAACAGCTCAATGACAAGCCCCAAAGAAAGTGGCTAAGAAAGCCTGAACCAAATCGTTGCCGGGGCCTACTGGAATAACCTATCTGCTGTGTAATGAATGTCCCAATGTCCACAAACTGACAAGATCAGCATGGAGAAACTTGAAGATCAGCGACCAATAGATGTTAGTTTATGGAGTGTAAATTCCAAAGCTCGAGGTACATCAATCAGATCAGTATGACTTCTGAACGTTGAAGGAAGCATTTCCCCGTCAAGACAGCCAGCCTCACTAAACACTTCACAGAAAATGAATGCTTGGATTTGTCACTCGAGAAAGGTGGCACCTTTGGAGTGTGTGGCTATGTAGAACATGCCACTGTTGTTTGGGAAGCAAACCTAAAGAGCTATGGTAGAAAAAAACGAATCTCGACATGGATCAGTCTGGTAAGTGTATACGGATCAGTTTCATACCAGATGATTCAACTAGTTTTCAAGAAGTATTATGTCCAAAGAACATCTGAGAAATGTTGAAGTACTTCCATGGGTTCTCAGTTACCTTCTCTCCGCAAAAAATACACAACAGACTGGATCAGTTTTGACGTTGTCATGGCAATGGGCAGTGCGATTCCTTCAGTACTATTCGTGTTGGCGATTGAGGTCACCTGGAAAGCAGTCATGAGCCAAATAAGGTTAACAGACTTCGGGGATCGGATACCAAATGCCTCCTCTAAAAGCCTTCATGGATGGCACGACAGTCCTTTCCACCAAGGAAGATGAAAAACAAAATGCTAACGCTTTTCGACCAGTTAGTTGCTTCGTCGAGAATGAATTTCAAATTAAGAAAAAAACAAACCAGGAAGCCTCTCTCTGCGAAAAGAAAAGTAGTTACACTAGTTACTTCACTCCAGCCAACCAAGTCATTCCAACAGCATCAGAAGAACCAGCCAAGAGCCTTGGGGGTGGGTGGGTGGGTGATATGATGACTCCTTTAAAGACACAAAGAGGGGAAAGGAAACAAAGCCAAAAGCAGAAGAAAACCTGCGAATTACAGACATATCTGGCATCCCTAGCAAGCACAGGGTCTGGTGTCTGCCGTTCATTCTGATCCTGAAGTCATCTGGCATCTGTTAATATCTGATATCAACACAAATAATGTGGAATCATCGGAGTACAGAATTAACAACTATGCAAGGAAATGGGGCGGTGTCTCAGGTGGTCACACTGACGTTGCGCATGCGCTCTATTATCGTCAAACAAAGCTGAATAAGCCTCTGGAAGTACAAAGTGGGTGAAGCAAAGTTACAGAGCACGCTTCAGAGCTCGGGGGACAAGCTTGAAAGATCAAAGCAGCCAAGCTGAACACTGACAGAAAAGGGAAAGACCAGGAGGAAGCGGACTGGCAAGAAAAGACCTGAACATTAAGAAATAACAGGACATGTATAAACCAACAGACAGGGGCTGAATGAACAGAAACGAAGTGGTAGCCAAAGGCAAAAAGGGAAAGCAAAGAGAGACATGGTGATACAACAGCTGAAGAAAGAAGAGGTTGCCGATAAAATCCAGAAGATAGTTCCGGTAAGGCCAACAGGGATAGTGAACTACATACAAAAACGCAATACTACAAAGTCTTGGCCGAAATGAAATTTGGCACATTGAACCTCCTGGGATCAATTTTATCATCAGATCTGCATATGACCACCTGCCCTCGAATTCAGATCTTTTGAAATGAGAGAAATCGGATGACTTTCTGTCCGCTCTGTAGGACAAACATTCCAGACAGCAGGAAGCCACAAACATAAATACAGCTGCAACATGGGGAGCCTGGAACGGAGTGGATGACTGGGAGTGCACAGCTGACCTTCAAGCATGGGATGACCATCCAGGTATCATCAGGAAGAGTGGCATGAGATCGGACATGGTGGGTCATTCAAACGATTAATTCTTGTTGGACTCACTGTGCCACATGAACACAGAATGGAGCAAAATCACATCTCATTCATCATTCATTATGCCCATCGCTCCTGGTGGAGCATAGACCATCGACGACCCTTCGCCATCGCACTCTGTTCTGGGCTATTCTGGTCATTCCAGTCCAGTTGGTCCGTAGTTGCTTCATCTCCGCCTCAGTGTCTCGCCTCCAGCTGTTGCGAGGTCGGCCTCTCTTCCTCTTTCCCTGCGGATTCCAGGTCAGGGCTTGGCGTGTGGTGCTGGACGCTGACTTCCTGAGGGTGTGTCCAATCCAGCCCAACTTCCTTCGCAGTATCTGCTTGGCTACTGGTTCCTCTTCCGCACGCTCTTACAGATCTTCGTTTCGGATCTTCTCCTGCCATCGGATTTTGTAGATGCGCCTCAGACAGGTGTTGAAGAATGTCTGAATCTTTTGTTGCATCGTCTGTGTTGTCCGCCATGTCTCGCATCCGAAGAGCAGAATTGACTTCACATTGGAGTTGATGATGCGGAGTTTGGTTCTTATGCTGATTCCTCCAGATGCCCACAAAATCACATCTACAAGACTGAAAAGTATGCCAGTCTAGGTACTAGTAGCAGCTTGAGGGAACATAGCGTCCAAGCCATAGACCTCACCACAGAAGCTGAAGCAGGGAGGTTGCAGACTCATCAACTTATAACCTCATGAAGTAGCTGGTGATTTGTGGTAACATGAGGACTAGAGCTCTAACAGCAATGACAGATGCAGTTGAAAAGAATTCCAGCTGGATCGAGTCGAGGCGGAACAAAGGTGAACTTCATTAGTTTTTAACTTCCGAACTAAGAACAGGTGTCCGATGGCGAGGTGGGCGAGACTTGCATATAAAAAGGCAACGCCCTGTACCACTCGTCCATCCATAAGCTGCTGTTATGAATCCCGGCAGCGCCAGAAACAAAAAGTAGGGCATCTGGGAATCATGACCTGAAATCCCATTAGAGCGTAAGGAGTTCAGGGCTGAAACATTTGTCTGAGAAGGGGAATAGAGGGGGGTGGGTGGATGGGGGGGGGGGGGGGGGGGGGGTGGAGGGGGGCATGGGGTGGATGGATGGATGGATGGTGTGTGTGTGTGTGTGTGTGTGTGTGTGTGTTGTGTGTGTTCTGAACACTTCTGCAGTTTAACCCTCCTTTAAATGTCTTTCTCCATCAGGAGGAACGCCTTGGTCTGGGTTCTGGAGTGTTTCGCTCTCCAGACACTGAGATAATGTCAACGGTATTGCCCTAGAGAGGTCTCTTCTCGAAGGTAACATGGTGTTCTTCACTAAATATGTATGTGTCAATCTACTCATGTTTAATTTAAGGGGAAACGCACGCGCACACACACACACACACACACACACACACAAACGGAATTCGATGGGAGGGAAGGTGGATGGGACGGTTCTGGGCACCAAGACCCCCTTTTTCCCTCGCCCACCCCCCTTCCCCTTCTCCGATCTCTCTTTCCCTTCACCCCTCCTTGTGCCTTAATTAGATCTGCATCTTGACGCAGACACATGCATTCTGCCACAGGTAAATACTGGCTGTTTCCTCTTGAAACACACGGGGCAAAATGCAAATTGCATGTTCTCTCCTCCCCCCCCCCCCCCCCCCATCCTTGGGTCATCGTTGAAAGCAGCGAGTTTTGTTTGTTTCTTCCTTTGGTTATTTGTTTTCTGTCTGTGAGAGCGCTGATCAGTGACATCAAGGGGAGCGGTCGTCCGTATCTTTCTGTGGTTGCTTGCTCTTGTCATTGCAATCACTGAGGTGCAGCGGAAGCAGGTTGCCTAATGAAGCGAGTCCCCCCCCCCCCCCCCCCCCCCCCCCCCACACACACACACACTTCTCCCCTCTCTTTTCCTATGGGTACAAACCCCGGTGTGCGAGTGTGTACATGCATGCGCGCGCGTGTGTGTGTGAAAGAGAGAGAGAGAGAGAGAGAGAAGCGGAAGCGGAAGCGGAAGTTTATTCAGTGTAGGCCATAGCCCATTCCGAAGGGGGTACAATATCTTGATAATACACTTTTTCAATTAAACAATGAATAGTTAGTTAATTACATAACATGACATGACAGCTGAGCATTGATCTATCCTTATCGCATTATCCAACACCACTTTAACTAAGTAATACAGTGCGTCTTTTAAATGCTTTGTACAAATATATGCAAACATTCTTCAATGTTATTTCATTTCGATTTGCCATGAGCAGTAGGCTACGACATTAAACAGACATGGGTTTCTGAGATATTTAGGGGGGATAAAATCATTTCGCAAATCTTGAGAGAGGAGAGAGAGAGAGAAGGGAGAGGAGAGAGAGGGAGAGGAGGAGGAGCGGTGGGGTTTTGGGAGGGTGAGGAGAGAGAGAGAGGAGAGAGAGAGAGAGAGAGAGAGAGAGAGAGGTTGTGTGGTGTGTGTGTGTGTGTGTGTGAGTGAGAGAGAGAGAGAGAGAGAGAGAGAGAGAGAGAGAGAGAGAGAGAGAGAGAGAGAGAATGTGTGGGTGGTGGTGTTGTGTGTGTTGTGTGTGTGAGAGCAGGTGAGAGAGATGGAGGATGAGAGGGGAAAAGGATGAGGAGTGGGTGTGATGCTGAGAAGAGAGAATGCGTTGTGTGTGTGTGGTGTGTGTGTGTGTGTGTGTGTGTGTGTGTGTGTGTGTGTGTGTGTGTGATCGTCTCAGATGTCAGCGTGACTGACTGACTAACATTCAATAAAATGTGGAATGGAGTTGGAAGTGGAGGAGGAAAAAAAGGGGATGGGGGAGGGGAGTGGGGTGGGTGGGATGGGGCTGAAGATTACACACGGATGTGAAGGTACGCGCTTGTGTGTGTGTGTGTGTGTGTTGTGTGTGTGTGTGTGTGTGTGTGTGTGTGTGTGTGTGTGTGTGTGTGTGTGTGCTGAGGGTGTGGTTTTGGTTGCATGGCAAGCACGCACACACGTAGCCTAACTGCGTGGGTACGCGCTTGCGCGCGCGCGTGTGTATATGTTGTGTGGTGTGGTGTGCTATGGGGTGTTGTGTGTGTGTGTGTGTGTGTGTGTGTGTGTGTGTGTGTGTGTGGATGGGAGTGGGGACTGGGGATAGGGGAAACTGGTGGCAGCAGGGGTGATGGTGGTGGTGGGAGGGTGAAGTTATAGAAAGAGGGGACTATGAAACAATGAGATGGAAAAAATAATGAATGTGAAGAGTTTGAATTGAGAGAAGGGGGATGAAACGAGAAAGAAAGTGAAGGAAAATTTTGGGGTGGGGGCGGAGATAGGATGGGAGCGGGGGAGAGAGAGAGAGAGAGAGAGAGATTCAGATTCAGATTCAGATGATTTAATCATTTAAGGCCATAGCCCCATATGAAAGGAGCGATAACAATATTACAAGAAAATTATCATAAAGGCAGCAGTATCACGAGTCCTTACAATTACAAAATGCAGTCAATCAAGAAAGCAATGTTTCTCTTAACTGGAAAGCTTTATATACATAAAGAACTAAACTACGAATCACACTCTCTTTTTCTGATGCCATTAGCAAGGAAAAACGAAACATACATGGTTGGTTATAAAATTTTGTATGTATTAGCTGCAAACGGAGATTACTATAAGCAGGGCACTGCAGGACAAAATGAACTTCATCTTCGACTGATTGTTTACAAAGGGGACAGAGCAATTCATTGTAACTCGCATTTTTGTAGCGATTAGCATGTACCTTAATATCAGAAATTCCAAATCTAAATCTAGTGAAAGTAAATCGCAAGTGCATTTTCATATTAAACCAAAGGTAATTCTTAACTAAATGTGAGGAACTGTGAACTCTGTACACATCAAATCTGTTACTTGATTGAATGTGACTTTCCCACGCTTGCCATCTACTGTCGATCAATCTTTGTCGAATTGTTTGAATAAACTTACGTTCTTCTCCTACTCCTTCGTATATCCATGCATATCCTAATCCCAGCTCACACAAACAGATACGAACATTTGAAACCCAATTATTTTTGCCCTTGAGTCGAGATCAAGTAGTGTATTGTACGCTTTTCGTGGAAATCTATCACTAGTCATGTTTAATAACTTTAACCAGTAGCGGATACTTTTAACTGCAGAATTTATATATATTGGATACCTATTTGTTTCTCCATATATTAAATCATTTGGCGTTCTAAGTTCTACACCCAAAAACTTTTTTAACCCAATCAAATGAACCGATTCACAATGCACTGCAGCATTCTTATCTAAACCCATAGCTCCGAACCATACTGCACAATGGGTTGTATCTGTGCATCAAAAATTTTGACAAAACACTTCCAAGGAATTATTATGTGCACAAACAATTTCTTCATAACACATAATAATATATTCCTAGCCCTACTAGAAAGGTCTTTACATGCTGCAGCAAAACTCAGCCGAGTAGAAAAAATTATGCCGAGATATTTATAAACGTTTACAACGGGCATGACAGTACCATCATACAGCCATCTCTCAGTTGCAGCCAAGTAACCTCCCTTCCTAAAGACAATAATCTTACTTTTATCAAAATTGACCTTCAAATCTAATTTATCAGCTGAGTATTTCAAATTATTTAGTTGTCTTTGCAGACCAACAACAGTCTCTGAGAGCAGAGCTACATCATCTGCTAGTAATAAAATAAAGAGTTCTGTAGGATCGTTTATAAACCTAGCACCATGCCTACCGTTTTTCTACTATTTCAGTTGTAAGCTCGTTGATAAATAATGAGAATAAAATAGGACTGCACACATCTCCTTGTTTTACTCCTCTAGTGCACGCTATAAAGTCAGTTAATTTATTGCCACTTCTTATTCTTGTTTTAACTGCATTGTACATGCTTCGAATACATTTAAACAATTTTCCACTAATACCATTCTTCATCAATACAGGCCACAGTAAATTTCGATTGATCGAGTCAAACGCTTTTTCAAAATCAATAAATGCTACGTATAACTTGCGGTTAAAAGAAAACTGCTTTTGAATCAAGGCAAGAAGGGTATACATATGATCAACAGTCGAGTATCCACGTTTAAATCCAGCCTGACATTCGCCAGTTATGTTATGTTCTTCTACATATTCCTGGAGTCTTAAGTTGATAATAGAACTAAATACTTTGCTACTTATATTAGACAACGAAATACCTCGGTAATTATTCACATTGTTCACATCCCCTTTTTTATTATATGTGGAAGGGTTATAGACTCACACCAAGACTCAGGAAAGATACCCTTCTGAAACAATGCATTAAAAAACATGACAAAAAAGTCTATAATTTCTTCACATGGTGCTTTAAAGAATTCTCCATAATTCCGTCAGGACCTGCAGCCTTGCCAGACTTCAATTTTTTAAGTGCAAGCAAAACTTCGTCTCTTGAAATAGGACGGTCAATAAACTCATTTTCCGCATTTTGTAGAACGTAATCAGATTCATTTGGTAAATCTTTGTTCAGTAAGGACTCAAAATATTGGAACCATTCCTCCAATAGAATATTATTCTTAGGTTGTTTACGTTTTAAGAGAGAGAGAGAGAGAGAGAGAGAGAGAGAGGAGAGAGAGAGAGAGAGGGAGAGAGTTAGTTTGCTAAATGAATAGAAGAAAGCAGCAGGCAGAGAAAATATGGTAAAAGGAAATATGCCGAAAGGAGGGGGGGGGGGGGGGGGGGGGGGGAGAACGAGAGAGGCTGAGGGTGGGTGGGTGGGTAGAGAAACGGGAAAAAGAAGGAAGACGAGGGACTACTGGAAACCAAATGTGTGCGAAAAGTGATCGTATAAAATGTATGAGAATGCACGTACGTGCGTGTCGTGTGTGTATGAGAGTGTAAATGCTCCCATCCTCATCGCCACTCTCGATCAATGTCATCGATTTCTATCGAATGGTGCCATATCGCACTTGCCATACCACGATGGTCTCGTG
>CM031596.1:26655274-26657774 GCA_018398815.1 Conus ventricosus | reverse complement strand
CTTGGATTGACAACCAATGCCAAGAGATTGATAATAATTTGAAAAACAACAACAGCAAAGCAGCCTATAAAATTGTCAAGGACCTAACGGGAAAGAAACAAGCCAAGATAACAACGATCCATGACAAAAACGATAAATGTCTCAACGATGATGAAAAGATACTACAACGATGGACAGAATACTGTTCTGAGCTTTACTCGCACAACGCTGAGGGAAAATTCATCAATCCTTGTCGCGCCGGAACCAACAAATAACAGCAAGGATAATATAACACGTGATGAAATCATTAGAGCCTTATCATCAATGAAAGCAGGAAAATCGCCCGGTGTTGACAACATACCGGCAGAATTGATTAAGGCAGGAGGTGATCCAATGGTGGACATGTTACTTGCAATATGCAACAGAATCTGGGAAACCGGGGAATGGCCTACTCCCTGGACGCAGTCACTTATCATCACGCTACCAAAGAAAGGCAACCTACAGCAATGCCAAAATTATCGCACGATTAGCCTCATCAGCCACCCAAGCAAAGTTATGCTGAAAGTAATCCTAAATAGACTGAACCACAAGCAGGAAAAGATCATCGCTGAAGAACAGGCGGGGTTCAGGCCAGGACGAAGTACCATAGAACAAATATTCAACCTAAGAATACTGTGTGAGAAGTACAACCAAAACCAACAACATCTGTACCACGTATTCATAGACTTCAAGAAGGCCTTCGACCGAGTGTGGCACGAAGCATTATGGGCAACAATGAAAACTCTCCAACATCAATGCCAATCTCATTGGAAACTATTGAAAGCTCTACAATAAAGCCACCAGCGCCGTTTTCTTCGGTAACAACATAGGCGAGTGGTTCCGAACTACGTTGGGTGTGCGACAGGGCTGTCTACTCTCCCCCACACTTTTCAATGTCTTCCTTGAGAGAATTATGACCGATGCGCTAGAAGACCATGAAGGAACTGTAACCATTGGAGGGAGAATCATCACCAACCTCCGTTTTGCCGACGACATAGATGGACTAGCTGGAAACGAACAAGAGCTAGTGCACCTGATCAACAGACTCAACAACACCTCTGCTGATTATGGCATGGAATAAGTGCGGAAAAGACAAAGGTCATGACTAACAACCCAATCGGCTTTACCCAAGACATAACCATCAACAGCAAAAAGCTTGAACCAGTCAACACATTTAAGTACTTGGGGGCAACAATCTCAGATGAAGGATCAAGACCTGAAATCATCTCAAGAGTCGCTCAGACCACAGCTACGCTATCTAAGCTAACGCCTCTTGGAGAAATAAAAACATCTCCATCAGCTCAAAGATTAGACTGATGCGATCCTTAGTCATGGCGATATTCTTATATGCTTGTGAGTCATGGACGTTGAAATCAGACCTTGAGAAAAAGATCCAAACAATGGAAATGAGGTGCTTCAGACGACTCCTTGGCATCTCATACAGAGATCACATCAGCAATGTGGAAGTTAAAAAGCGCATCGTGAATGAAATTGGTCCATATGTCGATCTCCTAACCTCAGTAAAAGACGCAAACTGAAATGGTTTTGGACAATCACACGATCAACAGGCCTTGCCAAGACAATCATGCAGGGCACAGTACCAGGACAAAGGCGAAGAGGTCGACAAAGGAAAAGATGGGAGGATAACATCACGGAATGGACAGGCCTGCGGCTGAGAGACACATTGCGGAGGGCGGAGAACAGAGAGGAATGGAGAAGGATGGTTGTCCCCTGCTTCTGGGGTGCCCTACGGACCGACGTCTAAGGGACCAAGTCAAGTCAAGGTCAAGTACTGAAACTGTGAACTCTAAAAACTTGTGAGGAAAGATAATTTGTTGATTAGTTGATGAAAACTGGGGGGGAGGGGGGGGGGGGGGGGACGGACGAAATGAATGGACAGGTATTGCACTTTGTATGTGTGCATGTGCATTCATTTCAAGTAAATATTCTTTTATGAAGATTATTTTGTAAAGATGGTTTTAAGTATTTTGTGGTTGGGTCCTTTTCCTGAAAAGGAATGTTGTCTGTTTGATATCTTGAATAGATATCTATCAACTAAAAGAAAATGCAAACACTTGATACATGTGAACTGAAGGAAAATGCAAACATTTTAACCATTTTTATGGTACAGGTCTCTCATTGTGAGGATACATAAGTGTAAGCATTTTAATCATTTTTATTACATAGGTCTCCCACTCTTTTGATAGATGAAACAAGGATACATATACGTAAGACAATGAGAGACACAGGAAAAAGAAAAGAGAGCATGCACATTACCCATAGGAGCACGCAATCACCGATAAATAATGCAACATGGTACACATACATTTAGATCAGAATACACATATGTGAACATTTTAACAGTTATGGTATAGGTCTCTCATTATTTTGATAGAAGAAACAAGGATACACATACGTAAGACAATGAGAGACACAGGAAAGAGAAGAGAGAGCATGCACGTGATCCATCAGAGCATGCAAG
>CM031596.1:26590274-26650274 GCA_018398815.1 Conus ventricosus | reverse complement strand
GTTTCTTTTTTTTTCTGCTCTGTTCTCCATCCCTCCTGCATAGCGCACAGTGTTTTTCAAATAAAGTTTTTTTTTGTTTTTTTTTCCTTCTTTCAGGCGGGACACACAGAGACCATTGAGAATCTGTCAGATGAAATGCGAGAAGACTACCTTCTCAGCGTCAAGAAAGCCATTGGTAAGTGGTTTTGTGACTGACTGCATGAAATCCCTGGCTGAAAATTCTAGGGGGTCACTGTCTGCTCAATTCCTGGCTGAAAATTCTTGGGGGTCACAGTCCCTGGCTTAAAATTCTATGGGGTCACATGATATGTACAACCTCACAAGGGGATGCTGGGTTATTTAGTGCCTTTCATGGGATGACAGACCATTCTTGATTGTTTCACCATATGGGATGCCATTCTTCGTTATTGGAGATTTTTTAACTCCCTTTAGGGAGAATGATAATTATGCAAGGAACTTGAGGTTGGATGGAATCTCCACATTCCTTGCGTGTTGCATGAAAAAGCCCAGCTTAAATCAGGTTTCAGGGTGCAGCTTGTGAAGAATGTTGGCACAGCATGTGAATTTAGAGCTTTGTGATGTCATTGCTTGGACAGCCAGGTTTTGTTATTGATAATTTTAGAAGTATGTATGTATGCGCACGCATGTGTGTTTGTGTGTGTGTGTGTGTGGTGCGCGCGGTGCATGCACTTGCATATGTGTGTGTGTGTGCAAGTGCAAAGCTTTCATTTATTGAGTCAATGTACTATTTTGGTACAATTAGAATTTACACAGATAAAAGGAGATAGAGAGTGGGAGGGGCACAGAGAAATCTTCAAGTCTTGTCAGGAGGAAAATGCTTCAGTAGATTTTGAATGAAGGTGAAAACTGAACAAACCTGCTGGATGCAGTCTGGCTGTATGGGTTAGTGTCCTCTTTATATTTGTTGCTTGTAACACCTGAAGAAGGCGTATTTGTCGAAAATTTCACTAATGTGTGTTACATTGTGAATTAGAAAACTGTTATTTTTGCACCGCGTTTCGTGTGTCTGTGTGTGAATTCGCATTTTGGTCGGCATGATGACGGTTCTGACCAACCTGCGTGCAGTGGACTTTGTGCTGAAAGACCCGCGCCAGTTGGACGATGACAAGAAGGAGAAGCTTCTGCCACACCGCGAGGAGATGGCGGTGGTGCCCAAGCCCTGGAACCGGTCCTATCGGGCCGCCCTGGAGGCCATTGCCCAGACCCTGCACACCACCAACCCCTGCATGATGCAGGTCCTCAACCTCTGGCATGTCTCTTTCGGGTATGTCTGCAGTCAGCTTTTTGAAATTTTAAAAATTTTCTTCTATCTCTGTATTTGTCTGTCTGTCTCTGCTTATGTTCCTGTTTGCTTCTGTCATCAAGAAATGTGAAACGTTACAAGTATTGTTGCTTTGTACCTGTATAAGTCGTTCGAAAGGAGGAGTGACTTGACACGAGGACACCTACACCGTGAACACATTGCATAATTCTGTGTGAATGAAAGTGTTGTTGTGTCTGTATGGTTCCTTGTCAGACTCCCGCCTTTTTCTTTGAATGGGGCCGTCGTCCTTTCTTTAAGAAATCATCTTTATTTTGATCTGTGTGTGTGTGTGTGTGTGTGTGTGCGCGCGTATGCGTATGCATATGTGTGTGTGTGGCTTTATTATGTCTGTAAGCTTATATGTGGGTGTGGGTGTGTGTCCATGCTCACATATGTACGCACACGTGTGCAGAGCAGCTGGCTGGTACATGTGCTTGTGTATGAGTTGGAGAGGTGCGCGTTAGACAAAGGGCAGTGCAAAGAGAGCAGCATTCAAAGATGTGTAGTGGCTGAACATCAGAGATGTGTAGTGGCTGAACATCAGAGGTGTGTAGTGGCTGAACATCAGAGATGTGTAGTGGCTGAACATCAGAGATGTGTAGTGGCTGAACATCAGAGATGTGTAGTGGCTGAACATCAGAGATGTGTAGTGGCTGAACATCAGAGGTGTGTAGTGGCTGAACATCAGAGATGTGTAGTGGCTGAACATCAAAGTTGCATAGTGGCTGAACGTCAGAGGTGTGTAGTGGCTGAACATCAGAGGTGTGTAGTGGCTGAACATCAGAGATGTGTAGTGGCTGAACATCAGAGATGTGTAGTGGCTGAACGTCAGAGGTGTGTAGTGGCTGAACATCAGAGATGTGTAGTGGCTGAACATCAGAAGAGGGAAAAAACTGGGTCAAGGCTGTATGTGTAGATGTATCTGTGTCTGTGAGACTGTGTGGGATGTGAATGGTGTCTCTGACGCAGTCTTCTTTCCCAGGACCCTGAGGCTGATTGACGTGGAGGAGTTCCACAATCGCGAGGATTCCATGGAACTGAAGACCTTCCAGAACCTCTGCATGCGCCATGTGGACGCCGCACGGGAGAGACTGGAGAAAAAGTTGGTACTTCTTTTTTTGCAAGGGATCAGATTTCAGAACAGAGGTTTAAGTTCACTTTCCAGAGCACCCTGTAAGAAACTACTATACACATCTTACTTTTTAAGTGGAGAAGTAAATGCATCTGTAATGTTTGTTAATGGTATTGTGAGGTGAATGCTTAGGGTTGTGATTTATTACAGTTTTCTTTAAACTTGTCAGAAGTTTAAAGGTGATTGATTGGATATTGACAAGGAGATTGATTGGATATTGACAAGGTGATTGATTGGATATTGACAAGGTGATTGATTGGATATTGACAAGGTGATTGATTGGATATTGACAAGGTGATTGATTGGATATTGACAAGGTGATTGATTGGATATTGACAAGGAGAGGAAAACATGAAATAGAGTGAGGAAACAGAAAGGAGACAGAAATGGTTTATCAAAGAAAATAAGTACTGTTAGCCCCGTGACTAAACAGAAAGGAGACAGAAATGGTTTATCAAAGAAAATAAGTACTGTTAGCCCCGTGACTAAACAGAAAGCAGACAGAAATGGTTTATCAAAGAAAATAAGTACTGTTAGCCCCGTGACTAAACAGAAAGCAGACAGAAATGGTTTATCAAAGAAAATAAGTACTGTTAGCCCCGTGACTAAACAGAAAGCAGACAGAAATGGTTTATCAAAGAAAATAAGTACTGTTAGCCCCGTGACTAAACAGAAAGCAGACAGAAATGGTTTATCAAAGAAATAAGTACTGTTAGCCCCCTGACTAAACAGAAAGCAGACAGAAATGGTTTATCAAAGAAAATAAGTACTGTTAGCCCCATGACTAAACAGAAAGGAGACAGAAATGGTTTATCAAAGAAAATAAGTACTGTTAGCCCATGACTAAACAGAAAGCAGACAGAAATGGTTTATCAAAGAAAATAAGTACTGTTAGCCCGTGACTAAACAGAAAGCAGACAGAAATGGTTTATCAAAGAAAATAAGTACTGTTAGCCCCGTGACTAAACAGAAAGCAGACAGAAATGGTTTATCAAAGAAAATAAGTACTGTTAGCCCCGTGACTAAACAGAAAGGAGACAGAAATGGTTTATCAAGAAAATAAGTACTGTTAGCCCCGTGACTAAACAGAAAGCAGACAGAAATGGTTTATCAAAGAAAATAAGTACTGTTAGCCCCGTGACTAAACAGAAAGCAGACAGAAATGGTTTATCAAAGAAAATAAGTACTGTTAGCCCGTGACTAAACAGAAAGCAGACAGAAATGGTTTATCAAAGAAAATAAGTACTGTTAGCCCCGTGACTAAACAGAAAGGAGACAGAAATGGTTTATCAAAGAAAATAAGTACTGTTAGCCCCGTGACTAAACAGAAAGGAGACAGAAATGGTTTATCAAAGAAAATAAGTACTGTTAGCCCCGTGACTAAACAGAAAGGAGACAGAAATGGTTTATCAAAGAAAATAAGTACTGTTAGCCCCGTGACTAAACAGAAAGGAGACAGAAATGGTTTATCAAAGAAAATAAGTACTGTTAGCCCCGTGACTAAACAGAAAGGAGACAGAAATGGTTTATCAAAGAAAATAAGTACTGTTAGCCCCGTGACTAAACAGAAAGCAGACAGAAATGTTTATCAAAGAAATAAGTACTGTTAGCCCCGTGACTAAACAGAAAGCAGACAGAAATGGTTTATCAAAGAAAATAAGTACTGTTAGCCCCGTGACTAAACAGAAAGCAGACAGAAATGGTTTATCAAAGAAAATAAGTACTGTTAGCCCCATGACTAAACAGAAAGCAGACAGAAATGGTTTATCAAAGAAAATAAGTACTGTTAGCCCCGTGACTAAACAGAAAGCAGACAGAAATGGTTTATCAAAGAAAATAAGTACTGTTAGCCCCGTGACTAAACAGAAAGGAGACAGAAATGGTTTATCAAAGAAAATAAGTACTGTTAGCCTCATAATTACAGGATAGTTTTCTTCTGATTGTACCGTCATGTGTCTTAAGAAAATCTTGCAATTTTCACTTGTTTATAGATATTTCTCAGAAGTTTTTGTTTCCTGAGAATTGAAAAAAAAAGAAGAGATAAATTATATGATGTGGACTCTTTGTAATTCAAGAAACCTCACAATATTAAAAGCAAAATCACTGTGGCAGTCAAAGAGTCAATTCTTTTTTCTGAAATCCTGCTCTACCATGTATACTGCAGCTCAAGTGTTTGTTAGGCTTGCAAGGCTTGTTAGGGTTGCTTTCAATCTCTGCAATGCAAACCCAATGCTGCGAATTTCGCTGGGCACCTGCACACAGCGCAGTCAAAGCCCTGAGCAGTCAAAGCCCTGAGCAGTCAAAGCCCTGAGCAGTCAAAGCCTGGGGAGTTGTTCCAACAGCTGATCACAGCCACAGTTTTCCCATTGTGCTTTGTGAATTATGGGTGGGGGGTAACGGAGGGGCTTAGTGAGTAGAACGAGTGGCTTTGACCCAGTGCAGGCTTGGCCTAATATTACAGATCCCAGGAGGCAGTGTAAACAAAGAGTTAGAGCTATCTGCTCAAAATGCAGCGTCTTAAGGCTTACTACTTTCCAAAAAACCAAAGTGGTAATGGAAAGCAGGCTAATCTGCTGGCAGACGGATACATGTGGATCAGTAGCGAGTGAGCAGTGCTGCATCATTAGAAACTGGTAGATTGGTGATTGAAAGGTGTCTTTTAACTGTAACTTATTTTGTGATCCTTAGCCCAGTACCTTTGTAAAAGGTGTCTTTTGACACTTACTTAATCTGTGATCCTTATGCCCAGTATCTTTGTTGGTTTCTTAGTGTAATGATTGTCAAACTGATCTTATGGCAGATCAAAGAGGACATCTTTCGTATTGTGGAAATTCTTCTTATGAAGGGATCTGCAGGATGGTCTTGTTATGTCAGAGTGAAGGACACCTTTATGTCAGAACAGTTGAACATTCTTGTTAACCTGTAGGACACATCTTTTGATTACCGGCATGGTGTGTGTGTTCAGGTGGTTCCCAGAAGTGCAGACCATCTTCTACCAGGGCAACAAGCGCAAGCAGGTGCCCAGCAACCAGGAGCAGGACAAGCTGGAGTCCTTCTTCAACTGTGCCGCCACTCTGATGACTGACAATCTGCAGCAGCTGACGCTCAACTCCATCGGCGACTACACCGACCTGCTCTGTCAGCCCCCGGTCAGTCAGCAGTGTGTATGTGTGTGTGTGTGTGTGTGTGTGTGTGTGTGTGTGTGTGTGTGTGTGTGTGTGTGAGTGAGTGTGTGTGAGTGTTATCTGTGTGTGTGTGTGCTTGTGTGTGTATACGTGTGTGTGTGTGTGTGTGTGTGTGTGTGTGTGTGTGTGTGTGTGATATGTGTTTGTGTGTGTGTGTGTGTCTATGCTTGTGTGTGCGTGTGCGTGTGTGTGTGTGTGTGTGTGTGCGCGCGTGTAAGAAAGAAAGATGCTCTCACAACTTCTGTAAAGTAAGCAGGTAGTGTCAGACCTTTGATTTTCCAGATTGTCATAGCACTTAAATAATAATATGTGTACTGCAGGTATGTATTCTCGCATGTGTTTGTATGTTTTTGTAAGCCCGTTAATGCATGTGTGCATGAATGTGTGTCCTAATCTAGTGAGAAATCTCCATGGTGAATTGGCATGAACGCGCATATTCTGGTTCCTAAGTATTGTGAAACTCATGAAATGAACCAGACCCAGTCAGTCGTTTGTTTGTTTGTCATGCTCATCGCATTCTCTGTGCTTTGCAGACTTCCACCCGTGCCTTTGAGCATTCAGGATTCGTCCTTCGCCTGATCCTGGACGATAACCAGATCAAGTTTGAGCCGCCCTTTGAGGACTTTGAGCTGGTCCTGCTCAACGTGTACGACGTGATGGTGAAGGCCTCCTGTGTTGTGCCAAGGGTTGAAACAAGGCTGTACTCTGAGTGGGTACGTAGCAGTCTTGGGAACTCATTGTTATGAAAGACAGGGAGAGAAAAAGATAGAGAGACGGGAGAGGGGGGTAGGGAAAGGAGAGAGAGAGAGAGAGGAAGACGCAGTGATCACTTCATTAATTGTTGATAGTGTTCCTTTTGAAGCCACTAGTTATTTTGTTGTCTTCATGAATTGAATATTCTGCTTTGAAAGATGTCTTTTTTAAAATTCTGCATGTAGATAATCTGAGAACGACCTGCTTTATTCAGTTTGTACACTTTTGGATTCAGCTTACTGAACACCTCATGGGGAGGCGTAGGGTTCTTTCACTGTGAATTGTGTCCCCTCCTTGTGGAAAATCTGTGTTTTTAATGTATTTTTCTCTTTTTCTTTTTCTTTTTTTTTCTTTTTCTTTCTTTCTGCGTATGCAGGCTGATACTCCTGCATAGACAAGCAGTGGAGTTTTGTGTGTATGACCGTTTTTCATCCCGCTATTAAGGCAGTCATCCTCCATCTTCGGGGAAGACATTTTGGTCACTTTCTTGACTTTTTTTTTCATCTTTCTTTGCTGTTGTTTACAGTTTTTCTGAGTCTGTGGCCTGTTCTCCTGGCTTTTATTTATGTTAGAAAGTCTGCACACTTGTTTTTTCCTTGGTTACAGTGATTAAAATATGCTAGTTTCATGGCTGCAATCTGGTGGCAAAGTAGCGATGCTTTGAACAGTGTTATTTTCATTTGCACATATACTGAGAGGCAAAGAAAACGCAATTCCATTGTCAACTGACAATTTTATTGAAATGAAACAAACACACATCAAAGCAAATACGTGTGACAAAAGTGCGACCACTGTACATTAGTTTGCTATAACAGGTGCACATTCGCCTGAAGTGAAGCCCATTTAGGCGCGACAGAAGGAATACACTGTCAATATCTGGTGTGTCCCCCTTGAGCACGAACGCAAGCTTGCAAACGTCGGGGCATTGAAGCGCACAAACGACGGATGATACGGATCGGTATCACGTTCCAGTGATGCTGCAATGCTTGGGTGAGCTCAGCAACGGTAGTTGGGGGATTCTGCTGACCTTGCACACGTCGTCCAAGTTCGTCCCACAAATGTTCAATGGGATTCATGTCTGGGGACACGGAGGGCCACTGCATGACATCCACATTGCTGTCCCGAAGGAAATTTCGTGTGAGAACGGCTGTGTGGGGTCGAGCATTGTCCTGCTGAAACACTAGTCTGTTGCCACCATGCTGTCTCCAGAGAGGAAGAAGAACTGGCTCAAGAACAGTGTCAATATAACTCCTTGCCGTCAAGTTGCCTGGCACAAACACAAGCTCCGATCGAAATTGAGTATTTATGGCACCCCAGACCATTACCCCTCCACCCCATAACGATCTCGCTCAATGACACAGGGTTGCGCAAAACGTTCACCCTGACGTCGATACACACGATCACGGCCATCCGGGAAAGAGACATTGAACCGGGATTCATCCGAAAAAACAACATTCCCCAAACCCTGTTCCCCAGAAAGCCACCTGCGGCAGCCCATCGCTGGCGTGCTAGTCGATGGTGATGGGTTAAGATCTGACCTTGGTATGGTCGACGTGCCCGTAGCCCTGCTGCTGCCAGACGCCGACGCATGGTACGGCTGCTGATTGGTCTTTCTCTAGTCCCAATAGTGTTGCGGGCTGTTTGTGCAGCTGGCTGGAAACGATTCCGGAGGTGCTGCGTGACAATGTAGCGGTCCTGTCGTGCCGTCGTCACACGTTGGACGCCTGGGCGTGGACGGTCGTTTACACTTCCAGTGTTTTGGTGCCGAGTCGCAAGACGGGTTATGGTTGATGGGTGTACATTGAAATGTTGTGCGGCCCTGATGTGAGCAGTGCCTGCCCTCAGCATGCCAATGGCTTGATTTCTCTGGTCTGTAGTTAACCGCGGCATGGTGCGTACGAGTGTCAGTAAAACGCCAATGTGTGTTTTTATAGGGGACAGTCATGGGCTATTTGCATGCAATCACGGTATGCCTGTGTTGCACGTGTTTTGCAGTTATCAGTAAAAGATGTGTTGGAGTGGTTTACTCATGACGTCATGAACCCAACTGTGCCTGTCAATACAGATCGTCGCAATACAACATACGCGTGCTAGGTTGCATGCCTCGTGCATAATTCACATTATTTTGGCTGAGGTGACATTTTTCGGGGACAAAATGGGGATTGCGTTTTCATTGCCTCTCAGTATATATCATTTTGTGGCACTTAAAAATTTACCATTGATCTTTTTTTTTCAAAATAGGGATAAACTAAGTGGAATGACTGACCTCTTCAGCACAGCCTGAGTGATGTCAGTGGTTTAGCTGCTAAGTGACGATTTTGTTGTTATTTAAATAGCTACATTGTTTATTGATTCTTGTTGTTTTTCAGGACAGGACTTTTTCTCCTGTGTAATGAAAGCCATGAGGGGCTGAACTGTAACAAACTGAAACTGAAATTGTATGTTCATGAGCTAGTGGTGTAGGCACATAGAGAGTGGTTTGTGGTGGTTGAGCCACTTGGTCAGATATGCGTACATTTATTTTGATTTAATTTCAAGTAAAAGAGTGTACAGTCATCAGAAAAAAATCTGTTTGGAAAATAGCAGACGTTTTTAATCAGACTTATTTGTGTGTGTGTGTGTGTGTGTGTGTGTGTGTGTGTGTGTGTGTGCTTAAATACAGCACGGAAACAAGGCCAAAGCCGTGCTGAAGCCAGTCATTCTGGAAGAAATCCTGACGAAACACAAGAAGAAAGTGGCAGATCTCATCGCCATAGAAAGCGCTGGCCCCATCGAACACTGCAAAGTCTACGACAAATACAACTTCCTCATCACCAAACAGGTAATATAGTTTTTCCCTATTTTTAATCTTTTAACAACCAACTTATGTTAATGTAACATGCACCAATTTAATTTTTTTTAAGTACTGGACAAACTCTTGAAACTGGGCAAAATTGACACAAAAAAAACAACTTGTAAATCAAGTTCACACCAAATTTTACAGAAAAGTCTGTTAGCACATGTCGGTTTAATATGTATGTCTCTGTGTTGATGTTTATTCTGGCCACTGTGGTCACTAAGCTGCATATTGAAGATTCAAACATCCGTTGAATATGGACTCTGACACATTACATCTTGGTCACCTGAGTCATAGCCACATGATTTTTTTATTTAACAATTCTAAACACACCTGAAAGTTTTCTACACTGCTGTCACAGTAATAGTTGCTGATTTAAACTTTTAACTGTTATTTCACCCTATTTCACTTGTCCACCATTCTCTACTTAACTACTGATCTGCTGCATTCCACTTTTCTCAATTGACCCTATATTTAATTTCCATATGGAATATTTAGGAGATTCTGAGTGTTAAGACATGCTGTTTTAGGGCATTATTATTTGCCAAAGTTACCGCCATTATAAATCAACTTCGATTCACTTTTAAAAAAAACAAAAAAATGTTTTCTACATACTTACCTGTCAGAACAAATGCCTTTTCTCCTACTATGTGGAACATAGGAATCCTCCCAAAAATTATGTGTAGAGCGGGGAGCTCGTGCTATTCAACCTGCAGGAATACAAGAGTGGTCTCCCTTGAATGACACAATCTCGCTCACTTCACTCCGAGGCAAATCAGTTTTCTCCTTTTCCTCATCATGGACATGATCTCTCTCCCAGTTCAAGCACTTGAACATGGATCAGCAGAAATGCCCATCTGAGTTGGCCTTTATTTCTCTCGTCCAGTCTACCGCTTTCCAGTGGGAATATTCGAGAGAAATTATTCGCCTTGCGTCTTTTTTGGCTTGTGTCAAGTGTGACTTTGTAGTTGCTTCAAAGTTCAGTGTCATAGTGTGAGAGGGCAGTTGGGTCATCCATTAATTATTGATTCTGATGTAACCGAAAAGGGGTGACAGACCACAGTGGTCAGTTATAAACGTAACCAGAACAAAAATGGACTTGTTCACAGCAAACTTCATCCATCACTAAACTTGTATGAATTTTTTTTTATGGCTTAGAGGTAAGTTTTGTGTGTTAATGATTAAAGAAAAAGTAACTGTCTTCAAAATTTTGTGTGACCTTTTTTGAAAATGACAGTTTGTAATTATGGAAATGTTACATTGAAGTAATTGGTATTTAGAAGCTTGAGAGTTCACGGGTTCATAATTGACCAAAGTCATGTTAAATGACTGTCCGATATTATTGTCACTCATTGTTTTTCCAATCACATTTAAACAAAAAAAAGTTGAAAAAAAAAAAGCTTTTGGCTCATTATGAAACAGGTTGTAAATGGCAACCACAAGAGCAAATGGCTTAGAATGCCTTGTCTTAAAGCTCAACCCTTCACAAAAGGCCCATATTGAAACAAAACGACCCTGGGTAGGTGGCTATGGGTGGATTGGTAATTAAAAGGTTTATGAAGGAATTGTGCTGAGACCCAAGGCTCAAATCTGATCATGTTCAACATGGAAGAATTAACTCTTTGGGCAAGGAGAATTTAGACATCAGTGTACATCTAACCCTACCATAATGTGTGCTATTTTTGTGGGTCACTGAACAGCAGATAAATGTTCTAGATTTGTGCTGTTGTGGACATTTGAATGACAACTTATGTTCCACATCAGAAAGGTCACAGTAATAAGCACATTTGTTTGATGAACGTAAAATGCTTCGCTTTTTAAAAAAAAATTTTTAAATAGAAAAAGTATCTTTGATAGATCATGATTATAATGCATGACTTAAACAAAAACATGGTACAATCATTGAACATCAGGTGTGGGGGAAAATACACAAGAGTTTTTTCTAGGAAAGAAAGAGATGAATTTGAAACACTGAAGAGATAATCAAAATGACAGGGAATCTGAAGCATTAGTTTGATACACACTGCACAGAAAACACAGGAAAGAAGCGAAAAATGAAGAAAAAACATCAGTGAACAAAATACTGGTTGCTGGCAGGCGGAGGCGGATGTGGAACAATTCATCTTAGAGGACAACCATTCCTTTGACGAGTACTGCAAAGAGGTGCTCAAGTACCAGAGACTGGTGGACGAAATCTCCTACAGTTCCGAGAAGGTAGGCAGCTCACTCCCTTGGTCAAACACAGGTGTTGGTTAGGTATAGATGAGTGAATCAGAGATACATGGCAGAGACAGGTGACTTTATGCCACACCTTGATGATTATTACTTCATTAGGGGTACAAAACAGACAGTATTGATTGATTGGGATCATATGACAGTGAAGATTAATGAAGAATACATGACCACGATGATTGAGTACAGGTACATTACCGACAGTGATGATTGATTAGGGGTACATCACCTTGATGATTGATTATGGGTACATGACCTTGATGATTGATGTATGTGACAGTCAGTCATGATCGATCAGGGATACATGACAGATGGTGGGGACTGACAGTGATGAATGATTGCGGATGCATGACAGTGATGATTGACTAGGGGTACATCACAGAGAGTGATGATTGATTGGGGTGGGGGAGATGGGATTCTGGTGCACTTGGCACAATACACGTAACTTAGCTGCAAGCAAGAGATCATTAAAAAGCACAGTGATTCTCAGAATGTTCCAGATGATGTCTACTCTCTCATTTGACAGCAGTCTTAAAAAACTGGCTTTTAGAAGAGAGCCACTCACTAGGGGACAGCACTGTGGATGTTGCACCATGATGTTGATGGCTGTGCAGGTGCTGCGGCTGGGCATGTTCGAGGTGCACTGTGATGAGCTGATTCGCTCCCTGGCCAAGCGAGCGGAAAGTCTCCGCAGCAAGCTGATGATGAAGATGTGCCGGGACCACCAGGAGGAAAACAAGAAGTCAGTGACATCGCTTCCACGTGGTTTTTACCTTTCGAGTTATGGCGTTCTGTGTCTGGGTTATTACAGTTCATTTTCTGATCTATCGCTTCACTTTCTGACCGGTTCGTTCATAGTTGTTTCAGTTAATTTGTTGTTTCTTATCACATGAATTTTGGGTCTCCTTTTAAGGTGGTGATTGTAAGAAGATGGGATCAAGGTTGGTAAGGGTGGAGAGGGGACTTACAGCAATGTTCGGTTTAGGGCAGGGACGGTAGAAGGGAAGGGGGTGGGGGGTAATAGGAGGGAGAGGTAGGGAAAGAGAAGGGATGGTTGGAGGAGTGGGGGGGGGGGGGGGGGGGGGGTGATTGGAAGGAGAGAGTAGTTGAGAAAAGAAGAAGCTACTTTCATTTAAAAATCATTGCAGTGAGTACTTTAACAGACATGTGTATCGGTATAATGTAGCTGATGAATAAAGCTTTCTGTGTTAGTTTCAATGTATTGCAAGTTGAGGTGATGGAATATTATATACACATCCATACTGTGTGTCAGACTGTGTGACGACTATGAGAGCATTGCGGAGAAAAGCTCTGACCACCCCTGCCAACACCGAAGAGCTGATGGAACTGAAGAACTACATCGAGAAAGTGGAATCCGACACCATTTTCGTCATGGAAAAAAGACTGTCTGCTTCCAAAGAGCGCCTGACATTTCTGTCGGACCACGCTCAGTTCTCCCGGCTGAGATCCGACTGAACGCCCAGGTGTTCATGTGGCATGGCCGCATGCCGGCCGTTTTCGAGGAGCACAAGCTGATCGTCTCTGAGAAGAAGACTCAGTACGAGGAAGCACTCAAGGTCAGTCTGCTTATGATTTCAGCAGGTTTAGAAAAAAAAATTCGTCCTAGTACAAGGCTTTGGAATAGTCTGAAAATAGTGAAAATGTGATTAGTTCGATTTCAGTTCATTTTCTAAGCTGTTTTGTCTTTTTGCGAAACAGAAGCTCGTAGTTAAAACAAATATCTGATTAATCATGTGTACAGTTGCGGCGGGAACGATTCACGGAGGAGTTGGAGAGTTACGCCAAGCAGCTGGAGGAGTTCCAGTCGTTCGGAGACATGTCAGAGATCCAGCGTTACCTGAAGAAGGCTCAGTCGCTGGACAACAAACTGCAGGCTGCAGCAGACAAGGTACTGCATGATCTGTGGAGACACACTACCTTCATCGGTTGGCTGTGTTGGTCCTCACGTGCCAATGAAACTTTTCAAATCTTGCAACATCATTTACCAGTTTCTTTAAAATGGTGAAATTACTGTATGAGTGTTTGCTCCACTTTAAAATATAAGGGACAGCACATCAACCATTGCATGATGAATGGTGTTAGAAGCACAGATGAATTAGATTGTTTCCCATTTGAAAAGAAAGTCACTCATATATTAAAAAGTGAAATATTACAATGTTGTAATCATGGTGAAACAATCGAAATCATATCCTGTACTTTTTTTTATTTGAGCTAAAGATGACTGGTTTTCATCAGTTATCATTTGTGAAACTGAGCCTGTATTGAGTTATACTGGATTAAATGTTCAGCTTATAATAATATTTATGCTGCTGAAAAGAAATACAAGAAAAAAACCTGTAATTTTAATCATTAACGAAGGGAGCAGTTAGCTCATCCACTGATTGAATGACACATCTTGGGACATGTTAGTCCCAATCTCATGAGTAAGGTGCTGTGCGCAGATCGACGCATTCAACCTGGAGGAGGAAGCTTTTGGCTGGCAGACCACGGCTTACCCACAGCGCATGTCTGTGATCAACACTTTGAAACCGTACCTCAACCTCTATGACATGACTGTCGACTTCAACACCAAATACAAGTAAGTGATGGTCCTTCTGAACTGTTAGGATGCAGCAGTTTTGTTCATGCTTCTTTGTGGGTGTTTTTTGTGTGTGTTGTGTTTGTTTGTTCATTTGTTTGTTTTTGCTGTCTCATCTTTGTGCCCCTTCAGTGGCTTGCACCCACTCACTCAATCCGACCCCCCCCCATCCACAGCCACAGCCTGGCCTCTCATGGCACAGCCCTGAGCACTGGCGTTCCAAAGGGAGCAATTAAATGGATGTTTTTATTATTGACAGTGCTTGCGTTGCCTATCCTGGTCAGGGACCAGGTTGTCATATGGCAACTAACCGAGGAGACGCTGCACTGCTGCCGAGTCACTTTGGTGGTGTTCAGTGGCACCTGTTCTGATCCCACATACTCAGGACACTGCCTACTAAGCCCCTAGTGACAACAATAATTGCCTAGTTGCAGAGCCAGTGTGAGTGAACTCTCCCTCTGGAGTGCTCTACCAATTCCATCCCAATGACAGTCCTCATGGCCTGGGTGATACCAGTGGCCATGACAGAACCAAACCAAGGACACTGATGTGGACAGAAGATTGAGGCATCCTGAAGCAGGGCATGAAGAGCATCAGAATTTAAGACATTTTTTGAAAAAATTCTGATTGATAAGGATGAGGATGATTAAGAGGATGCTATGGATTTCCATTCTGTTCTGAGACTGCATGACAGGGCTCTGCTCAACACTTTTTTTCTTCATAAATCTTTTATCAGCCAGGCCTGAAAGATAACGGATACCTGCAGTGGTGGTCAGGCAATTTGAGTTACTCTCTCACAGATGCATCTATTAAGTGAGTGAAACTTGACGTGCTTGCTCAACACTTTTTTCTTCAAATCTTTAGCCAGCCCGAAGCATAACGGTACCTCTGGGTCAGAAGCATTTGAGTTCTCTTCCGAGACTATAAGAGTAAACTGACTGTGTGGACCAGTTCCATTGAGCAACAGCAAATTTCTGGTGAGGTGGGACAGAAAACTCCACAAGAATAATCTGATGGAATGAACCAGCTGAGCTATACCACCCTCAATCATCCTAAATGATGATTGGATTTGTTGAATAAACATGAAGTATCTATATCAAGCTTCCTCTCATAGTAGAGATTGGTGAACTGTATTGATCAGGGTAACATAAAAGGTTTGAACTGATGTAATAAGGTCACTAACTGTTATTTAATTTCAAAGAAGCTGGATAAGGAATCCATTATATATATATTTTTATATGAGCTCCCAGACTCTCAATTATTCTCTAGGAATGAGTTTTTGAGAGCTGTCTTTAGCAGCTAGACCCAAAGATCTGATGTGAAACTCATAGGGATTGGACAGGTGGTTTAATGTTCTGCTGAAACATGGTCAGGGATTGGATGGAGGGCCCCATGAGCAATGTCGACCCTGACAATGTGGACATGGAGGTGGGCAACTTCTGGCGTGGCCTTTACAAGCTGGAGAAAGGATTTGAAGGCATCAATGCTCCCAAGAAAATTGCCGGCAAGGTTTGTGTCCATCATGTACTACAGAAGAGTACTGCACGTAGCACACTACTTCTCTTATTCATGTTCTGTTCTTCAATTTTTTAAATTTAAAAATGCTACAATCTGCTTTTCTTTTATATCATTTTAGAAGAAAAATTGGACGTGTGCTTGGCGAAATACAATTTATTGCTATCGTCTTCTGTCTTTTTCTCTGTGCCAGAGCTAATTGCGTTTATTCCTAGAGCATAACTTTCAAGGGCATTCCATTTACTTTACAAGCGCATGTATTTATGTGCTTGAATCTATGTATACTGACTTACACATATGTTTGATACAGTTTGCTGAATGATTACACATTAGTAGTTTAGTAAGCCTGTAAACTGATGAAAAGCATATTGAAAGGAAGAATTGATACAGGTTTGATACAGTTGTTGGTCTCAAGGAAGGCTTTTGCTGTTATTATCATTCTTATTATTATTAGTAGTAGTATCAATATGATTATCATTATTACTATTATTATTATTATTATTGTAGTACTAATTTTGTAATTATTCTGTGTTGAAAGGTTCATTTGTTTAGATTTGGTATTTCCTGATACAATGCTTTTATGCCCACAACCCATGTACATTCCGTGGCCTTTGTTTTCCTCACAAACCAGGTGAAAGCCAAGGTGGAGGAGTTCAGGGAACACATGCCTCTGGTTCAGACTCTCTTCAATCCCGGTATGCGCCCCCGCCACTGGGAGAAAGTGTCGGAGATCGTGGGCTTCCCCATCCAGCCGGACGAAACATCCTGCTTGAGCAAGTTCGTGGACATGAACCTTGACCCCTACATCCCGAAGTTTGAGAGCATCTCTGAGGCAGCCAGCAAAGAGTTTGCCCTGGAGAAGGCCCTGGAGGGCATGAAGAGGGAGTGGGCGCCGGTGAGTGATGTGTGTGTGTGTCGTGTTTTCTTTGAATGGGGGGAACAGCAGGGAAGCAAAGGGAGTGGAGGCCAGAGTGCACAAGTGATGCAGTATTTGTGTGTTGCAGGGATTTAAATCCTCTGTGAATTCAGGGATGTCTGCAACCAAAATGTTTATTTGGGGGGGGGGGGGGGGGGGGGGGGGGGGGGATTGAAAGTGTAAAATAAAGTTCAACAGCACTCACACGTAGTTAGCTCTTAGTACTCATTCTGTGTGTCTTGGATATCATGCATTCTGGTTCAGTTCTTTCAGTGATGGCAGAAAATATGCTTGTTTGTTTCAAAGTGAGGAGACTGCATGCATGCATTGGGTGGGGACACAGACGTAAGAGCCTCTGTCTATGGATGTAGACTTTTCTCCTTGTGTCTGTCTTAAAGGGGGAGGAGACTTGTGTTTTTGTTAAACTTGCAGATATTTCCATCCAGGAGAGGGGGAGAAGGGATGTGCAACATCATTCAAGTTTTATGAAAACTGATTATCATAGTTCTACAGGCTTATCTGTCTATCTATCTATCTAGATATCTAGCTATCTGTCTATCTATCTATGTCTATCTGTCTATCTATCTATGTGTCTATCCAGATATAGATATTGATTAGCTGTTGTCTTGTCATGATTGTTCTGATGGTGATATCATTATGATCTTATTATGATAATGATGTTATTTTGGTTTAATAGTGGTGTCAATATATTGATGTCGTGTTTGTCTTATCTTGGTAGTGATGTGTTGATTGTCTAGTCATGATTGACGAGAGAGTGATTTTATGACTGTCTTGGCATGACTGACATGATAGCTATGTCTTGATTGTCATGACTGTGATGTAATGATTTCATGATAAAAATAGCAGGATTTTCATGACATTAATGTTTATAATTGCCATAATAGTGATGTCATGAGTGTTTTGATAGTGATATCATGAATGTCTTGTCATGATAGTGATGTCATGGGTATTTTGATAGTGATCTCATGAATGTCATGATTGTTGTGATAATATTGTCATGATTGTACAATAGTGAATTTATGATTGTTGTCATGATTGTTGTGATAGGATTGACAGGATTGTCTTGAAGTGATGTCATGATAGTGATGAAAATATTTTCTTGTTATGATTGTTGTGATGTCATGTTTGTCATGACAGTGATGCCGTAATTGTCTTGCCATGATTGTCATGATAGAGATGTCATGATTGTCTTATCACCATTGTTGTATTAGTGATACCATGGTTGTCTGGTCATGATTGTGGTGATAGTAATGTCAGGATTGTCTTGTCATGATTGTCATGGCTGTGATTGGTCTTCTGCATCAGGTGGAGTTCACCATCATCCCCTACAGAGAGACAGGCACGTCCATTTTTGTCTTCCATTGACGACATCCAGCAGTTGTTGGACGACCATATCGTCAAAACGCAGACCATGCGAGGCTCCCCTTTCATCCAACCCTTCGAGGCAGAAATGAAGTGAGTCTGCTTTCTTAGAGTGTATGCTTTTAATGTAATAATCGATATAAAGGAAAATGAAACGATGGTATCCTTTGAATTGATATCAGATGTTCGTATAGATACGCTTCTGCATGTGTTTGTGTGTGTGTGTGTGTGTGAGTATGTGTGTGTGTGTGTGCGTTTGTATCCGTGCATATGTGCATGTGTGTGTGTGTATGTGTGTGTGTGTGTGTTGGTTTATCAGTGATGCTTAATATTAACATAGTTTTGAGCAAGTATAGAAAAGAATGTTACAATTCCAACCAACTTTACAAAACCAGACCGATCTGGATATGTATGTGTGTTCATGTTTGGGTGTGTGTGTGCTCATGAAAGTGTGTGTGTGTGTGCATGTGTATGCATATGTGTGCATACTTGGGTATGTGTGTGTGTGTGTGTGTGTGTGTGTGTGTGTGTGTGTGTGTGTGTGCTCTCGTATGTGAGAACTGGAATATTCTAGAACTTGATAACATAAAACGGCACTTTTGCGTTTTTCTCTGTGGCTGTGTCTGTCTGTATCCGTTATGGTCTCGCTCATCTCTTCCCTTTTTCCCTCCTCTGTCCTCTTTCCCCCAGTTGTCTAATGACCCTGTAAAGGTCTTCTCCATTCTCAGAGTAAGGCTGTCTGTTTCTTTGTGTGTTTCAATCTCTGCTGTTTGCAGTCTGTCCATACGTTCAAGAACTTGTCATGGTTGTGTTTTGCCAGTGCGGCAACATAATAAAAGTTTCTCCATTGTGTGGGATGGACAGAAAAGTTGACCTTTATACTGATGACTGTATCATGACAGCACAGCCAGAAAGAGTAGAGAACAGAGTGGTGAGTTCATTGCATGGCGCCTTGTGATTGGCAAACAAAAGCCTCGGCTAGATCCGACCAGAACGGTTCCAGTCCATGCACAGGATGAATCGTTGTCCTTTCTTCTTGTAAGGATGTGTCAGTGTTCTCTTGAGACTTCAGCCGTTGTTTGTTTCTGTTTTCTGTTGACTTTCCATTGTGTTTTCCTGGCATGTGTTAATATTGTTGATGTCGTTTGGCATGTGGCAGCAGTACAGACAAACCTGTTTATGCTTCGGACTTCGCTCGGGAACTTCTCAGGTGTTCAGTTCAACTTTGTTAGTTAGTACCTGTCATGTCACCGTGCGTGAAGCTCTCACAGTTTTTGCGACCTCTCACCGATAGACCTCTCACCAACAAGATGTGTTTTCCTTCATTATTTCACCCAAGATTTGCTATAGATTAAAGAATGACAAGCTTGCACAATTCAGCAGGTCAAAGTTGACCCAGTATTTGCTGTCAGCAAATGAAGAATTACCTGCATGTGTAATTCAGCAAGCTGGGAGTGACCCAGCATTTGCATTTGATGATTTGCTTGGTGATTACAGATTGTAAAATGTCACCTTTCAGTGTTTGTTGTTTGCTGCTTGTTTGGTGTTTGTGATGATGTGGAACATACGATTTTGAATGTTTGTGTGTATGTTTCACCTGAGTCGGTCACAGTTTTTGTTTTTTTCCTGCAAGCATGCCACACAATTGGTTCGAAGTGATTCTGACACTGTTTTGCTCTTTGTGTTACAGATTGTATGCATTAAAAGACAGGAGGCTTATACGGTGTAAATGTGAAGTGTTACGATATACATGCCATGCACATTTTGATGCTATAAGAGATTGGTGTGTGTGTGTGTGTGTGTGTGTGTGTGTGTGTGTGTGTGTGTGTGTGTGTGTGTGTGAATGTGTGTGTGTGTGTGTGTGTATGTGTGTGTGTGTGTGTGTGTGCTTGTTTATGTATATATGAATAGTGTGTGTGTGTGTGTGTGTGGTGGAAAACGGTGTATTCGATCATGACCCTTAAACGTTTTAATCTTAACAGTGATATTGCTTTCTAACTCACATGGCTTTGTGATTATGTAGGAAACGTCTCAATTTTGTGCTTAGAAGCAAGAAGTATTGTTGCAAATACTGATATTTTGATGTGGATGATTCTTTTCATTTGCGATTTTCTTCAAAAACGGTTCATACATGTGAGATGACTGATATGCAAACAAACATATTAAACATAAAAACATTGAACTCAGACAAAGTTAGAGAGATGGATATTTAGGCAAATAGGCTGGACCTTTCTTGCTCACACACTCACATACATAGACATACACACACAAGCACATTCCCAACACAAGACATATGCTAAAAATCATACATAATCAAAATTTAGAAAGAGAGGGGGCTAGTTACCGCCAAGGACATAGACCAACAAAGTACAGGACAAGATACTCATAATCATTCATACATCTTCCATTTGATTCATAAGTTCTGTTGAAATGACGAAAAAGTGAATATCTGCCTCATACCAAGGGCATGTACAAGTGTATCCCAACTTCAGACAGATTCTCATTCGTTGGTGTCTGTGGGTATGGTGAAGCCCATTGATTCAGGTGCATGCGAGTATCTCTGAGCCAAGCTTCTGACATGAAGATCTCATACATATATGGATACCCATTGGTTTGTGAGGCCAGCTAAGCAGACACAAAATCTGTGCACCACTTGCCTTGGTATGCCTTAGCCATTATCAGACACAAATTGTGCACCACACTGCTGTGGGTATGCCTTAGCATTAATTCAGACACAAAATCTGTGCACCACACTTGCCTGTGGGTATGCCTTAGCCATTAATTCAGACACAAAATCTGTGCACCACACTTGCCTGTGGGTATGCCTTAGCCATTAATTCAGACACAAAATCTGTGCACCACACTTGCCTGTGGGTATGCCTTAGCCATTAATTCAGACACAAAATCTGTGCACCACACTTGCCTGTGGGTATGCCTTAGCCATTAATTCAGACACAAAATCTGTGCACCACACTTGCCTGTGGGTATGCCTTAGCCATTAATTCAGACACAAAATCTGTGCACCACACTTGCCTGTGGGTATGCCTTAGCCATTAATTCAGACACAAAATCTGTGCACCACACTTGCCTGTGGGTATGCCTTAGCCATTAATTCAGACACATTTTCATCAAGATTCAGACCGACAGTCTCCCTCGGTGAATGCAGAAATGATCTGCTTGAAAATGTGATTGACGTTTGTTCATGTTTTTAAAAGCTGTTCTACCCTAAAGGCTAGAATGACCTTCGGGCAACCATTGTAGATCCCACATGAACTCAAGTTACATTTGCCAATCATTGACTGAAGATGAGAGTTAACAGTGGGGAGGGTGGGGGATACGGCATGATCAAGGATTGGAAGAACAAGAAAGATGCGAAGATTTGCTAGCTGTGAAAGTCATGGTATGACTGCAGAAACTGTGAGAATGAGGTAGCGATGAAGACTTCTGACTCCGTGAGTTGTGATATGACTGCAAAGGCTGGGAGTGCAAGGTAAACTTGACAAGTGCATTGTGAATTATGGTACAACTACAGGGGACTGAGAGAATGAGGTAGATGTGAAGATGCTGATTGTATGGGTTATGGTATGACTGCAGATGAAAAGGAAAACTGACCACACGCTTACTGAAAAAAAAAAAAATCATGTTGTGGTCCTGTATTCTTATTCAGCCCGCTATTCGCTTGTCGTCTCAAGCTTGCTCCCTTCTTAATTTGTGTTCCCTTGTTCCTTTATAAATACTCATGTCTTTTTCCTTTCTTTCTCACCATTAACGAAGGGCTCGTAGTTCTAAACGTTTAGTCGTTCCACTCCTGAGGATAACTTTTTCAACCTGTTGTGGTTTTTATTTCCCTGTGATGGCAGAGACTGTGAGAACAAGGTGGGCCATGATGACAGCTAGTTTTGTGGTATGACTACAAGGACTGGGAGTGTGAGGTGGACATGAAGGATGGTGACAGTGTGGGTGATGATGTGACTACAGGGACGGGAAGAACAAGGTGGGCCATGATGACAGCTAGTTTTGTGGTATGACTACAAGGACTGGGAGTGTGAGGTGGACATGAAGGATGGTGACAGTGTGGGTGATGATGTGACTACAGGGACTGGAAGAACAAGGTGGGCCATGATGACAGCTAGTTTTGTGGTATGACTACAAGGACTGGGAGTGTGAGGTGGACATGAAGGATGGTGACAGTGTGGGCGATGATGTGACTGCAGGGACTGGAAGAACAAGGTGGGCCATGATGACAGCTAGTTTTGTGGTATGACTACAAGGACTGGGAGTGTGAGGTGGACATGAAGGATGGTGACAGTGTGGGCGATGATGTGACTGCAGGGACTGGGGAGAACAAGCTGATGACGCTGCAGGACATCCTGGATGAGTGGCTGAAGGTGCAGGCCACCTGGCTGTACCTGGAGCCCATCTTCTCCTCCCCGGACATCATGGCCCAGATGCCCGAGGAAGGCCGGCGCTTCTCCACCGTTGACAAGAACTGGCGCGACATCATGAAGTCGGCGCTCATCGACAAGCATGTTTTGGCTGTCCTCAACATTGACAAGATCCTGGAGCGGTTTGAAGAAGTCCAACGAACTGCTGGAACTCATCCAGAAGGTTTGAGTTGTCTTTTTTGGGAGTTAATGCTTTCTGTGGTGGCTTTTTCTGCTACTGTGCTTTGGTTGTAATTGGTGGGTTTGATAGACGTTTGCAAAGCCTGAGGGTTTATGTTTTTCCTGAGATTTGAGGAGATATAGATAATCTGTGTGTAAGAGAATAACTTGTCTCATCCCCACTGTATTTATTGTCATTATAAAAGATAACTTAGTTGCATACTTGTTTTATTTGTCTGTGACAGTCAATAGTAAGAAAATCTTGTTTGTACACAGTTATGAGATTAGTGAGTGCATGTGTATGTGTGTAGTTGTGTGTGTGCATGCGTGTGTGCGCACATGCATGCATTCATGCATGCATGCTTGCGTGTGTGTGTGTGTATGTGTGCGTGCGTGCGTGTGCGTGCATGCGTATATGTGCGTGGATGTAACAGATTCTCTCTGGCACAATCTTCACAAGACCCGTGTGTCCACTTGCAGGGTCTGAACGAGTACCTGGAGAAGAAGCGTCTTTTCTTCCCACGATTCTTCTTCCTGTCCAACGATGAGCTGCTGGAAATCCTGTCTGAAACAAAAGACCCAACCAGGTAACCAATCTGAATAAACCTGACAGAGTGATTAGAAGAGGTGGGGAGAGAGAGAGAGAGGGGGAGGATGAGAGAGGGAGGGAGGCAAAGAGGGAGGAAGACAGAGAAATTCAGATTCTGACTGAGTGTGACTGATCAATAGACATTGATGGATTGGAAGTCAGGCAGACAGACAGACCTAGAGAAGGAGACAGACAGTGAACTAGTTTTAGAAAGATGTGGAACACTTGTGGATACTGCATTAAGATCTAGAAACAGACTGTTTAGTGGAGAATGCGTTGAGCGTTGCCTCTTTGTTGTGTCCACTGCAGTAGGTCGCTCAGTTGTTGGAAGATGTCTTCTGCTGCAGTGTATTGATGGTGAGGACATAACAATTTCACGACATTGACAGATTTGTGATGTAAATGAATCACTTAACAGATTATTTATGTGACAGAACCACATGACAGTTTGTTTATGCAACTGAATCTCATGATGGATTTGTTTATGTGACTGAATTGCATGACAGATTTTGTTCATGAGACTGAATCACTTGACAGATTGTTTATGCAACTGAATCACATGACCGATTGTTTATGAAACTGAATCACATGACAGACTGTTTATGCAGCTTAATCACATGACAGACTGTGTATCTGACTGAATCACATGACAGACTGTTTATGTGACTGAATCACATGCCAGACTGTTTATGTGACTGAATCACATGACAGACTGTTTATCTGACTGAATCACATGACAGACTGTTTATGTGACTGAATGACATGACAGACTGTTTATATGACTGAATCACGTGACAGACTGTTTATGTCACTGAATCACAAGACAGAATGTTTATGCAGCTGAATCACATGACAGACTGTTTATGCAGCTGAATTGCATGACAGATTGTGTATGCAACTGAATCACGGGACAGATTGTTTATGTGACGGAATCACTGACAGGTTGTTTATGCGGCTGAATCACGGGACAGGTTGTTTATGCGACTGAATCACGGGACAGGTTGTTTATGCGACTGAATCACGGGACAGGTTGTTTATGCGACTGAATCACGGGACAGGTTGTTTATGCTACTGAATCACAGGACAGGTTGTTTATGCGACTGAATCACGGGACAGACAGCTGAATCATGTGACGTTGGGTGGCAGGGTGCAGCCTCACCTGAAGAAGTGCTTCGAAGGCATCGCCAAGCTGGAGTTCACAGACGTGCTGGACATCACGCACATGAAGAGCGCGAAGGGGAGGTGGTGTGTGAGGGACGTCATCTCACGTCCAAGGCCAGGGGCAGGTGGAGAAATGGCTGCTGGAGCTGGAAGGCGACATGATCTCTTCGCTCCACAAGGTACGACGCAGTGGACACTGGCTGCCTGTGGGCTGTAGGCCTTGAAAGACATGGTGTTTCTAGTCTGCTCAGGAATCCTGCTTTGAGTTAGTTTAAAAAAGAAAAAGAAAAAAAATAATGTGTGTGTGTGTGTGTGTGTGTGTGTGTCCCCATATCATAATGACTTTCTGCCACAAAATGAGTTGTCACTTGTGGCCATACCCCTTCCAATAATAGAGCTAGCGTTGCGTTGGCTCGTAATTAGCTATTAATATATTTATATATATATATATATAATAAAATATATATAGTATATATATTATATTATATATATTAAAGGTTGTCATATTTAAAATATATTTATATATATATATATATATATATATATATATATATATATATATAATAGGGTTGTCATATTTATAATATATTTTCTTGATTTTATGTTCCCATTTTCTTCATCTTCAACCCCCCCCCCCCCTCCTTTTTTGTTTGTTTAAATCTTTGCCAAGTCATTACTATGACTGAAGAATTGTTAGCCTGCACTTGTTTTCCCCCACTACTTAATTGTTCAGCATTATATATATATATATTATATATATATATATATATATATATATATATATATATATATATATATATATATATATATATATATAATATATGACTTTCTATCACAATTTAACGTGGTGACAGCCCTGATGTGGCCCTTTGCGGTCGGCTGGGCTATAAGCAACATTATCTTCTATCACAAACTAAGTTGTCACTTGTGGCCATTTTTAATTCCTGCCTAAACTACCCTCATTTTTTTGTATCTGTTCTTTAGGGATGAAACCCATTTTAAAATCCAGTCTTTACTGTCTGTGGTATAGATTAAAATCCAGTATTTGCTGTTTGTGGTATGGATTTCGGAGAATAATACCTTTTTGGAACCATGTTTTAAGACCAAAAAAAGAAAACAGAAAACTGAATGGTAAGCTTAGCATGAAATGCTTTGGGTAAGTGTTTTTAAACAGAATTGAAACCAAAAAAAATTCAAGCGAAGTGTGAAGAATTTACAGAGGGTAGCAGGCACAGAAGAGTCAGAGTATCAGCTTGAGTTAAATCCACTTCTGATACTCCTACCTTCTATTCCATCCTTAAAGGCATGTCTGGTTCATTTCTCGGTGTTAATTTTAATCTTGGCATAATGATTTGCAAACGATGTTTACACTTTTCAAGTGTATTTACCGACACAAATGACTTTACCGTTCCAGTACTGGATTTCAAAGTTTTGACAAGAAAGAGTTGGAAAAAAATAAGAAATAATAAAACATGAAATGAGTCAGAACTCAAATCCCATAGTACAAGAGACAATTCAAACAAACGTATGATCTTCATAACTATGCAGGTGATCGGAGAGTCTCTGGAGGCCTACACAAAAACCCCACGAGCGGAGTGGGTACGTCAGTGGCCCGGCCAGGCCGTGCTGTGCGTGGGACAGAAGTACTGGACCACCTACGTCCACGAGTCCATCCGCAAAGGTCAGCAGGCCATGGAGGACTACCTGGAGGTCAACAACAAGCAGATTGACGAGATTGTGGCGCTGGTGCGCGGCAAGCTGTCCAAACAGAACCGGGTCACGCTGCAGGCCATGATTGTGCTGGAGGTGCACGCCCGGGACGTGCTGGCCGAGCTGTGCAAGGACAAGGTGTCCAGCGAGCTGGACTTCAAATGGCTGTCCCAGCTTCGCTACTACTGGGAGGTACGTTGATGTTTCTCCTCGGTTTTGTCTCATCTGTGGTCGATCTAGGAGGCAGGTCTACTTTTGAATTGTTCTTTGATAAGCTTTTGGAGAGCAGTCTTGTATTTCTGCCTTTTATTGTTTTGGTAGTACAGTATGGTATGCACTTTGACCTTGCTGTCAAACTGTCTCGTTGTTGAGAAATTGAGAGTTCTTTCTATTTAAGTGTCCTTATGAACAGGGGCAGGACTGGGGTGGGGGTGGGATGGGGAGTGGGGAGACATCATCAAACATCAATTGGAGATCTGCAATTGTAAGTGTTTGAGAAAGGTTAATCTTCGAACAAACATTTCACGCATTCAAGGTGTCGTGCATTTAGTTTTTCTAACCATGGCTGCTGTGTGATGGTGCAGGAGAACCAGATGGTGACACGCATGATCAACTCCATGCTGAAGTATGGCTACGAGTACCTGGGAAACAGCGGCCGTCTGGTCATCACCCCCTCACCGACAGGTGCTACAGGTTGGTGCCCACTTGTGTCGCTGCATTTAACATGAACTTGTGATTCTGTTTGCTCATCATCACCATGAGACCCCATACTGGATGTAAACAAGTTGAGGAGATTGGGAAGGAGGAGGTGGTGGTGGCGGGAGATGGGAGGTGAGGGGGTGGGAGTATGGAGCTGGCAGTTCTTTGTTCAGTCCTGTAGTTCAGAGTTAAACCTGAAACTGTTTATTTCATGAATACAACTCTCAAAAACTGCTTGGAAACACTCAGAGTGAAGTCAGACATACGGGGGCCGGAATAGCTCAGTTGGTAGAGCACCGGACTCATAATCCTGGGGTTGCAGATTCGAATTTCGGCACAGGGGGATTTTTCCCTTGGAGTTAACATTGGTTCTGACTCCATTCCCCATATAGTCCTTCGAATGAGACTATAAACCGAGGTTCCTCGTGTGAACACGAGCACAACATCTTGCACACATGTAAAATCCCATCACCAACTTTCAGAAGAGAAGGCCAGTTTGGCCGTTGGTATGGATGACACGTTACACATAGCATGCACCTTCCCCGAAGATGGAGTATGGCTGCCTTAATGGCGGGATCAAAAACGGTCATACACACAAAACTCCACTACCTGTCTATACAGGCAGTGTCCCAGGAGTATCAGCCTGCGTACAAAGAAAAGAAAAGAAAAAAAAGTCAGACACACCTTTTTTCAGGAGCTGATGTGTAACAGAACCCTGTTTTACGCCCACGTAGACAGTTCATACAATGTCTCTAACAGCGTATGCATGCTTGGTTAGTTTGTTTGTTTGTTGACATAGTCTGTAGGTATGCAGTGATCTTCATCAGCTGTGTAGGTCTTATGTGATAGAAGCCTGTTTGATCATTGCCCTCATAAACAGCAGACAGACAGTAATTTTGAACAGCCGTAGATGAGCTGTGTCTCAGAGATGTGTTTGTTCACAGTTGACACAGACAGATAGTGGTGTTCAACAACTGTTTGATTGTGCCAGAAAAACAATGTTTGATTGCAGCACACATAAACAACAGGTAGCAAATTTAAAAATTTAGGTATGGTTGCTGCCCAGAACCCCTCTTTCTGTCAATCTAATTACATACATTTTTTTTATACTCCATTTTAAGATAAATACACAGAAAAAAGAAAGAAACCGATATTAGACCTGCCACTAAGCCTAATCAGAGAGTAGTCATTGTGATGTAATCTGTAGATGTAAGGGATAGATGCGGTGAGATTACAGACCATAACTTTTGTGTGTGTCCCAGAGTGCTGTTTGAATGTAGCCAACGCGTACAGTTGATAGACAAGTTTCAACAGCTGTGTGCATGGTGTGTCCCAGAACACTCTTTGGAGCCCTTCATCTCCACTTGGGAGGGGCACCTGAAGGTCCAGCAGGCACTGGCAAAACAGAGACCACCAAGGATTTGGCCAAAGCTGTGGCCAAACAGTGTGTCGTTTTCAACTGCTCTGACGGCCTGGACTACATTGCCTTGGGCAAGTTTTTCAAGGTTTGTGCTGGCAGGTCTGAAGGTTTTTGTGTGTGTGTGTGTGTGTGTGTGTGTGTGTGTGTGTGTTGCCTCGCATACTCTGATACAGGTATACCAATGCAAAGCTGATGTCTGTTAGTACTATACCCAATGTTTTGATGATTCAGCTTCATGTTTGATGAGGGGTCTGTCTAGCACAGACTATTTAGTATCTATTGAAATAAAGATTTGAAATGCACCCAGATTACCCTTCATTAAATTCTGATCATGTATCGGACATGGAGGTGACAGTTAAGGCCCTTGTGTGATCATTTTCTGGTGCTACCGTAGAGATCACAGATGTTGTCATTGCTGTTTTAAGGGTCTGGCATCCTGCGGTGCCTGGTCGTGCTTCGATGAGTTCAACCGCATCGACCTGGAAGTGCTGTCAGTGGTGGCCCAGCAGATTCTGACCATCCAGAGAGGTGGGTGATGTCTGTGTTCATCCTACAGGTGCATACTATGTGGACCATAAATGTGTGCAAAATTTAGAAAGGGAGGGGGTTAGTTACCGCTAAGGACTGAGACAAACAAAGTACTGGACGTCCAGCGGCCATTTTGATTTCGCACAGAATATGAGATCAGTGGTTTCTCATTCTTTGTTTTCACTGTCCAAAATGTTAATTGTTTTTGCCTGAAGAAGACCCAAGAGGTCGAAATGCATTGTG
The DNA here is from genome assembly GCA_018398815.1 of Conus ventricosus. Classification (NCBI taxonomy): domain Eukaryota; kingdom Metazoa; phylum Mollusca; class Gastropoda; order Neogastropoda; family Conidae; genus Conus; species Conus ventricosus. The sequence continues at coordinate 26,621,445 of CM031596.1, read as the reverse complement.
TTTTGTCCTGTACTTTTTTTGTCTATGTCCTTGGCGGTAACTAACCCCCTCCCTTTCTTAATTTTGCTTCGTTTTCTGCCCTCAGTCACTCCTTTTCGAAACATGAATTTGTGGTTTACGCAGTGCCTATGAACTGGTCTGATGAATTGTTCTTCTATTGTACAGTGATTGAAGAGTTTGTTGTGATGAATGTAAGCAACTGGTGTTGATTCACCCATGAAATTCTTTATGGAACAGCTGATGAGAGCAGGACTTGAAAAATGTGTACATTCTCTATATGATTTCATCCAGCTAAATGAAATGCAACAGTACCTTGCCTCACTTAGATATAGTCTTGATATGATAGTTTTCCATAATTCAAGGCCAGAAGAATGAATGTTTTTGTGAGAGGTGTGTAAAATAGCAAAACTAGGAGTGTATCTGTGTGTCCAGCGTTTCAAAACAGTTGTTGCTGTGCCAGGTATCAACTCAGGTTCGGACACCCTGCTCTTTGAGGGCACAGAAATTAGACTGGACCCCACCTGTTCCGTCTTCATCACCATGAACCCTGGCTACGCTGGACGCTCTGAGCTGCCCGACAACCTCAAGGTCAGACACTTGATAGCAAAGTAGTTCTTTTTCAAGGTCAGCCACTTAGTCATCCAATCACTCAGCACTAGGTATTCATGCACACGCTGTATCAGTTGCTGTCCTGACTGAAGATGGAATCCACTGGCCTGACAAGATCTTCTCTTATCGTATCCTGTTTTTCCATATTCAACTCTTCTTATCCTCTATGGGTGAATGCAGACCTGTTTACTTTACGCCTTTGGCGTAATAAATCACGATTTCAAACCTCCAATTACGCCATTACGCCTTCAAACATTAAATTCCGCCACGCGGATCGCCAAAACTACACTTTTCGAAAGCAATCATTCTCGTCGGTTCAACAACGCGATGGCCCGTTCACTCACTGTGCCGCCTACGAAAGTTACAGTGTTCAGTTATTCCTTCATATCAGTGTAACCGAAAGCCAGCATTGCGGGCAGGCATGAGTTGAACGTTTTAGTAAGGGAGATAACTTTCGCGGGTTGACATCATTATCAAAGATGGCGTCAAAGCGTGCTCAGCATGAGACAGACGACGATTCTGATTGCCGTGTTACGGAAGAAACAGTTCCTGAGAAACCAAAAAAGGCACGAGTTACTCAAAAATACCGCCAGGTATACCATGACAAGTATAACTGTCTTTTCCCATCAAGAAAAGGGCCGGGATATGTGCATTGTAGCATATGCAAGTCGGACTTCAGCTGTGAACATGGCGGAATGTTCGATTGTAAGAGACATGTGGGCACGGCATCTCACAAGCAGTTCATCGAAGCAGCTGGAAAGCAGAAATCTATCGCGAATTTCATGATCCAGAGCAAGCATGATGATTCTGGCTCTCTCTCTCTCTCTTTTTTTCTCTCTCTTTTTTCATGCTTGGCAGTGGGGGTGGAGGCACTGGCAGAGTGACTGATTGTGTATTTGTGTGAGAACATTTGCTTCCAGGATTTGTACACAAGGGGACTTTCTGAAGACTTCAGATGTGTGTGTGTTTTTTTTATAATTTTAAATACATTATTTATTTGGTATCCTCCAACTTGGCAGACATCCTTTGACCAAGTAAAGTGGTTCCAATGGCAGTTGGTGAGTTTTAATTTGTTTTTGTTATATTTTGAGTTGAATTTTCATGGTCATAATGATGAAATTTAACCTTAGAATGTGCACCAGAATGCACCATTTTGCTTCCCCCCAAAAAATTTTCCGGGGGGGCATGCCCCCGGACCCCCTAGCTATCTCGGCGCTTCGCGCCTTCGATTACACTTTTCCCCCATAAGATTACACTTTTCAGTATTTGGGATTACACTTGGGTAGCCAAGGGGGTAAACAGGTCTGTGAATGTAGTGTAGTGCAGTGAAAGATTTGATGTACATATGGGAGGGGGTGGATGGATGATTGAATGGGGTGGAAGCAGTGTTTAAGGGAGCATATGTATACTTGAGTGGGAGGGGATTGGATCAGTACAGTGTGTGTGTGTGTGTGTGGTGTGTGTGTGTGTGTGTGTGTGTGTGTGTGTGTGTGTGTTCGTGTATATGTGTATGTGTGTTTGTGTGTGTGTATGTGTGCATGCATGCGTGCGTGCGTGCATGCATGTGTGTGTGCACCTTACTTTTGCTTATAGGGAAATTTTTCCCTTTTTTGAAAGACCGAAAATCCTTTTTCCAGGAAAACGGGCTCACCCAAAGATTTGGGAAGGTTTGGGTAGGGAAATAAAACATCAGCACGTCCTTTTTCACACAGGCTTATTTCACACACCCTGTGAAGTTGGTATGGAAATAAAAATCGCACAGTCCTTATTTCACACAGTCTGTGAAGTTGGCATGAAATAAAACATTCAGCACAGTCCTTATTTCACACAGTCCTATTTACAAGTTTCGTGAAGGTTGGTCATGGAAAAAACCATCAGCACTCGGCTTATTTCACTCAGTCCGTATTTCACACAGTTGTGAAGGTTGGTCATGAAATAAACTCAGCACATTCCTTTTCACTCAGTCCGTATTCACACAGTTGTGAAGGTTGGATGGAATAAACATCAGTCACAGTCTCTTATTCACACAGTCCTTTATTTCACACAGTCTGTGAAGGTTGGTCATGGAATAAACATCGCACAGTCTATTCACACAGTTGTGAAGGTGTGTCTAATGGAAATAAAACATCAACAGTCCTATTTCAACGTCTGTGAGGTGGCTTGGAATAAAACATCAACAGTCCTTATTCACAGTCTGTGAAGGTTGGTCATGGAAATAAAAATCATGCACGTCCTTATTTACATAGTCTGTGAAGGTGGTCATGGAAATAAACATCAGCGCAGTCTTATTTACACAGTCCTTATTATCACAGTCGTGAAGGTTGGTCAGTGAATAAAACTCAGCACATGTCCTATTTCACACAGTCTGTGAAGGTTGGTCATGGAAATAAAACATCGCACAGTCCTTTTCACACAGTCTGTGAAGTTTTGGTCAGGAATAAAACATCAGCACGTCCTTATTTCACACAGTCCTATTTCACACAGTCTGTGAAGGTTGGTCATTGAAATAAAACATCAGCACAGTCCTTATTTCACACAGTCCTAGCAGGAACACATTGGAACTAGGCAGTTTCTTCACTAAACTGTAAACTTTGCTTTTGAAATGATGGCCACAGTAAGTAATCCACACTGAAAACAATCTCTGAAATGTTTTCTTCGAGTAAGAAAGACTAATAGCAGTATATTTTCACAAAGTCCTATGCAGGAACATACAGGATCTTGACTAAGTGGAAAATCCAGTAAAAAATAATAAAATGAAATAAGAACAATCAAAAAAAAAAATGACATCATACTGAAATGCTTCTCTGCTGGGGAACTAGAAGTGCAGCTTGGTGTGCCAGATTTTAAAACAGGGGATAATGCACACACACACCACACCACACACACACACCACACACACACACACACACACACACAACACACACATATGTATAATATACTTTCTCATTAACACAAACACACACACTCTCTCTCTTTCTCATACACACACACACACACACACACACACACACACACACCACACATGCTACACACTCTCTCTCTTTCTCTCTCTCTCTCTCCCTCTCAACACACACCACACACACACACACCACACACACACACACACACACACACACACACACACACACACCGATCTGCTTTGATCATTTGTGACTGAAAATCCTTGTCTGCACCCTCATCTTCCAGAGAATGTCCAGTTGAAGTTCATAACCACAATCCTCTTCAAGCAGCCGCTCTAATTCACGCTGAGCTTCAGCTAAACTCCATCAGTCATGGATGTCTTACGCTACTACCACTCGTGCTTGGCCCTGGTGTTGCCATTTTGCTCTCCTTGCATAGATAATGAGTTCATTGTCACTGCAGTCACCCACTTAGATCACTTGAAAAAGTCATTGCCAGGTGTCGTAAGGGGGTTTCCTGGACATTTTTTAGATTCTACGGACCTTCACAATTCTGATATCTAGTATATTTATGCTTCCCTGACACTATCCGAATTTACATAAAGCAGAAATGGTTGACTGCCGTTCCAGAACTGCAACTGTGGCGGCGACAGGGGCATAATTATCTGTTCCAGAATGGCTTTGTGGGAGTCTAAAGGTTAATGCTATTGGACCTTAATTAGTATTCATTACCTATTTATTTATGTAATTGATAACTGGAATTTTATTTATCTCTTATTATTATTATATTGTTGTTGTTGTTGTTGTTTTCCAAATTGATGGGAAGATGGTAGAAGGAAAAATCCTTCCTATGTTTTATTCATGCATATGTGTCTTGTTCTGTATGTATGACTGTATGTGTTCCTGTGCTTGTTGATGTGATCAATGTAGGCTGATATGTGAAATTCTGTCTTTGTGGCATAGTACTTCTGATCATATGATTCTCCCGTGTGGAGCAGAAATATGTCAGAACAAACCAAAAGGTCTCCTTCTTTGTCTTGGCGTGCAGGCCCTGTTCCGGACTGTGGCCATGATGGTGCCAGACTACGCCCTCATCGCAGAGATCTCTCTGTACTCCTGCGGCTTCGTGCAGGCCCGCCCGCTGTCGGTGAAGATTGTGGCCGTGTACCGCCTGTGCTCAGAACAGCTGTCCTCCCAGCACCACTATGACTATGGCATGAGGGCTGTCAAGTCGGTGCTCACTGCTGCCGGAAACCTCAAGGTGGGTACATTGCGGGCCGCCAGTGGTGGGAGGCAGATAGTGACGAGAATATGGCAGAATTTGACATGCAGAGAGATGGAGGGAGAGGAGAGGAAGAGAGGGAGGGGGGGGGGGGGGTAAGGAGGGAGGGGAAGAGAGAGAGAGAGAAGCTTGAAGACATGAGAGAGAGATAGGAAAACATGACAAAATTAGAAGAGAGAAAGAGAAAAACCAAGAGAAAGAAAGAGAGAGTGTGTAAGCATTTTCATTGCAGTGAGAAAGACAGTTGGCTTACTTGTTTCTGCAATTTCCTGTGGTGATCATGAGTGAAATGGAGAAAAGCTGCTGAGACAGGTTTTCATAAATCTGTAATGACGAGTTAGGATCTTGCCTTACACCTAGAGAAGAAATACTCTGGGGCAGAAGAGAAGAAGGAAGCCCTCAAAACTGAAAAAAAAAGCGGTGTTGGAAGATTGGCAAAAGAAGAAAAGGGGCAAGGAAAGGGGTAGAGATCTAGGTACAAGATGTTTGTGGCTGTTGATAATGCTAAGATTTTGTTACTAGTCAGCCACAGGCAATACTGGCAGTAATTTCAGCAAACAAATCTGTCCCTGCAGTTTGGAGAGTGTTTTGATAAGCAATTTTCCTCGAATAGGAGTGTTGCGTTCCAACAAAAATACTGTACCCTAGCATTCCTCCACTTGTTTTACTCGAAGAAGAGTGTTATGTTCAAACAAAAATGCTATACCCTAGCATTCTCCTTCGTTTTCCGTTTTTTTTCTGTGTGTGACATGTTACACATACTTCTCTGGCAGCTGAAATACCCAGAAGAGGACGAGAACATCCTGATGCTGCGTTCCATCATTGACGTCAACCTGCCCAAGTTCTTGAACCATGATCTGCCTCTCTTTGATGGCATCACCTCCGACCTGTTCCCCGGTGTCAAGCTGCCAGCGCCTGATTACGACGTGCTGAACGAGGCAGTGAAAGAGAACTGTGAGAAGATGAACCTGCAGTGTACAACCTTCTTCCTGGAGAAGATCCAGCAGGTTGGTGTGTGTGTGTTGTTCTGTGTACAACCTTCTTCCTGGAGAAGATCCAGCAGGTTGGTGTGTGTGTGTTGTTCTGTGTACAACCTTCTTCCTGGAGAAGATCCAGCAGGTTGGTGTGTGTGTGTTGTTCTGTGTACAACCTTCTTCCTGGAGAAGATCCAGCAGGTTGGTGTGTGTGTGTTGTTCTGTGTACAACCTTCTTCCTTGAGAAGATCCAGCAGGTTGGTGTGTGTGTGTTGCTCTGTGTACAACCTTCTTCCTGGAGAAGATCCAGCAGGTTGGTGTGTGTGTGTGTTGTTCTGTGTACAACCTTCTTCCTGGAGAAGATCCAGCAGGTTGGTGTGTGTGTGTTGTTCTGTGTACAACCTTCTTCCTGGAGAAGATCCAGCAGGTTGGTGTGTGTGTGTTGTCTGTGTACATCCTTTTTCCTTGGGAAGATACAGCAGGTTGGTGTGTGTGTGTTGTCTGTGTACAACCTTCTTCCTGGAGAAGATCCAGCAGGTTGGTGTGTGCGTGTTCAGTGTACTAGCAGACCTGTTTACCAATACACTTTTGCTGTATTTTGTACATGTTTGACGAAAATACGACAAATATGACAAATTAAACAACAACAAAAAAGGAGGTAGAAAAAACCTTCTAGAGATGAGGTACTTGAGGGGTAATTACAACCATAGCAGGGGCTCTGAGCAAAAAGCAACGGGTCTTGCTAGCTTCCGTGCTTGAAGTCGCTTCAGACTGTTTCTGTTTCTTTGACAGCAGAAAACTGAAAAAAAAAGTGAGAGAGAGTGAGTTTGTGCCAGAGTATGCTAAAGAATCAGAAAAGTAACTTGATTCAGAAAGAACTTTATTTTGTACTGTAGGAAATGCAAGATCAGGTGGTTACTGCATGGAAGAAGCCTCTGTTTTATAATGGCAGGTGAAAAGGAAAAGAATGCTCACCTCACCCCTAAGCCTATGTCCTCCATGTCTGCTCCCACTCCTACCCCTGCTTTTAAAGACATTTCTCAAAATTTGTATTATCCTCCTCAAAGAAAATATGGTCGTTTTTGATGAAAAATACATTAGCTGTTTCAGGGTAAGCAGGTCTGGTACAGTCTTTTTTTTCATGGGGAAGTTCCAACAGGTTGGTTCATGTGTTTTTAGAATCATTCAGTTAGTTCTCTTTTTTTCTGTACCCATGTCTTCTTTTATTTCATTTTTTTTTAGTTTTGTTTTTCTGCTCTCGCTTGTTCCTTGGTTCTTTCTTTCTGATCTTTTTGTCTTTTTTTAAAAAAATTCTGGAACTCTTAAATAAAAAGTAACAGCCGAACATTCTGCTGCAGCTGTTGACCATGGACATTGTGCCTTTCAGATCTATGAGATGATGATTGTGCGGCATGGCTTCATGATTGTGGGAGACCCCCTGGGTGGCAAGACGTCGGCCTACAGGACCTTGGCTGGTGCTCTGGGAGACATCCATGAAAAGGTGCGCGTCATGGTGCTGGGATGAAACTGCATGCTTCTCTGTGAAAGAAAAAAAGAGAGAGAGAGAGGAAGAAGAAGGAGATGGAGAAGAAGAAGAAGAAAGAGAGAGAGAGAGTGCTAGCTCTGTGAAAGAAAGAAAGAGAGAGACAGAAAGAGAGAAGGTGTGTGTGTGCGTTTGTGTGTGTGCATGCGTGTGTGTGTGTGTGTGTGTGTGTGTGTGTGTGTGTGCGTGCGTGCATGCGTGCATGTACTTTATAAGAAATGTATAGTTTTGTTTGTGTTTATGTGTGCTTTTGCACAGAAAGTATGTGGGCGTACCCACATGCGTAGACATGTGTACATGTGCATTTTCACTGAGTGCTTTTCCCCTGCCACCAGGGTCTGATGGAGGAGAACAAAGTGCAGACTACGGTCATCAACCCCAAGGCCATCACCATGGGACAGCTGTACGGCTGTTTCGATCCTGTCTCTCATGAGTGGTCAGACGGCATTCTGGCCGTCAGCTACAGAGCGTTCGCAACATCCACGGTCAGTCCGCGTTTCTCTGTCTCTGTCTGTGTCTCTTTCCCCTCTCTGTTCCCTATGCCTCTGTTTTTTCGGTCTTATTTTTCACTGAACAGTAATTATGTCACCTTTATGATGTTTTCTGAATAGTGTTAATCCTTCATTTCACATTGTCATTTAATACAATGAAAACAATGCAAACGCAAATAGATACAAACATGACAAAGACCATATGTTGAACTGCTTTACGTCAGTGGTAGGACATAATTCGACATGACAAAGGTCACATGTAAAATGGCTTCACAACAATACATGGCATAGTTTAATGACAAAGACCATAAATATGTAATACTGGTCCATGGTGAAATCAGAATATGATTTGATGTGATGAAGATCAAATCATGAATGAAACCACATATCTGGAATGGCCCGAAACTGGAATTTTCCTCTGGTGTTTTTCAGGAGAACCGGAAATTACCATGTGTAGGACAGCTTCACAATGACACAAGGACATGATTTAATATGACAGAGACCAGAGACCATACGTTGAACACCTTCACAACAATTCAAGGACATAATTTGATATGACAGAGACCAGTGTAGAACAGCTTCACAACAATTCAAGGACATAATTGATATGACAGAGACCATGCGTAGAACAGTTTGACAGCAATTCAAGGACATGATTTGATATGACAGAGACCATGCGTAGAACAGTTTGACAGCAATTCAAGGACATGATTTGATATGACAGAGACCATATGTAGAACACCTTCACAACAATTCAAGGACATAATTTGATAAAACGGAGACCATGTGTAGTACAGGTTCACAACAATGGCGTACGATGACAACGTCATTTAACATGACAAAAAACACATATAGTGCACCTTCACAGGACTATTCATTCAACCACTGTGCCCTTTCTGCTTGAACTGGTGTCATTCTCGTCTGTCCCTGCAGACCCCAGACCGCAAGTGGCTGCTGTTTGACGGCCCTGTGGACGCCATCTGGATTGAGAACATGAACACGGTGCTGGACGACAACAAGAAGCTGTGCCTGATGAGCGGGGAGATCATCCAGTTGGCCCCCACCACCAACCTCATCTTTGAGCCCATGGACCTGGAGGCTGCCTCCCCGGCCACTGTACGCCTCTGGATGCCACTCAACATGCATGTTGTATAGACACATGTACATACACAGACCTGCACACACACACTCACACACACACACACACACACACACACACACACACACACACACACACACACACACACTCTCACTCACACACACGAAAACACACACACACACAACGCGCACACACACACACACACACACGAACACACGAACACACACACACACACACACACACACACACACACACACACACACACACACACACACACACACTTACACACGCACACCACATATTCAAGCACACATGCATGCATGCTCATGCACATACTTGCATGCTGTTATGCACATATGCACTTATATGCGTACATGCATGAACACATGCATGCAGTATCATGCATGTACATGCACACACATATTCACACTTAGCTTTACGTGTATGCATGCACACACAACACACACACACACACACACACACATGTGCTCATTTTCATTGATATGCACACCTATCTCTGTCTCTTCCTGTCTCTCTCTCTCTGTCTGTCTCTCTCACATGCCCAGACACTCTCACACATACATAAATGACTACACACACACACACACACACACACACACACACACACACACACACACACACACACTGAATACACAGACCTCTCTCCCTTTTTCTCTGTTCCTGTCTTTGCCTCTGCCTGTCTGTCTGTCTGTCTGTCTCTCTGTCCATGTCTGTCTGTCTGCCTGTCTTTTTCTGTTTGTCTCTCTCCTCCTGTCTCCATCTCTCTCTCTCCCCCCTTCTCTCTCTCTTTCTCTCTCTCTCTCTCTCTCGCTCTCTCTCTCTCTCTCCCCCCTGTGTCAGTGTGTGGGTGAGCTCTGTGTGTGCTGTGCAGGTGTCTCGCTGTGGCATGATCTACATGGAGCCCACCACCCTGGGCTGGCGGCCGCTGGTCAAGTCCTGGATGAACGTCATGCCCGGCACCCTGTCCGAAATGCACAAGTCCATCCTCAACGACCTCTTTGAGCGATTCGTTGACCCCTGCCTCTACCTCATCCGCAGACATGTCAAGGTATGGACAGTCTTTCGTTTTGGTCTTCTGTCTTTCTTTTTCTTATTTTTCTGTGTTCTCTCTGTCTCTCTCTCTCTCTCCTCTCTCTCCCTCTCTTCTCTCTCTCTCTCTCTCTCTCTCTCTCTCTGTCTCTCTCTCTGTCTCTCCCTCTCTGTCTCTCTCTCTCTCTTTTCTGAAAGCAGAGTGCCAGAAGTTTACATAAAGGTGTAAAACAAATAGAAGTATTTGAAGTATTTTATGTTTTAATTTTCAAAAAATATTTGGCTGTCTTGAGTACAGCTTCACTTTACTAGTGAGAAAGTTCTTGCTGTTACCAGCTGATGAGGAAAATCAAGGCTGTTGCTTCCCTTCCACACAAAGTTCTGTTGTTGGAATTGCGTTTTTAAAGGATGTAATCACTGACAGATTCAGTTTCTTTTCGTTTGATATAGATGATGTAGCCGGGTGCTAACAGTGTATATTTCTTTTGGTTACCTTTCGTGGATGAAAATGTTTTGTTCGAGAGTTATCTTCCCCTTACCTCCCTTGGTCGAATCTCCTTTTTTTATTGTGTAAATTCTTAAAATCATGAATACCTCAGAACCTACATAGTTGTATGTACGTCGCTAAAGTCACAAAAATTAATGTATTTGATTCATTACAACCGTACTGGGCTGAGAAGCCCATATTTTCTCTAAACTGGTATTTTGCACGAGCAATCTTGGCGCCATTTTCAATTGTCTGTCGAATGAACATTGAATAATTCTTGATTTTACAAAAGGTAAGAGGAAAACCGAAGAATCTGAAGATGCATGTTAAAAGTAAAGTCCATGAGCTCTCATTTCGTATATCGCATGCTTAGGATCTATTCCGCACAGGCTTGCGACTATAGGAAATGACTGATGACGCCGGTTCCCTTGATCAAGTCGCCTTCCTCGTTCATTGTCGGAGTTTTGATCCAAATTATCATTCTACGAAATTCGGACGTCTCGATCGAAATCTTGCTTATGACTCCATTTCTGTTATGAATACAACTGAAAATGTGTAGAATTTATTATTTAACGGACCGTTTCAACAGAGTATTTTTCAGTTGAAAATTGTGTCAAAAGTAGGTGCCGAAGTGAAAAGTCAGCTGTGTTTTCTATCAAACTTTAAACGCAAAGTTCTCCGCTTGGACGGCATCCTGGATAATGAAATTTATATGTATAAAAAGAGCGAGATGCCAGCTTTTTATTCATTACAAAATTATTTCACGCTGTTTAGTATTTTTCATCGAAATAAAAGAAAATATGACGTAAGCTTGTTAAAAGTGGCTTCACTCTGGGACATTAATCAGCAATGATTTAGTACAGGAACAAAATTGTCAAATGTGACTTACTGCATTTTATTCCTTGTGTTCTGAGGTTTTCATCGATAGTAAATATGTGTTAATAGTTTGAACGGACAGCGAGCCAGACAACACTGAAGCTGCCATAGAAAACACAAAATTCTGTTGGTTCCGGCCTCGGAGGCTCGTTTCGTCTCCGGCACTGTGTTACTGGCTTTGCGGTCCGGTACGTTGTTATAAAAGTAGAGCGTGGTGTGAGAATGGGGAGTGTTCCCCTAGAGAGTTCCATGATGTGAGCGACTGGCGTGAGAGGCAGAGAGAGGGCGCGCTCAGTGCACTGAGTGCTGAGAGCGAGAGAGTTCCCAGGCTGCGTTCCTGGTTTGAGCTCCTAGCCATGGGAGAGAAATAAAAGAAGAAAAACTCCACGTCGTCCACTGCATCTTCTTGACTGGCTGTTGTCCCTTGGTTCCTACACTTCTCACCATCTGCCTGTCTTCACCTGCACACCCCTTACCCCTCCACACCATCACAATATCAATCTGTCTTATGGCTGAAAATGGTGAAAAGGGATTCTGAAAGGACACAAGATTTAGGATAAGCTTATAAGCTGCTAGTATCCCACAGAATGGGGAAGGTGTATAGGGAAGTTTGGGATGTTGCTATGAAAGTGGTCATGTCTTGTGCATGGCCTTCTTAGCATCAACAGACAAGAAAAGGTAAGAAAAAGAACTTAAGACATGGACAACAAAAGGATTTGTCATTTATGAATTGTTGAAATTGTTAGTGGTTGTTTCCCCCAAAATGATCCAAATTGCAGAATTGGAAGTTGACAGTGTTGCCATGGCAACATTAAAGTGCTGTAAACAGAGTAGATTACTGTGGTCTGGCATCATCCTTGAGAATGAATCTTTAAAATTTCCGCCTTCAGTATGCCGGAACTCGGTTCAGTGAAGTACGGGATAGTTAGATGGAGGAGCATTGAAGAGGTGTCTGTACACCTCAGTAAAGGGCTTAACAGATCTGAGCTTTGAAAAAAAAAGATGTCCAGGCCATTAAAAGGAGCATTCTTGTAGTCCTGGCTAGCCCTGTGGGGAGATTTACCTTGATGACACGACAGTTTTATTTTTCATGTTCAAGTTCTTGCAGGAACCCATGCATTAAAACGATGCCACATCTGGAATGTGCACAGGAGCTGTCTCCAACAACTGACTCCAACTTGGTGAAGGCTCTGATGAGCTTGATCGACTGTCTGATGGATGAGTTCCATGACGAGGGCAAGATTGCGCAGCTGGAGGAGCGTGAAATCATCACCTGGCTGGAGGTCAGTGAGAGCCTTGGACCTTTCATAGAATAAAACAGGGAGCAGCCAGCATACAGGTTGGGCAGGACAGTGTCCGAAAGCAGGGTTCAGGCAGGCTGGTGGGTCCAGGAGTCAAATCTTAGATTAATGAAAAAAAAAAAAAGAAAACCCTCTGTATTTGCAGTGTAGTTGAACCCAGTTTCTGAGTGCCTTGACTTTAGGATAACCAGCTGGCAATTAGTGTTTGTGGGTATGTTTGGTTTCAGGTTTATGTTTCACTTCTTGTATGAAACTAGCATTAGCTGCATTCTTGAACAGTACCTGCACCGCTTTTTGCCTTATTTTTGAAGAGCTTGTTTAAAAGAAAGCAATGTTAGATTTTTAAGTTGGAATGCAGCTGTTTAGCCGCAGATGAGTTGCATGCATTAACTGCATGCATAGTCAGCCAGAGTGTCAGTCAGTCGGTCGATCAATCATTACATGCTTTACTTAAAGAGCGAGGGTTAGGGAGAGAAGTGTGTACATGCCATAAAACTGATGGAACATGTACTGAAGTGACCAGCGGTGTTTGTGTTCTGTACAGAGCATCTTCTTCTTCGCCCTCACCTGGTCCTGTGGGGGCAGTACAGACAACAATGGACGCATCAAGTTTGACAAGCTTCTGCGTGAGCTGATCTCTGTAAGTGTTCTGTAGCTGGGGCTTCAAGTTTGGAAGTTACCGTTGCTAAACGGAATGTTGGGCTTTGAATCAGGACTTCCCAGTAGTTTGTCTTACCTGTAGAAGACCTCAAGGTCATAACACATTGCTCATGTATTGTCCTTTCTTCCTTTTATTTGTTTGTCAATTAGCAACGCAGCTTTGGTTTTCTTTCCTATGGGGGTTAGTGAACACACACACATGCACGCACGCATGCACACACACACACACACACACACACACACACACACACACCACACACACACACACACACACACACACAACACACACACAACACAACACACTTGCACACAAAGAAAGAAAGAAAGAAAAGAAAGAAGAAAAGAAAAAAAGACTGGCGCTGATTACTGTAAAGTAGCTTTGATGCGTGACATTTGACTGAGGCTGAAGATACTCCATTTAACATTGCAAACATGTTGTTTGTTCATTTGTTTGTTTCATGTGAGGTGTTTACCTTGTCCCTTTTCAGTATGTGAAATATTCAAAGCAGACAGTGATGAATGAACTTAATAAAAAAAAATTATGAACCCACATCATTGGTAAGCCATTGTGTAACACACACACAAATAAAGAGAAGACGGTGAAAAAGAATAATTCAGGAAATTAGCAAGGGTAACTCTAATTGGTCACAATATTATATTTCTAATCCAGCCACACCCAAACTGACCATGAGCATGTAGTAGAGTCAGGTAAACGTGAAATACGAAAAAAAGAATAAGGTTGACCCAGTATGATCCATTACATGTCTTGCACATGTGTCTGGTATATCCAGGGCGGGATGACGGAGGAGACGCGGAGCATGCTGACCATTCCAGAACTGACCGAGCCTCCCATGAAGCCATACTTGAACCCTTTCCCTCCTAAAGGCAGAGTGTACGACTACAAGTTTGTCAAGGAGGTAAGGAACCTGAGGTAGTTTTTGACTATAAGTGTACCATGGAGGTACGTTGAGTGAGGCAGAGTCTTGGACTAGAAGTTTGTCGGGATGGGGTGAGGGGGGGAGTAAGCTAGAGTAGGCAGTCTTTAACCATAACTTTGTCAGACAGAGGCCGAGTTAGGCAGAGTGTTTAAATACAAATTTGTGAAGAAGTTAGCAGCAAGAGGCAGACTGTTTGACCACAAGTTTGACAAGGAGGTATGTGAGGCAGTGTTGGACTGCAAGCTTGTCCAGGAGGTAAACTACAAGATGCATAGTGCATGTCAAAAGTGGGTGAAGGATGTAATGTACATGGAGCAGAGTGTTGGATGAAAAGTTTGTCAGGGATGTAAGGTGCATGAGGCAGAGCGTTCAACTACATTTAACAAGGAGGAAAGTTGATAAGAGGCTGAGTATTGAACATATTCTGTTGAGAGGAGTATTGTGAATGCGAATGTGTGTGTGTGTGTGTGTGTGTGTGTGTGTGTGTGTGTGTGTGTGTGTGTGTGTGCGTGTGGCGGTGTGTGAGAGAGATTTCTGCTTATTTGCAAGAAAATACAACATGAAAACAAGACAGTTCTGACATAACATTGAATGGAGAATAGAACAATGACATGAAATACATGCTCTCTCATCCGTGGTTCTGTCCATGGCTTTTCTTATTCATAAATTTACTACTAAAGTTTTGCGACAGTGGTGAAATAATCTCTGAGATGAAAGACCAAGGACATATATAGTTTAGTTTGGTTCAGAAAGTGTTTTATATCAGACAGGAAGTTGTAAACCAGAATTTAAATTCTGCTTGAAGTTCTGTAAGCACTTTAAAATTAAACCTTGAGCTGAAAACAGTTCCGTCTTCTTTTGTCTTCCACCTTCAGTGTTTGTCTTCAGTTTCATGTCTCTTCACCAGTGAAAAGAGGTGAAGGCTGATATTTCACTTCCCTGTAATGGTGTGAGAACTTTTGTTTTGCATCTTTGTTACATTTTGTGGTTTTGGGATGGAAAGAAGAAGATACACACAAGGGTGCCAGTGGGACCCAGAGTTGTACTGTCTCACTTGCGCCTTCTGATATATCTTTTTCATTGACATCATCGTTACATTTTGTGATGTTAAGATGAAGGTATACACGATTGATCTTAATCATTGTATATCAAACCAGTCTAGGAGCCAGAGTTATTCCTGGTCATGGTGAGTATGGTGTGACTGCAGGGTTCGGGCAAGTGGGTCTCATGGTCGGAAGACATCAGGGACACAGAACCCATCCCCAAGGACGCCATGTTCAATGAGATCATCGTGCCCACAGTGGACACAGTCAGGTACACCTACCTGATGAGCATCCTGGTGCACCATGAGAAACCCTGCCTCTTTGTGGGACCCACCGGCACTGGCAAGAGCTGCTACATCAGTGTGAGTACAGACCACAATTCTTATGGAATCCATTCCTGCCACTTGCTGTCAACCGAACAGCCGAAACAGCATCTCTTGTGTGGACTTTTGCATATGAACAGATCTGTGGCTAAAAAAGTTTTTCATTTGCACATTTTGACTGGTTATTTTGACAGGAACAAATGGTGTGAAAACAAACACCGTTCAATACATTACAGTTTACAATTATTTCAATATCTGTTGTACTGCATCTTGTGTAAAGAAAAAGGTTAATAAAAGTCTGCATCTAGTAAAAAGACAACAACAAAAAAAAAATTAAAGTCCAGGGTGTGAAGAGAAGGGAGTGGGGGAGTTGTAAAAGATATTGTTTTTATACTTCTTAATGAAGAAAACGTATCTTGGACTTAGTGTTTCAAATTTTGTTCTGTGAGAAATTAAGAGAAAAGATGGAGTAGATGCAGATAAGCGGTAGCTCATGAAGTTTTTTGGCCAACAGGACTTCCTGCTGAGGAAGCTGAACACTGACGTGTACAAGCCAAACATCATCAACTTCTCCGCTCAGACCACCGCCAACCAGACCCAGAACATCATCATGTCCAAGCTGGACAAACGTCGCAAAGGGGTGTATGGGCCACCCCTGAACAAGAAGGCTGTAAGTCACTGCCTAGGTTTGACAGTGTATTGTGTGTCATTGCCTGTTCAATCTCTGTCAGTGATCTGTCTTTTCTTTGATAGTGAATGAAGGACAGCATGGAAAATATCATGGCATAGATTGTTTGCGGAAGGCACCACTATCATCAGTGATGTATATTGGAAAGTTTATTGTTCAGTGCTTCCAGCAGAACTACCATATTCTGTATCTTCTCATACATCTTCAGATCCCGTGGCATAGAAGGACAGTGTGTTTAGGGTTGGCAGCTTTTTTTTTCCCCAACATTTTTTTCAGTTGTGTATTTCTGATTGACTCAGATTGCCTTTGTGGACGACCTGAACATGCCGATGCGTGAGACGTACGGCGCTCAGCCTCCCATTGAGTTGCTGCGTCAGTGGCTGGATCACTGGAACTGGTATGACCTGAAGGACACCACGCCCATCAAACTGGTGGACCTGCAGTTCATGGGAGCCATGGGGCCTCCAGGTGGGTGCCTTTGTCTGTAATTGGAGATTCCTAGTCAGGATCTGTAGGCATGGGTGTGCTGCCATTGCACAACGTTATTGTTACATTTCAGTGTTTCTCATGTCAGTCTTTAGAGGCAAAAGAAGCAGCACCATGTTTTATGAACTATAGCCGCTTTGCCAAGACCTTTTTTTTTTTGCTTTACTTTTAAGAAATGTGTCTCCAAGTTTTGTACGAAACCAGGGTTATTTGCTAGCAGGGAGTTGTAACTATTGAAGTGGGATAAAGCAGTTTTCTGGCAGAGAGAGTCTAACCATCAGTGTCTAGTAAACGAGGTTGTTTGCTGGCAGTGAGAATCTAACCATTCGTTAGGATCAACCAGCATGCTGGCAATGAAAATGTTACCATTCATGTGGACGAGATCCGTTCATTTGATGAAAAGCCGTCTAACTATTTATGTGGACCTAACCAGGTTGTTTGTTATCAGAGAGAATCTAACCATTAGTGTGGAATAAACCAGTTTGTTTACTGGCAAGGAGAATCTAAGCATTAAGATGCTCTGAACTAGCTCGTTTGCTGGCACCGAGAATCTGACCATTAATGTGGTTGAAACCAGACTGTTTGGCGTCATATACTGTACCATGTCAGACAATAGCATTCACGGCAGTTAGTCTGCTCTGCCAGGCCGAAGTTTTTGTGTGGCTAATGCAGTGATAAGACAGTCACGTGGTGCCCAACCCACTTCCGCCGTAGGGAGAAGCCAGTGTAAGTCTCCCATACGTCATTCTCTCTCGGCCTGCCGTCCAAGCAAGATAAGTCTTGTGCTCTGTCTCGCCTTCTCTTTGCCGTTGTATTAAGATAGCCTTGTGTTTGCTTCTTTGCTTATTTGTTGTGGCTTGCGCGCTTCACCCTTTTCATTCTTGAACCGGTGGGGATTTTGGTTTGGTGTGCTTTATTCATTTGTTTAACCACGCCATCCTCCTGTGGCTCTCCAAGACGGTCAGAACTGCCTATTCCCAGGCATCCGAGGATCTCCCCGTCTCTTCCCCCCGGGCCCATGAGGTCAGAGCGCTGGCCACTTCGGCAGCATTCCAGCACTCTGTTCCCATGCGCCACCTCCTGGAGGCAGCCTTCTGGCGTTCGGAGAATCCCTTCATAAAATTTTATTTGAGGGACATCCGCATGACCAGGGCTGATGGTTCTAATGGGATATCCTTTGTGGCGGCTAATGCATCCATATCGGGTAACCCCAGGAACCACTAGGGCACTCGCCCTCCTCCTTTTACTATGAATTCTGCTATTGTCTGACATGGTACAGTATATGACGCCAAAATGGGGAGTTTGTATTATACTCCCTGTTTGGCTAGTATACTTACCATGTCAGACTCTAATGCCCGCCCTACCTTCCCCGCTAGCGCCAAGGTTCTGGGGTTACCTTGCGCGCAGGCCTCGATGAATGACGTATGGGAGACTTACACTGGCTTCTCCCTACGGCGGAAGTGGGTTGGGCACCACGTGACTGTCTTATCACTGCATTAGCCACACAAAAACTTCGGCCTGGCAGAGCAGACTAACTGCCGTGAATGCTATTGTCTGACATGGTAAGTATACTAGCCAAACAGGGAGTATAATACAAACTCCCCATTTTGCTTGCAATCACAGTGTAACCATTAATGTGGAATGAACCAAATTGTTTGCTGGCAGTGAGAATCTAGCTATTTCTGTGGAACAAACCAAACTGTCTGCTGGAAACCGTTTATGTGGAATAAACCTGATTGTTTGCTGGTAGTGAAAATCTAACCATTAACATAGATTAAACCAGTTCGTCTAATATGGATAAACCCAGGATGCTTGCTGGCAAGCCAGGTATAATTGTCCTGATTTAGAGCTCATTGCTCAGGAAGCCACAGAATTTCAGGTCCATGATCTCAGGGTTGCATGCATATTGGTGTGTGTTTTTCTCTCTTCCTCTCCTCTAGATCCTAAAGCGTTGATAATGCATTGCTCTTAGCGTATGTCTCTTAGCGTATGTAAAAGGATCCATGTTAACAGTGGTATGGTCCCTGGCAACATTCTGGGAGAGCAGTTCACTTTGATTTGTGAACAGAAACTTACACAGTTAGGTGGAAAAGAGAGGATTGCACTTTATTGTGTCATCATGCTTTCCATTGGGACAGTAGTCTGAATGACAAAGAGAGAAATCTGTTGTGACCATTAAGGTATGCTGTGCAGTATGATAAGGTGTGTTGTAAAATGATACGATAGAATATGATACAATAGAATATGATACAATAGAATATGATACAATAGAATAGGATGCCACATACCATGACATGACCCACCACCGCAATCTTTGGCCATTGTTTTGTGCATTTATAATGTCTGCTCTTTACTATGTCTGAAGAAGACACATTTGTCAAAAATTCTCTCATCTCTTTTATGATTTGTATTAAAGAAGTATTACTTTGTACTCTGTTTTGTGTGTTCATTTCTATTTTGGCTTCTTTTCCAGTATGCTCTTATTTGTTTTAGTTTTCACAAGGGTCAGTCATTAACATCAACAAAAACACAACAGACTCTCACCCACCAAACTGCAACCATCACTAGACTTTTACACCTATACCAAATTTGGTTGCAGTTTTGACTTTGCAAATTTTTTCCTTGTAATTTGTCCAAAACAGTGCCTCAGTTTAATGCGTTATTTTGGTGCTTAAAAAACATAAATTTAGGTGTTTGGCACACGATATGTCAAAAAGTATGGTAGTTAAAAGATTAACTCTATGTTGATAAAAGTGGATTGATATTCATATAATTTAATGTTTTTGGAGAAGCTTTTTTTCTCTTAAGTCTTGGTAGTGCTGATGATCAAGGCACTGTTTACAACAAGATAGGAAGCATGCATGCCGCGTTTTCATGCGTGCAGGGGGCGGCCGTAACCCTGTGACACCTCGCTTCCTGCGTCACCTCAACACCATCACCATCAACGAGTTTGATGATGACACCATGACCACCATCTTCCGCAGCATCATGGATTGGCACATCTCCGCAAAGTGTGTTGATGACGTTTATTTGTTCGATGACTGGAAGTTATGGTTGATTGATTGTTTTAAAGCCTCATTAGAATTTGCTGTGTAAATAAGCGTTACAGGAAAGTTTGTTTTGTTGAAAAATAAATCAGGAGTGGCCTGTTGAAGGGGGAAGGGGGAGAGAGAGAGAAAGAGAGACAGAGAGAGAGAGAAAAAGATAGCTCAGCTGGATTTTTTTTTCTTTTAATTGCTTGTATTTGCTCATGGGAGCAAAGACCTATTCCGGACACCGAAACAGTAAAACATCACAACAAACATTGATACTGTCTGCGGTCTCTTCAAGGGTACGTTAAATGGAGGTAAGTATGTATCACATGGTCAAATGCGCATTCATAAAATATTTTTTATTATTGTGGGTAGATTTAAATGTGCTACAGGTCAAATATTACAACAAAAGTACAACTTTAGAATCTAGCTCAGCTGGATTTTGTTTTAGTTGACAAAAAAATTGGAATCAGTTAATGACTCAGTTTCAGAATGTTGACTAATTTACTGATTGGACACATGGACATCATTCTTTTTATGCAATAGGTGATGGGATTCAAAATTAGCATCATTTCTGTATCATTGTGAATATATTATGCAAGCACCCATTCATGTGTCCAGTCAGTCCTGCTTGCACGGACAGAAGTCTGATGTCAGGTGCCTGTGGTGTTGACAGGGGTTTCAGCAACGAGTTCAAGCCGTGCGTGGACCAGATCGTGCAGGGCACGCTGATGGTGTACAAGGAGGCCATGCTGAACCTGCTGCCCACGCCCCTGAAGTCGCACTACCTCTTCAACCTGCGGGACTTTGCCCGCGTCATCCAGGGTATTCTGCTGTCCTCCCCCGACACCACGGAGGACCCCGCGTCTCTCAAGAAGCTGTGGGTGCATGAGGTCAGGGTGGTTTGTTTGGTTGGGTGCTTTTGGGGTGGGGTGGGGGGAGAGGGGGTCGTGTTTTTCCTTCATAATCAGGATTTAGATTTTTTTCTTATTTCTTTTTTATCTGATTTATTATTTTTTTTTAAAATGTATGTTTGTTTGTTTCATCTTCTGTGCCTCCTCAGTGGTGCTGCCCCCACACCACTAATTCCAGCCGCCCCAAACACAGCTACACTCAGGGTTGTCCAGTTGCAGCCCGAGTGACACAGTCTGTGGGAAACTGTCGGTCTCATTGGGCATCATGAGGTGACTCATCAGACGATGCTCTGTACTGCTGCCAACTTGGTAGTGTGCTGTGGCGGCTGTTCTGATCCGTCATGTATAACAACACCTACTGTTGTTTGTCCGTGTTTGTCAATGATGACCAAGGACGTCACATTCACAGCCCTGACAGGGCCTCTGTAGTTGACTGGGCAATAATCATTATGACTTGGCTTCATCACTTTGAAGAGAACTGGGTGTGGTGTGTCAGACTGTGGCTGCGGACATGCACAGCTCTGCTGCAAGTCAAACACAAGTGCTATGCTGCTGGCACTGAAGACAAGGAGGAGGTGGTCCTGGACTCTCAAAGCTCACGTTTCTTCTGGGCCTCTGATATCCTCTGATGTCTTGACTTGCATGTGAACTGGATGTAAGTGAGGGAGGGTTGCACAGATCATCGACTTCGCTGTCATGCCCATCCATCCGTATCCAGTGGCAAGATGCGATCATGACAGCTGGAGATAGGTCAGGGTGCAGTGTATTACCAACAGTGTCCTCAGCAGACAGGTCAGGGTGCAGTATATCCCAGCAGTGTTCTCAGTCCCTACTAATGACAGAACCTGGTCCATTGCAAGGTTAGCATGAGTGAGTGTCTCCATCTGAAGGACACCACCAAACCCATTCAACGTCAGTCACTATGAATTGGCTGATACTGATAAATTTGACGCAAACTCACCAGTCTGTAGATGTGAAGAAGACATCAAAACAAGTCGCAAGAACAAAGCATGAAGGGCCACAAGATGTGAGAATTTTTATAAATGATCAAAGAATTGGACCCTTTTCTTGATGGTGTTCAGTGAGGGTGAAGGCAATTCTGTGCAGTTCTCTTCTGGACTGAGGCTTTTTTGTGTGTGATGACTTGTGGGTTGACTTCAACGTGGTGACAGCCCTGATATGGCTGTTTGAGGTCGGCTGGGCTATAAGCAACATTACCGTACCTTACATGACAGGGTTGTATGCTTCCTTTCATATCCTAGCATCAGCAAGGGTAGACAGATTCAGTACATTGGGGCAAAGGCCAGTCTTACAGCCCATAGCTTGCCCTGCTCTGAGCAGGAGCTGGTTGAGTCAAAGAGGAAATCTTGCATAGGAATGCCTCTGATGGGACTGGAACCTGCCACCTCCCTGCCTGCAGGCAAGCAGTGCTAACCACTGCGCCACTGCTAACTTCTAGATTTGTTCACAAGTTACATGATTCCCATTTTGGAAAGAAAAAATACTGCTGTAATATTTCGAATTTTATTTTCCTCCATTTCTGGTTTATTGGCTGATCTGTTCATGTTCTGTTGTCACATTTGTCATGGAAACACCCAGTGAGCGATGACGGTGTAACTGATTCGATGTCATGTCTTTACTGGCATATGATTTGTTTACATTCTTGTAGTTTTTCTTTCCCTTAAATTGATAACTGGATTCAAAGAATCTGCTGCATTTAGTTTTTAAATGTTTTTTTTTTTAATTTTCCTATTAGAAGATAGTCTGTAATGTCTTTTTTAACTCCCCTGTTTTACAAACTTAATTAACAAACAAGTAGGGTAACTCTTGCTCCCAAAAAGAAATAATTACAGGCCCAACTAATGCTTCTTACAACACCAAATCACCCAGCAGAAATGACAACACAGAGCAGACAGAACGAACAAGGAGTTAACGACACCAAATCACCTCACAGTAATGACAACGCAAAGCACACAGAACAGGGATGTCTCCTTGTTTGTTCTGCGTGCACGGCGTTGTCACTTCTACTAGGCGATTTGGTGTCGTAAGCAGCATTCGTTTGGAGTAATGGGCTTGTTAGTATTTCATCATGGGAGCACGAGTTGCCCTCCTTGTTTGTTATTTACTGTTCACTGTTCCTTGCCTCATTTCAGATTTCCTTTCAAGCTTAATTTAAAAAACTATGTTCCTGATTCAGGCATTCCGAGTCTTCTACGACCGTCTGGTGGACGACAAAGACCGTGACTGGCTGTTCAACAACTCGCGTGCAGTAGTGCAAGAAAAGATGAGGGAGAACTTTGATGAGCTGTTCTCTCACCTGGACTTTGACGCCGATGGCAAGGTGACAGAAGACGATGTGCGCAGTCTCATCTACTGTGACTTTGCTGACCCCAAGTCGGATGCCAAGAACTATGTGGAGGTGCGGGATCTGGAACAGCTGAGGATCGTGGCTGAGGGCTACTTGGAGGAGTTCAACAACCTCAGCAAGAAACCCATGAACCTTGTGCTCTTCAGGTGGGCGTCTGGGGGCTGGGTTAGATGTGTACATTGTAAAGAGAGAGAGAGAGAGAGAGTGTGTGTGTGTGTACATGCATGTATGTGCTTTCTTTCTTTTCTATTTATTGAGAAAATAGTGGGATATTATACAGAATCACAGAGGTTTTTTTGTCTTTTTCCCTGTTTGCAAGGGAATTTTTTTTTTTTTCTCATCAGATGGAATCCCTTTTGTTCTCATTTTTTTTTCTTTCTTTTTTTTAAATGTACTCGTGATGTGTGCTGTATACACATTCACACTTTGTCATCTCATTTGAAAGACTGACATTGAACCAGATTTTCCAATGGAGGGCAGAAATGTCCTGCTGTAACTGTTGTCCATTTTCTTCTTTCCTTGGCAGGAACGTTAGCCACAAAGCAAGCCATTTCTCAGTGTTCGCTGGCCTTTTTAATGATACTGTACGAAGATATTTGTAATTAGTACATTCATGCTTCCTTGAGGCATTCACACCTCCTTGAGATTCTAGCTTTCTTCTGGTTGCAAACAGGTAGTCACAAAGCATGTTTTTCACAACAAATGTTCTGTGTTGTTGAAAGAGGTCAAAGCAGATGTGGTGTGTTCTGTGTTTGGTCAGGTTTGCCATTGAGCATGTGTCTCGCATTGCCCGCATCATCAAACAGCCCCGCAGTCACGCCCTGCTTGTGGGGGTAGGAGGTTCCGGTCGGCAGTCTCTGACTCGCCTGGCTGCCCACATGGCGGACTATGACCTGTTTCAGGTGAGATCAGTCAGTAGTGTTGGAGGGGGGGGGGGGGGGGGGGGTCAGAAAGCTCTGTTTAGCATTATTCCCCTTTCACTGGACTTTTGATAGGTTTTAGAAGTATAGCTTTTGATTTGATAACCACTCCTTTAATGACTGGAATATTTGCTTATTTGATCACTTGATCGGGCAGTTGCGTAAGTTGTTTATCATTTGGTTGTGTTAGATGGAATGTATCAGAACAGATTTATTCAGGCTTTAGGGATATATCCTTGAGAAAATGTGATGATTTGATATATGCTTTAAAGATTTTGTGAACATAAATTCATAATATTTTTTTTTGTGACTGTTGACTCCCACAGATTCTTCTTGGATTTTTATTACCAATAAAGACCCTCCAGAAGGGTTCTCTCCCTTTAAAGACTTCTTATCTGGACATTTTTTTGTCTTTAGCTATACTTGATTTACGTACCTGTAAACACTCCTTTCCCAAGGAGAGCCCACAGTCAAATGTTAAATAGCTTGGCTGTGGAGCTGATGGTCATGAATTCAAATCACTTCAGGAATTGGCTTTTTCAGTGTGAAAACTTCTACCAGCAGTGAACAGATACCAGATTCAGTTCAGGTAAAGTGAAGGTAGCAGGTTCAGGTAAAGTGAAGGTAGCAGGATAGGGTCGGTCTGCGCCTTTGATAAAGCCATGCTCTAGGCGTGATGAACCTCGGACACTTTTCTGTCTCTATGGCCATTGGGTCATTGGGATTTTAACCTTTACCCTCCTAAAGAATTTTTCTCTTTAAAAGACTTGTTTTTCTGGAACTTTTTCTCTCTTTGTCCAACTAAATTTGCTCCCAGCAGCGATTATCTCCCTTTAATGATTTCAAAGAGTATTTTTGTTTTTTTTCTCATGTCTTGTATATTGTCCAGTATAGATTCCTTTCTTTTAAAGATCCTGTACAGAGGTTATCTGAAGGTTATTTAGAGGTTTTGCTGTATTATTATTAAAAAAATTTTTTTCCCCGATCAGGTGGAAATCTCCAAGAGTTACACCTCAGTGGAGTGGCGAGAAGACTTGAAGAGAATCCTGCGTAAAGCGACAGAGACAGATAATCACGCTGTCTTCCTGTTCTCTGACACACAGGTAAGAAATGTAGATCCTGATGAATTTGGAATTCAGCAGCACCGCTGGTGTAATGAAAGCGGAAAGCTTTATTGTTTAAAACTGACTTGTGATCATGCGGTTTGTCTTTGATACAAAATGAAGAAGCCCAACGCATGCGTGCACACGCATACACACACACAACCACACACACACACACACACACAACACACACACACTACAACACACACACCACCACACTCACACACACACTCCACACAACACACACACACCACACACACACACACACACCACACACACACACACACACACTGACACACCACACACACACACTCACACACAACATACACGCACACACACACACACACACACACACACACACACACACACACACACACACACACACACACACACACACTTACTCACACACCCAGGACTGTTACAGTTATTTGATGAATTTTGCTTGTCATTGCAACTTTTTTGTTGCATTCAACAGAATTAAAGCAGAATGATTATGAAAATGCAGTTTTAATATTTAAAAGAAAAACAAAAAAAAAAGAAGAAAAAATGGAACAGCTAAGTGTACGTTCTCATTTACATGTAGAAACTCACACGATGAATCCTGTGTACTAATGTGTTGGAACCTTTCTCCCCCATTCCCACCCCCACCCTCTCCCACCTGCCCCCGTCAAGCTGCGGGATTATTTGTTTTGCGAAGAGGGTCAGTCAGCAGACGGAGAGGTAACTCTCACCACAGAGTGCGCCACCTGCTTGTCACGTCTTGCCATCGTCACCACATTTTTGTTCTGTCTGATCTTTGTTTTGTCACACAACTGGTTTGCGCGCGTGTGTGTGTGTGTGTGTGTGTGTGTGTGTGTGTGTGTGTGGTGTGTGTGTGTGTGTGTGTGTGTATGCATATGCATGAATGCATGCATGTGGGCATGTGGTGTGTGTGTGTGTGTGTGTGTGTGTGTGTGTGTGTGTGTATGTGTGTGTGTGTGTGTGTGCACCTATGTATATGTGTGCGTATGTGTGTTTGTTTATGTGCATGTGTATGCATGCTTGTGTGTGTGTGTGTGTGTGTGTGTGTGTGTGTGTGTGTGTTTGAGATGTGATGTGTGTCTGCCTGTGTGTTTGTGTGAAAATGAATGCATGCTAGCAAGCAGGAAGTGATGTTTTTTCACAGATGAATATGGCAGTGTAAACATGAATGTTCACCGGTGATTGTTGCAGTGTGTTATACACAAGATGTTGTTCGCATATTACGTTAATATCATATTCATTGTGATGTGTTTCACAAGCGGACATAGTGGTGAATCATGTTACATATGATGAATTTCACATGTGTGTCATTTTAAAACCACAATATTTCCATGTGTGGCACATGGGGATATCACAGTGTCTTCTAAACACAACATTTCTACATGTGGATATAGTTATGCAGCTGAAATGTTTTTTTGATCTGTCTGATTTGTTTGAAATGGATATATATGTATTCATGTTACTTTTTTAAGCAGAATGTGATTTGATTTGTTCCCAGTGCTTCTTTGTTTCTATTTAACTCGTTGCCACTCTGCTCACATTTTGTTTGTCTTTATTTTAATTGTCAAGATTACCTTACATAAACTGGATCCTGTTGGTGTGTTTGTGCCTGCATGTGTTGTGTGTGTGTGTGTGTGTGTGTGTGTGGGGTGTGTGTGTGTGTGTGTGTGTGTGTTATCTAGTCTGGTTAGTCTTGATTCAGTGCTAATGATATGATTTTCACTAGTGAAAGATCATATGATATTCTACAGAGTTGCATTGTTTTGCTGTTTGTTCCTTGTTTCATGGCAATAGAAACAGCAAAAATGAAATGACAGAAGGTGTAAACTTGGTATCTTACAGGAGGAATATGCTCGACATGGTTACAATAGAATATTTTATTTGTGCTTTGGAAAGGATTGCAAATCAAATCATGAAAAAAAAAAGTCAGAATGGGAAAAAAAGAAAAGAAAAAAATTATTCTGAATGATGAAAAGAGGCCTGATGTTTGCATATATATTTTAGGTAAAAAATATCACAGTACATTGTGTTGATTTTGTTTTAAAGAGTTGATGACATTTACTCGTTGATTTAGCGTACACTGGAATGAACTATTCTAATAATTCTATTACTGATTGTACTATTCCTGTCTTGTGCAAACCAGCGCTGCAGATCTAAAGGGGGCATCTTTCACTGTGTGTAGATCAAACAAGAGTCCTTCCTGGAGGACATCAACAACCTGCTGAATGCTGGGGAGGTTCCCAACTTGTACGCCATCGATGAGAAGCAGGAGATCTGTGAGAAGATGCGACAGATAGACAGGTAAGTGAGATGACGAGACAGACAGAGAGGCAGGTGAGAAGATGAGACACATAGGTAGATCGGTTTCAAAGTAGGGCTACGAACTTTGCATCCAGTTTAAAGAGATTAGTGACTGTCTGTTCATCCTTCATTTCCATTGTCTTTTATTGTTGTTTCCTGTCTTGCCTGAAGAAGACCATATAGGTTGAAACTTGCTGTGTTTGTTTTGCTGTTTGTCCTTTTGTTCGGTTTTCTGTTTTTGCTCAGACAGATAAATAGGTGAGAAGATGAGACAGATGGAGAGGTAGGTGAGATGATTAGACAGATAGCTTGGTGAGTCTAGACAGACACGTAGGTAGACAAGAAGATGGAACAGATAGGTGAAAAGATGAGATGGATAAGACAGGTAGGTTAGAAGACGAGACAGACAGAGTAGGTGAGACTAGTAGAAAGTAAGAAAGGTGAGAAGATGAGACAAGTAGACAGGTAGGTTAGAGCATGAAACAGACAGATAAGTAGGTGAGACAGACAGGTGGGTGAGAGGATGAGACAGACAGACAAGTGGGTGAGAGGATGACAGACAGACAAGCAGGTGAAAAGATGCAACAGATAGCTTGATGGGAAGTTGAGACAAATATTTAGAATAAAAGATAGATAAAGAGGTAGGTGTGAGAGGATGAGACAGCTAGACAGGTAGGTAGTTTTGAAACAGTCTTATTGCTTTTTGTCTAATCAGTGAAACAGCTTTGTTTTAAAATTCTACAATGGGTTTTCCTTGTTTTGTTGTTGTGATATACAACAATATTCTTGCAGTTCAGTTCCTTATGTTTGTGAATAAACTGACGTTGGCTCTCTTATGTTTGGATTGGCACTCGAAAAGTTAACATGACTGATTCTGTTTTCTTTCTGTGCCACTCGTGATGTGGAGAAAAACAATGGATTCATATGCGTCAGAAAATCAAAAGTACACAGTGGTGTAGAATATTGAACCTTTTGCCCAGCCACTGATTGAAATGATACTAACTGTCATGATCACATCCATCTATGTGGCATTGCAGACAACGAGACAAAACCAAGCAGACGGACGGATCGCCAGTGGCGCTGTTCAACTTGTTCATCCAGCGTGTGCGTGATCAGCTGCACATTGTGCTGGCCATGTCCCCCATCGGGGACGCTTTCCGCAACCGCCTGCGAAAATTCCCCTCACTGGTCAACTGTTGTACAATTGACTGGTTCCAAGTGAGTGGCCATATATTGTGGCTTTTAACAGACGTACAGGCACATGTGCATGTGCATACAGGCATTTACGTGTGCGCACACACACACACACACAACACACACACACACACACACACCACACACACACACACACACACACACACACACTGCATGTTATGCACTAAAATGTATGTTTCAGCTCAGTACACACACACACACACACACACACACACACACACACACACACACACACACACACACACACACACACTGCATGTTATGCACTAGAATGTATGTTTCAGCTCAGTACCATTGAGTATTCTTATTGCGCATTGTTCTGAACTCATGAATATTATATTTGATTGAATTGACACTTTAAGTATCGATGGTGAAAGCGTTTGCAATTTTGTCATTGTCTGGAATGGAACTGACCCCTTAAATGTATATCCAAGATAAGGTAACTGGAATAATGATTGTAAACTCTCTTAGCAATATTGCAGACAAGTCTTAGATATATATTTTTTGATGAATGGGTGAACTGAATGCATTGTGTCTGCATTGTGTCTAGTCTCTTGAAATGTTTAATCTGCAGGGCTTCATTAGTTTGTATGATTCTTGTTGATGCCCTGAAAAGTCATTACACTAGACACAAACATTACTTGTTTTGAAATTTTCACGGTATGAAGTTTTAACAAAAAGGATGATTATGTGCTTAAACAACTCACAGTTACCAGAATTACTGTCCTTTCAAAAGATGAATTGCAATTTGCATGTGTTAAAAACCTTGCATTCTAATTTAAGAAAATAAGTACTCTGCAGGTCAAAACGTGTTTAGCTTTTGTCTGGTAGGATAAAGATAGAACTGTTCTTCACACCTGATTTTCATAATCTTTATTGTTGTGTCCACTGCCAAACGTCCACCCTGGATGTTGTGTTTCAGTCATGATCTTTATTGTTGTGTCTCCAATGACAAACGTCCACCCTGGGTGTTGTGTTTCAGTCATGGCCTGAGGATGCCCTTCAGGCCGTGGCCTCACGATTTCTGGAGGAGATTGAGATGTCTGACGACGAGCGTAACGGTTGTATCACCATGTGCAAACACTTCCATACTTCCACACGCTTGCTGTCAGAACGATTTGCTCTAGAGCTCGAACGCCACAACTACGTGACCCCCACCTCCTACCTGGAGCTCATCAGCACCTTCAAGACTTTGCTGGACAGAAAGAGAGGGTGAGGCTGTCCCCTGTGCCTTTGTCAGATGTTACACTGAAGCATAAAGAGAAGTAGATGTTAACCCCTTGTCTTCTGCACTATGATAGTGGCATTACTCCTGCGCCGCTCACCCTGGCCTCCTGTTCATAGCCACGCCCAGGTTTGCTGTGCCACATCAACAGTCCACATGGAGCAGTCAGTTTCAAGCTACTGTGAGGCAACTCACCAGCGGAGACACTGCTCTGCTGCCGAGCCTTTCAGTGGTGTTCAGTGGTGCCTGTTCTGATCCAACACATGCGGGTCACCACCTGCTAATCCATTACTGTTGACAGTTGCTTAGTCACTGGGCCAACACAAGTGAGAATCCCTTTTCTGAGACTTCCACCACAATCTTCCAATAACAGTCTCCATGAAGCTGCCAGTATTGACGACCCTGAGGCAAACTCAACGAGGACGTAGAGAGGAAACCGAAACTTAGGTCACCATGAGAGTAGGGCAGGAAGGAGCTTGAACGCTCAATTTGAATGCTCTTAGAGCTAATGGATGCAGTGAATATCAACAGTGTAATATGTGCTGCATTGGTGTGTGTGTGTGTGTGTCACTCAAAGAAGTAATGAAGCAAAACAGCTGTTATTATCATTTGATACTATTGTTGCTGTATGTGTCATTCAGAGAAGGGTTATTGTTTCATATTACTGTAACTGTGTGTGTCACCCAGAGAAATCATGAAGCAGAAGTTTTATCATTATCATGTGATGTTATTGCTGCTGTATGGAAGTCGTATTATTATCAAGTGATATTGTTATTGCTGTGTCATTCAGGGAAGTGATGAAGTAAGAGTGTTGGGTTAATGGATTAGTCAGGCATCGCTAAGTCCCATCAGTTAGATCCTCAACCCAGATCATCCCATGGTGGAGATATTAATCTATATCATTGTTGCTGTGTGCGTAACACAGAAAAGGGTTACGATTATTCTTGAATATCACTCTTCTTGTTTGTGTGACTCAGAGAAGAAGCTTTATAGTTATTATTTTGTATTCTTGTGGTGTGTGTCACTCAGAGAAGCATTATTATTGTTATAAAAAAGTGTTTGTGTTATTTGTCCTACAGAGAAGTATTGAAGCAGAAAAAGCATCATAATATTTCAAAATATGACATTTTGGTGTGTGTCCCGTAGCAGAGTACTGAAGCAGAAAAAGCATTATCATTATCACAAAATATGATTGTTGTGGTGTGTTTCTGGCAGAGAAGAGCTGGAACAGGAGAAGCATTATCATTGTGGTGTGTGTCCCTCAGAGAAGTGCTGAAGCACAAGCATTATCATTATAAAGCATGACGTTGTGGTGTGTGTCC
>CM031596.1:26575274-26587774 GCA_018398815.1 Conus ventricosus | reverse complement strand
AGTGTGATGCTGACCTGTCCGAAGCTTTGCCCGCTCTCAACGCGGCTCTGGCTGCCCTCGACACGCTCACACCGGCGGTGAGCTGGAGATGCATAAGTAGTGATGGAATTAGAGTTCTGTTTTACAGCAAGGAAGGGCTGACTGACTGTGAGGGGGCGTGGGTAGGTTTGAAAGACTTGCGCCGCTTCTGCCAGTGTGGTGACTTGATTTTCATTGTCGTGTGGTTTGAAAATTGTCTTAAATGTGATCAGAAAAAAATCAAAAGTGTGAGCAACATTGCGCCACTCCAGTTTTAGTCATGTCTCTTTATTGCATCATAGTGCAGGTCATCACGCGCCACATCACACCGTGCCACATAATATCACACCACAGCATACCACATAACACCACACCATGCCACATAATATACCACATAACACCACACTGTGCCACATAATATACCACATCATACCACATAACAGCACACAGTGCCACATAATATCACACCACAGCATACCACATAACACCACACCTGCCACATAATATCCACCACAGCATACCACATAACACCAACCGTGCCACATAATATACCACATAACACCACACAGTGCCCATAATATACCACATCATACCACATAACACCACACCGTGCCATATAATAGCACACCACAGCATACCACATAACACCACACCGTGCCACATAATATACCACATAACACCA
Organism: Conus ventricosus; assembly: GCA_018398815.1. Taxonomy (NCBI): domain Eukaryota; kingdom Metazoa; phylum Mollusca; class Gastropoda; order Neogastropoda; family Conidae; genus Conus; species Conus ventricosus. Next base: position 26,587,074 of record CM031596.1, on the reverse strand, counting down.
CACTGTGCCACATAATATACCACATCATACCACATAACACCACACCGTGCCACACAATATCACACCACAGCATACCACATAACACCACACACGTGCCACATAATATACCACATAACACCACACGTGCCACATAACATACCACATCAACCACAAACACCACCGTGCCACATAATATCACACACAGCATACCACATAACACCACACAGTGCCACATAATATACCACATAACACCACACTGTGCCACATAAATACCACATCATACACATAACAGCACACGTGCCACATAATATACCACAGCATACCACATAACACCACACCATGCCACATAATATCACACCACAGCATACCACATACACCACCCGTGCCACATAATATCAAACACACACAGGCCACATACAACACATACACATAACACCACACCTGCCACATAATATCACACCACAGCATACCACATAACACCACACGTGCCACATAATATACCACACATAACCACAACACCACACCATGCCACAAATATCACACCACATCATACCACATAACACCACACCGTGCCACATATATACCCTATCACCCAAACACACACCATGCCACATAACACCACACCACACCATGCCAGTAACTCCATACCACACCACATTGCACCACAGCAGTTGAACTTCACACATCACGCCCCACCACTCCCTGCCACATCACACGACATCACACCATGTTGTGCCATATCACTGCCCCGCATCGCATCACACCATACCACATCACATTCAGCTGCAAACATCACTATGCGCCACAGTCACGCCTAACAATGTCACACAATACCACAACACATCCCAAATCAGTGGCATCCAGCACACTTCAGTGCAGGGAAAAACATGCACTCTCTGCAAAAAAACAACAACAACAAACAAGCAAAAAACTGTACCTGATACTTTGACAGTCGTAGGTGGTGTTCAGTCTGTTGTTGGTGATGTTGACCTGTTGTGGTGATGTTGATCCTGTTGTTGGTGATGTTGATCCTGTTGTTGGTGAATGTTGGTGTTGTGGTGATGTTGATCTGTTGTGGTGGTGATCATGTTGTTGGTGGTTGTGGTGATGTTGAGCCTGTTGTTGGGATGTTGACCTGTTGTTGGTGATCATGTTGTTGGTGAGTGAGCCTGTTGTTGTGATGTTGATCTGTTGTTGGTGATATGTTGACCTGTTGTGTGATGTTGATCCTGTTGTTGTGATGTTGACCTGTTGTTGGTGATGTTGAGCTGTTGTGGTGATGTTGAGCCTGTGTTGGTGATGTTGAGCCTGTTGTTGGTGATGTTGATCCTGTTGTTGGTGATGTTGACCTGTTGTTGGTGATGTTGAGCCTGTTGTTGGTGATCATGTTGTGTGTGTTGTTGTGTTGATTCCTGTTGTTGGTGATGTGAGCGTGTGGTGATCGTTGTTGGTGTTGGTGGTGATGTTGATCCTGTTGTTGGTGATGTTGATCCTGTTGTTGTGTTGATGTTGCCTGTTGTTGGTGATGTTGAGCCTGTTGTTGGTGATGTTGATCCTGTTTGTTGGTGATGTTGATCCTGTTGTTGGTGATCATGTTGTTGGTGTTGGTGGTGATGTTGATCTGTTGTTTAGTGATGTTGATCCTGTTGTTGGTGATGTTGATCCTTGTTGATGATGATGTTGATCCTGTTGTTAGTGATGTTGATCCTGTTGTTAGTGGTCATGTTGTTGGTGTTCGTGGTGATGTTGAGCCTGTTGTGGAGATGTTGATCCTGTTGTTGGTGATGTTGATCCTGTTGTTGGTGATGTTGATCCTGTTGTTGGTGATGTTGCTGTTGTTGATGATGTTGATCCTGTTGTTGTGCAGGACATCAACAGTAGTGAAGAGCATGAAGAGCCCGCCCAACGGGGTGCGTCTGGTCATGGAAGCCATCTGCGTGCTGAAAGGGGTCAAGCCTGACAGGATTCCAGACCCCAGTGGCTCTGGCAAGAAGATTGAAGACTTCTGGGCACCCTCCAAGAGAATTCTGGGAGACATGAAGTTCCTGGAGAGCTTGCATACCTTTGATAAGGTGAGGGGGGGGGGGGGGGGGGATGATAGGTGAGAGGAAGGTGTGGGGCAGGGGGCATGTGGGTTTGATTTATCCAACATACAGGTTTAGCCTTGGCTGTAGTGAATTGTTTTCTGTCATCCGTCCCTGTGTGTGTGTGTGTGTGTGTGTGTGTGTGTGTGTGTGTGGTGTGTGTGTGTGTGTGTGTGTTGAGACAATTATGAAACAGTTGGATGGTTCTTTGAGGTTGTGATATCAGTGTGTACAAATGGTTCACTTTAACAGTTTCACTAACAGGTATAGTTAGTACAGTATTTCCTTGGGCCTGCTGTCTTCAAGGGCTTGTAACTTCACTGCTTTTGAAGCCACTTGTAGTCTGAGTCTGTAAGGAAGGAGATGGAGGAGACTGAACATCTGAACTCAAGGGGTCTACATGTGCCAGAAGTGTAAGATAGAACACTGCTACAACTGTGTGTTCTTGTGCCATTGAACACAGCTGAAGTCCTTTTCAGACTCCACAGTCCTCAGTGAGTGTACTGTTCCGTGCATGGAGGAAGAAATGAAAGGGAACTGCAAGGAACCTTGCCTTCTTTAATGCCAGACTACATTATCACATGACATGGAAAGCAGAGAAGCTCAAAAAAAATGGAGAAATGGGAAGGCAGTGAACCTGTTCTAAAGCCAGACACCCTATCATGGGAACATGGTAACTCAAGGATACTGTATCTTCTTTCAATTGCCAGACTACATTATCCTGGCCACATATACTCGGTGTATTTTAAAGCCCGGGATTTTCTTATGAGAACATACAAGCCGTAACAGACAGGAAGAGGATGTGAATTTACAGAAAGACCACCAACAACAAGTAACTAACACATCACATTGACGTAACCCCATAGACTACTCAAACAGCACTAAAACACAAAACACACACACACACACACACAAAACACACACACACACACACACACACACACACACACACACACAACACACACACACACACAGACACACTCACACAGACACACACACACACACCACACTGCATGGCACATCCCCTGAACACACATCCAACAACATGAGTATACTTTTTATATGAAAGTGTAAGTGTCAGTGAAGTCAATGTCAAAATTTTACATTAGATGAAGAAGATTAAAGTTTCTGGTGTTTCTTTGGCTGGTGACTTCAGACAGTTCTGTTTATGTCCAAATTTCTTCTTTTTTTTATAATTTTAAAACTTTCATTAATGCATGCTTCCCGGTTTGCGCTCTGCGCATCAGTCGACTGATGATGAACACAACCAGATGAAAGTGATGAAAGGTTTTGGCACCATTTGAAGAGAACAGACCAGAACAGAACAGATCCGTGTATGGTGTTGGTTTGTGTCTTCTGTTGGCCAGGACAACATCCCACCCCCCAACATGACAACCATCCGCAAGAAGTATATGACCAACCCCGACTTTGACCCACAAAGGAAGATCCCTTCCACAGTTTGCGGGGGCCCTGTGCAAGGGGGTGCACCAGGAGGTTAGACAGTCATTTTTAGAAAAAAAAACAACAGAAAATTTCCTTCTCCTAATTATTTTTGGGGTTGGGGGTGGGCGGACGGGGCAATTTTGAAGGGAGGAGGGGGAGGGTGACAGACTGCACCAGTCTCTAAAGCAGCTTACATTTTTTTTTTTCACAAGTTTTCCTGAAGGTAAGTGGGCTGGCTATAGCAAATTCCCTTTTCCCTTCCGAAGTGATTGTTGCATGCTCTATTTCATTTTTCCCTGGAAGAGTGAAGGAGAGTTCTTTCTTATTACTATTGAACTAATACATCATTGTTGATAGTTTAAGAATCAAAACTTCATTAATCAATAGAAGTCGTTGTTGTTGTCGTCGACCCTGGCTAAAAGACTCCAGGGACCCCAAAAACAGCCGAATACTAACACTAGGGACAAATGACCACCCATGGCTCTCCTAAAGGGGGAAAAAAAAGGGGGCAGGGGGACACCCGATCATAAACCCGGGTGGCCCCAAACCCCCCTAAGTGTCAAAAAGAAAAAAAAAACCCGGGGGCTGGGGGGGACCCAGAGAAGCACTGTCTTCGCCTGCCTTTAGACATCCTTACCACCCTTGGGCCTGCCTGTTTTACGATGGTCAAGAAAAGGGGGCCAAACACTTGCTTAAAGGGGGCTTCTCTTCTGAGACCCTCTGCCCCGCTCCCCCCAAACATTTTCACTACGGATGCATGGAAACCTTTGACTTCCGGGGGAATAGCCGGGACTCGGGGAAAGCCCCGGAGGACCGGAAAGACCAGAACCAATCTGTGGCTGCCCCCACTTTGCCTAAACAGGGGGAACAAAAAAATAAAGGAAAAGATGCCCCAGGATTCCACCAAAAGGGGGGAGAGAATAAATCCATGGGGCCAACCAATCACGACTGAAAACCCCAAAGGGACTATGAACGGACCAAAGGAAATCCATTTGTCTGGGGAAAGCGTTTCGCACCCCCCGGCATGAAGATCCACAAACAAAGATGGGATTTGAAGACCCATCTAATGACAGCACGCCTGAAAACCAGATAAACGTCGAAGACCAACCGGTTTTTAAACCACAGGCCAAGGGACTCCACGCGTTGGTTCGGATGGAATTTGCACGGGCCCTCAGCCACCGCCTGAAACTCAACCGCCAGGGCAAACAAAACTGAGAGGGGGAAAACGGATGAAAAAATCTCCAAAACCGATCACGATGGAAAAGGCACCCGGGAAAACACAAACAACCACATAGGGGGACATGGAAACCACATGAAGAAAACCTATGGATAAAACTACCCAAAAAAAACACCTCCAAAAAACCCAAGCCAAAAAAGATGGACAAGCAGAGAAAAAAGGGAACAACCTCAAAAGCAAAAAGCCCGCACTCCCACTGAAAAAAAAGGGTTTGGGAAAAAAACTGGGGGAAAACCTGAAAGAAAAACCAGCGCCCTCAGCAAAGCAAAAATCTGCAGAAGGGGAAGAGCAAAAAAAGAAACACAAACCCTTTTTCAAACCCTTCCGTTTGCCAAACACTTTTTTGAGCAAAAAAATCTGGACCCAATTTGGGACAAAGATTCTTGACACACAAGAAAAAATCCCTTACCACAAGCAAAGCACCACTCCCATTCAAGGTCGGGGGGGCCAAACCACCCGAGAACAGTTCATGAAAGGCCTCCACTTGGGGGAAAACAAAAAGGGTCCAAAGCCAAGCCCAAATCATCCCCGGGGCCAAAAACGGAATCCCTTTACCCTTTTACAAAAATGTCCCAAGGTCCGGGAGGGCTCCACGGGCTGCGGCGATGGGCTGGAGAAACCAGAAATACGCCTGGATGACGGCAGTGGTGTTACACCCCAAAAGACAAAACGCAAGTACTCCCTTTCGGGCCCAAAATACACTACTGAACGCAAGGGGAAAATCCCTTCTCTGTCATCAAAAGGCTACCAAGCCCCTATGGAAAAAAATACTTGGTTTTTCACCCCAAAAGTGGCATCCCAGGCGGGGCGTTTGTAAAACACCCAAAATGAGGGGACCAATCCAAAAGCAAAAAAAAAAAGACCGGACTATGTGGCTTGATCGGGCAAATGAAATATGGTCTTTGCCCCGAATATACATTTTGGCTCTTGAGTTCCAGTGCCAAAGAAAAACCCCACCAAAAGATGTACTTCAATGGCTTCTCAATGGGGTTCCCTACCAAATACCAACTGATTGGACAATTTGGGAGGGGGCATTGCAAGGGGCTGTGCAATTTCCCCGATACTGTTCGTGCTGGCAATGGAACTCATTTTGAAGCACAACAAACAACCGAACAAACAACCTTGGGATGATACAAAAATGCCCCTCTCAACCTTCATGGATGACCACAGGATTTTCATCCGAAACAGACACTCATGTCTGGGGGCGGGACGACATTTTCCTCCCCGAAAAATTTCAAGCCAAAGAAAACAGGGAGTCCTCCTGAGGAAAGGAAAAGTGGCCGAATCTGGGGTCTTAAAGGGGGCCAAAACCGGGCCATTCCAACAGTCCAAAAAACCCATCAAGAGCCTTGGAAGATGATGAGAACGCGAAAGACCACAAAGACAAAAGAAACCAAGCAAGGGCGGAAGAAGCTTGGAGACCATTGCCAGTGGGTCCCTGGCAAATACAAGGCCCGGTTCTGCATTCTGCGAACCAAAAGCTCCTACCCTGATATATCGACATCGCACCAGCACAGTGGGGAATAACCAAAAATCAACAAGTTCAAAAGGAAAGGGCTTGGTGTCCCACCCTGTCTGACAGACATCGGCTTACGTCGCCAAGAAAACTCAAACTCCCACAAAATCCTTCCAGGAAATAAAAACAGGGAAACAATTTCAAAGCCGGAGGACTCGAAAAAGGGGTAAAGCAATCAACCCCCACTGAAGACGGCAGAAAAGGGAAAGTTCAGAGGCGAGGGATTCGAAAAAGAAAGTCTCAAGATCAGAAAAAAAACAGACACACACAGACCAACAACAAGGCGGGGGGTGACCAAAACTGAATGGGGTAAAAGGGCCAAAGGAAAACCAAAAGAGACAGATGATTCGGGAATAAAAGAAAAGAAAAAGACCAAAAACGACCCAAAAAAAGCGTCCACAAGCCACAAGGGCAAGGGACAACGGGGAGAAGCACTCCAAAAAGAATCTAACTTGGAATGACTTTTGGGACAGGGCCCCTCTCGGGATCGCTTCATTCTCAGATCTGCTTTTACCTTCTGCCCCAAATCAACCGGGTGAATGGGGGAAAACGACGACCCTCATGCCCCCCTGCAATGAAAAACAAACATGGGGCATGTTCTAAGCTCAGTAAAGTAGCCCCGGCTCAAGAAGGCCATGGGGCCAACCAATGCCAAAGAGATTGTCAAGTAGTCTGGGGTTACCAACACCCCAAAAGGGGAAAACGGGCTCCAAAAACACCCCCAACATTCTTTACGGGAGGGGGCACAAATCTGCCAAAACAACGTGCCACCAAAAATCAGGGAATCTCTGGGTGGGGGAAACTGGGGGTGCACTGAAACCTCCCAAAGGAAGATCCCCCAGAGACATCAGCAAAATGGCCTAACCAACATATAGTCCCCCTAAGCAACCAAGCAGCTGATCATGATCGAGCTCACGGTGCCATATGAAACAGAATAGGCAGCTAAATCTACAAAACTGAAAAGTATGCCCGATCTGGGAAACACCTGAGGAAGAAGCTATCAGTCAAAGCCCCGCGAAATTGGGCTAGGGGGTTTGTAGGGAAACCCAAACAGCCTCATGAAACAGCTCTCATTGCAGGGGAAAAAAAACCAGAGCCCTGAAACAATGGCAAACGCAGAGAGGGTTTTAAAGCTGGATCTTTAAAGGGGGAACAAAATGAACTTCACAAAAGGGTAATTTCCCTACAAAAACAGGGTCCCTGTGGCTCAGTGGGTTAAGCCAGTCATTTAAATAGAAAAGAGCAGCCAAGGGGCTGGTTTCGAATCCCAGCCAGGGTCCCTAAGTGGGAAAAAAAAGGGGGCACAGAGGGGCATCCGATCTGAAACCGGGGGTTGGGCCCAACCCCCCCAGAGTGCGGGGAAAAAGGGCCGAAACACTGCTTAAGGGGGTTCTCTTTTGAGATCTCTGCGCCACCTCTCCACAAGTTTTTTTTTTCTACTGAACGGAAAATCACTTGTTGATATTTATAGAACACAACTTCATAGATCAAAAGAATCGTTGTTTTTCGTCGTACCCTGGGTAAAAAACTCCAATCACCAAACAGCCAATACTTGAACATATGGTACAAATGTACCTGGGGGTGAAAAATTTCGTGTGTGACCGTTTTTTATTACCCCCCCCCGTGGGCACCACACCCGACTTTGGGGATTTTTTGGGTGATAATTTTTATGCTAGGGGCTTGTCAAACGAAGACTTCCCGCAACCAAGCAACAAACAACATTTTGATGTAGCCTTGGTGTTCTAGCCTATGTGACGCAGTTGGGGCCCCCCAGCCTTAACCAAGGAAATAGAATCAATAAAACTGCAATCTTTGAAAAATTCAGGGGCCCCTTTCACTGAATGCCAAGAGTAGTAATTTAAAAACCAGGAAACAAAAGCAAAACTTTTTTTAAAAAACAAAAACACCCCCCCCCCCAACTTGTCCCTCCCCCTTCTACCCAGCCACCAAAAACCCGCACCCCCCAAAACCCCTTCCCCTCTTCGTGCGACTTACTCTCTTCCCATTTCCGGGAGAGTGGCCAAAGGGCACCCAAAAACACCTGAAGATCGCCAACCAGGGCTGGCCGAGGCCCCCATCTTGGGGGGCCAAGCGGGGCGTCGCGCGTGAGTGCAGGACAAGCTACAACGCAGGAGCCGGGGCCCCAAAAGGCCAAAAGGGGGAGCTTGAGAAAACCCGTGGACCTGGCACCAAGAACTGGGCCGCGCTGAAAAACTGATTTGGGGCCGGGGGGGGAAAAGATAGGTAGGGGGCGTGGTGGTTGTTGTGGTGTGTTTTGTGTGTGGTGTGTGTGTGTGTGTGCCTACAGGTTTTGTTTGTTTGTGTGGTATGTATGTATTATGTGTATGGTAATGGGGTGTGGGGTTTTGCTGTTGTGATATTTTTTTTGTGGAAAGTGTGTGTGTGTGGTGTGGTGTGGTTTGTGTTGTTTGTGCCCCACATGGTTTTGGTTTTGTTGTGTTTGCTGTGTGTGTGTGTGATGATTGGGATTTAGTTATGGTTGTTTTGTCTGTGGTGATATTTTTGTTGTGTAGTGTGCCATGAAAATTTAGAAAACGGGAATCTTTTTCACACGCTTTCCCTCACGTCTGTACAGGGGCAGCAGCAGAAAAAGACCTAGCAAGAACATCAAACCCACAGGAGATTGGGGGTTCCTCTGGGATCGTGGGCCCACCTGGGCGCCTCACCTCCCTTTCAAAAAGGGGAGGTCCGCAGCTCATGGGAACAATGGTTTCATTGTTGGGAGTGTGTGGTGTGTGGGTGTGTGTGTTGGGGTTGTTGTTTGTTCAGTTATTTTGGGGGGTTGTTGTTGGGTGTGTTTTGTGTGTGTGTTTGGCACCTCTGCTTTCAGACAGGGAAATTTTTTGGGGGTTTTACAGGTTTTGTTGTGCAAGAAAAGAATTTTTCAAAAAAAAACGTACCGCAAATTTTTGGGAAACAAAGCACTTTGGGGAAATAAGTCGCACCCTTTACCTTTAAAAAAAAAAAAAAGAAAAACCGTTTACTCATAACAAGACCCCCTTGGGAAAAAAGGACTTTCAATGGGCATGCTTTTAAGAGATATAGTCAGCAGAAAACTTACTCAAGCACCAGCTCAATTCCACACCACACAAGACACACAACACACACACCACCCACCACACACACCACACACACCACCACACACACAACACACACACAACACATATACACACACCACACCACACACACACAACACACACACACACACAACACACACACCCACACACACTTACACCCCTCTTCAGTCTTTCCCCAAATAAATTTACAACTCTCTCGAAAAAAAAAAAAAAAACAACCAAACCCCCCCCCCCCCCCCCCCCCCCACCTTCAGCCCCCCCTCGCTTTCTCATTTTTAAACATGGGGCTTTTTACCAAATCCATCAAAAAAAAATATCATATCCAAAATTTCCGCCTTGTGAGATTTGGCTAAAACTGAATGGGAAAACCTCACAGTGGATGTCATGTGCTGCAGGGCGGGTTCCAATATGGCGAAACAGTGATTGCCAAAGGCTGCCCTGTTCCCCATTCCCTCGTCAACACGCTGGGCGAAACCGTAAATCCGTGCCTGAACTCGCTGGGCTGCCCCCCCGACACTTCTCCAAACCAAACGGCATCATCATCAGTCGGGTTTCGCAAAATTCTGTTGTGTGGGTTTTTGGGGAGGAAGAATTCTTTTTCGTCTCGTCACACATAGGGATTGCAGACTCTAAAAACAAATTTTTTACAAATTTTAGACTATTATCATAAAAGAAAAGAGAGATGTGGTTTTCATGGAACAAAAATAAGCAAAATAATTTGGGACAGTAACTAAAAAAATTAATAAAAAAAACTAAAAAAACTAATTACGATTTTATTAAAAATTTCCTTTAAAGGACTTCCCCCAAAAAGGGACCTTAATTTAACAAGGAAAAAAACTGGGAACGAATCTAAAAAATCAAAACATTAACATCCCATGTCAGCACTTGTAAACACCATTTAAAAAGGGGTTTCGTTGTTCACAACAAAAATCACATGTTAATTTAAAAGATCCCCACCATACCACTTAACTCTGCAATACTTGGTTTTGAGGGAATTTCTAAAATCTAAAAAATCGGCTAGAAACCGTCGGGGTAATTGACACAAATTTTGACAGAGTTTTCTGACGAGGTTTTGATGAGGAACTGTATTGACTCCAGAAATCCCTCTCGATTATATGATTAATTTCCTTGTGTGATGGTGTGGAGGGGTAAGGGGTGTGCAGGTGAAGACAGGCAGATGGTGAGGAATGCAGGAACCAAGGGACAGCAGCCAGTCAAGAAGACGCAGTGGACGACTTGGAGTTTTTCTTGTCTTTATTTCTCTCCCATGGCAAGGAGCTCTCTCGCCCAGCGCTCAGCGCACTGAGCGCTCTCTCTCTCTCTCACGCCAGTCGCTCACATCATGGGACTCTAGGGAACACTCAACCATTCTCACACCACGCACTACTTTTATAACACTGTACCGGACCGCAAAGCCAGTACCACGGTGCCGAAGACGAAACGAGCCTCGCGAGGCCGAACCAACAGAATTTTGTGTTTTCTATGGCAGCTTCCGTGTTGTCTGGCTCGCTGTCCGTTCAAACTATCAACACATATTTACTATCGATGAAAACCTCAGAACACAAGGAATAAATGCAGCAAGTCACATTTGACAATTTTGTTCCTGTACTAAATCATTGCTGATTAATGTCCCAGAGTGAAGCCACTTTTAACAAGCTTACGTCATATTTTCCTTTATTTCGATGAAAAATACCAAACAGCGTGAAATAATTTTGTAATGAATAAAAAGCTGGCATCTCGCTCTTTCATACATATAAACTTCATTTTCCGAGACAGTGTCTAAGTGGAGAACTTTGCGTTTAAAGTTTGATAGAAAACACAGCTGACTTTTCACCTCGCTGGGCCGTCGGCACCCACTTCTGACACAATTTTCAACTGAAAAATACTCTGTTGAAACGGTCTGTTAGATAATAAATTCTACACATTTTCAGTTGTATTCATAACAAAAATGGAGTCATTAGCAAGATTTCGATCGGGAAGTCCGAATTTCGTAGAATGATAATTTGGATCAAAACTCCGACAGTAAACAAAGAAGGCGACTCGCTAAAGGGACCGGCGCTGTCAGTCATTTCGTATAGTCGCAAGCTTGTACAGAAAAGATCATAGGCATGCGATATACGAAATGAAAGCTTATGGACTTTACTTTTAACATGCATCTTCAGATTCTTCGGTTTTCCTCTTGCTTTTTGTAAAATCAAGAATTATTCAATATTCATTCAGCAGACAATTGAAAATGGCGCCAAGATTGCTCGTGCAAAATACCAGTTTAGAGAAAATATGGGCTTCTCAGCCCAGTACGGTTGTAATGAATCAAATACATTAACTTTTGTGACTTTAGTGACGTACATACAAACTATGTAGGTTCTGAGGTATTCATGATTTAAAGAATTTACACAATTAAAAAATGAGATTCCACCAAGGGAGGTAAGGGGAAGATAACTCT
>CM031596.1:26520330-26574274 GCA_018398815.1 Conus ventricosus | reverse complement strand
CTTTTTTTTTTTAAAAATTAATTAAAAACCCCTTTCCCCGCGCAAAGGGATGTCCCAAACCAAGGTGTGAAAGGTTTTGGACCTTTTAAAGGAAAAACCCAAAAGAAAACCAAAGGGTTTTTTTTTTCTGTTGGGGGAAAAACCCCCCCCTGCAAATGGGAAAATATAGCCCCCCCCCTTTGGACCCGCAAAAAAAACCTCCAAGTTAATTTCTTAAAGGGGGTAAGGGGTTTTTTTTTTTTAAAAAAAAAAAAAAAAATGTTTTTTTTTTTTATTTTTTATTTAGGGGGGGGAAAAAAAAAAAGGGGTATTTTGGGGAAATACACAGTCATCTAAAGCAGCATTACATTGTTTTATTTTCACAAGATTTCCTGAAGTGTAGATCGGCTGGGCTATGAGCAACATTACCTTACCTTCCTGAAGTGTAGTTGTTGCATGCCGTATTTCATCTTTCCTGGAAGAGTGAATATGATGAGTTCTTTCTTATGTACTAGTTGAACGTGAATATCATGCATTGTTGATAGTTTTATAGAATCACAACTTCATTAGATCAATGAAGTCGTTGTTTTTTGTCGTCGTACCCTGGCTAAAAGACTCCAGGGATCATCCAAACCCGAAGTACTTGAACACTATGGTACAAAAGTACCAGCCATGGCTCGTCCTAAGATGGGGGAAAAAAAAGGGGCAGCAGAGGGACACCCGGGATCTGAACCGGGGGTGGCCCAACCCCCCAGAGATGTCGGAATAAGGGCGAAACAACTTGCTTGAAGGGGGCTTCTCTTCTGAGGACTCTCTGCTTGCCACGCTCTCACGAGTTTCTTTCCCACTGATGCATGGGAAACCATTGACTTGGGGAAATTTAGGCCGGGGCGTCCGGGAATAAGCCCGGAGGACACTGGGAAAAGACCAGAACCAAGCTCTGTGGCTGGCCCCCCACTTTGCCTTAAACATGTGGCTATAAAAATAAAAGGAAAGATGCTCCCAGGATTCACCGAAAGGGAGAAATGATAATCCATGGGTGCTCAACCAACACGACTGCAAACCCCAAACGGACTATAAACCCATGGACCAAATGGAATTCCATGTGTCTGTGGAAAGCGTTTCGCTACCACCGTGGCATGAAGATCCACAGAACAAAGATGGGATGTGTGAAGACTCATCTGAATGAGCAGCAGCGGCACTGCATCAGCAGATAAGACGTCGGAAAGACCAAGGCCAGGATTTAAAACCACAGTGCCAAGGACATCCACGCTGTTGGTTCGGATGAGGAATTGCCCCAGGCCCTCGATGCCAGGCGCCGAACTCAACCTGCACGAGCAAACAAACTAAGATTGGAGAAACGATGCAAAAAATCGTCCAAAACTCGATGCACTGATAGGGAAAGCACCCTGGAACACAACTAGCCACAAATGGGACATTTGTTATGCCACAAGTAGAGACCCAATGGAGTAAAACTAAAGAGAAACACTCCAAAGAAATCCAGACCCCAAGAAAAGGGACAATCAGGCCCAAAAAGAACAACCTCAAGAAGCAAATAAAAACCGCACCCCAGCTGAAAAACAAGGTTTGGAAAAAAACTGGGGAAGCCCAAAAAGAAAAACACAGCGCCCCCGCAAAGCGGAATCTCGAGGAAGGGAAAGCAAAAAGAAGAACACAAGAGCGCTTCTTCAAAACCCCCTTTCCCGTTTGCCAGAACAAGTTTTAGCAGCCAAAATCTGGGCCCAAGTGTGGACAAAGGATTTTTTTGAGCACTCTGAGGAAAAAAAACTCTGACTCACAGAGCAAAAGCAACATTTGAATTCAAGTCTGGTGTCCAACCAACCCTAGGAACGTTCAATGGCAAGCCTCCCAAAGTTTGCGGAAAACAAAAAGGTGGGGACAAAGCCAGACCAAATCATCACCGGGGCCAAAAAGGGGTACCTTACCCCTTTACAAGAAAAGTCCCAAGGGCCCGGGTGGCTCCACAGCTGCGCGACGGGGTTTGGGGAAACCCGAAGACGGGGCCAGGGATGACGGCAGATGGTGTGTACATCCCCAAAAGCAAAACGCAAGTCATCGCCATTTTAGGCCAAAATCACTACGAACGCGAAGGAAAATCTTTTTCCCCTTCTGGCAGCAAAGGGGACCAAGTACCTGAGGAAAACAAGTATTGGATGTGTCCATAGAAAGGGGGGCATCCCGGCGTGGCTGGGTTGAAACACCCACAAAGATCGGGGACCAATCCAAAAAAACAAAACAGAAAAAAGAGACCTGGGCGTGTGGCTTGATCGGAAAACGCTATGGACTGTGCCCCATAAGTACAGTTGGCTCTTGAGAGACCTGTCCCAAAAAACACCCCGCGACATGCTCAAGAGACTTCAATGGCTTCTCAATGGGGTTCTCCCCAAGGGAGTACCAACTGTTTTGGATCAACTTGGAGGGGGGTTTTTCAAGGGGCTGTGCAATTTCCCGATACTGTCTGCGGAAAATGGAATCATCTTGAAAGCGCAACAAACAACGCGAGAAAACAGACCTTGGCGATGGATACAAGTGCCCCCCCAAAGGTTTCATGGTACCCCAAACAGGATTTCACCAGAGAAACGAGACACGCATGTGGGGAAGGCGGGAAAACGACATAGTTCCTCATCCAAAAGAAGTCAAGCCAAAAAACCACGGATCTTCCACGGGGAAAAAAAGGGCCAAAATCTGGGGTTTTCTTCGTTTTCCCAACCGGCCTTCCAACAGTCCAGAAGAACCATCAAGAGCCTTTGGGAAAGATTATGAGATACGCGAAAGACACAAAAAGAGCAAAAAAAAAACCAACAGAGGGGGAAAGAAGGTTTGGAACCATTGACCAGTGTGGGCTCCCTGGAAAAAAAAGGTCTGGTGTCTGCGTTCATGCTGATACCAAAGCTCCAGGGCCTTGAGATAACACTCTGCACCAGCACAGGGGGGCAATGGAAGCCAAAATCAACAATTCACAAGGGAAATGGCTTGGTGCCCCCCCTGCCCTGACTGACATCGCGCTGTACTGTCGCCAAAAAAGCCAAACTCCCACTGAAATCCATCTGGGGGAATACAAAGCAGGGAAGATCAACTTCAAAGCATGCTGGAGGATCAGGGACAATGGTAAAGCAACAACCCCCCAGCTAAAACCCAGGCAAAAATAAAAATTTTAAAGCGATGGAATCTGCAAAAAAAGTCTCAAGATCAAGAAATAACAGGCACACACAGACCAAACAGAAAAAGGGAGGGGGTGAAAAAAACTGAATGGTGGTCAAAGGCCCAAAGAAAAGCCAAAAAGCATATGTTTCAGAGATGAAAAAAGAAAAGCCCAAAAAAACGACTCCAAAAAGCATCCGCAGAGCACAAGGCAAGGGAAAACGTGGGAGAAATGCACCCCAAAGAAGTTTTAACTTGGAATGCTTTTGGCACAGGGCCCCTCTAGATCAGCTTCATTTTTTCAAAATTGCATAGCCCTTTCCCCTCAAATGAAAAACCTGGTGAAGTGGGGGAAAAGAGACCCTGCATCCCCCCCCCTCTGCAATGAAAAACAAACATGGAGCATGTTCTAAGCTATGTAATAGCCCTGGCTCAAGGAAGGTACACAGGAGGCAAAACCAATGCCAAAAAAATTTGTACAAGTAGTCTGGGCTAGTACCAACCCCCAAAAAAGGGGGAGAATAGGACCCAAAAAGCACCCGAAAACATTCTTCACGGCGGAGGCAGCAAACATGGCCAAGAACAACAGTCCCACTCGAAAAACTTTGCGGGAAAGGTCTGCGGAGGGGGCAGATACGGGATGCCTGCGACCTCCCAAATGGAAGAGTCCCCAGAATCATCGCAAGGGGCAGAACCGACATAGTAGTCCACCTAGTCAACCAAGCAGCTGATCAGATCGAGTCAGGGTGCCATATAGAACAGAAGGAGGCAGTCAAATCTACAAGACTAAAAAGTATGCTGACGGGCAACAGCCTGAGAAGAAGGCTATGGTCCAAAAATCCCACTGCGAAATTGGAGCCCGGGGGTTTGTAGGGGAAATCGCATAAAGCCCCATAAACAGCTCTCATGCGGAAGGGAAAAAACCAGAGCCCGAAAGCAATGGCAGAAGCGGCAGAGAGGTGTTTAAGTGGATCTGGGGCAAGGAGAACAAAAGGAACTTCACAAGGGTTAAAAATTTCCCCACAAAAACAGGGGTCCCTGTGGCTCAGTGGTTAAAGCGCGAGTCCCTTTTAATGAAAAAAGAGCTGTCCAGAGGTCAGGGTTCGAATCCCCCCCATGGCTCTCCAAGAGGGGGAAAAAAAAAGGGGCGCAGAGGGACTCCGGGTCATGAACCGGGTGTGGCCCCAACCCCCCCAAGTGTCAGGAGAAAGGGCCGAAACACTTGCTTGAAGGGGCTTTCTCTTCTGAGGACTCTCTGTGCCACGCCTCCCTCCACGAGTTTTTTTTCTACTGAACGTGAATACATGCATGTTGATAGTTTTTAGAACACAACTTCATTAGACAATGAAGTCTCGTGTTGCGTCGTACCCGGCTAAAAGACCCAGGGATCATCCCAAACGCCCCCAAGACTTGAACACATGGTACAAAAATATCAGGGGATGAGAACATTACGGGGTGACGTTTTTGTTTCCCCGCCAGGGGGCACCCCCCTCCGACTTTGGGGGATTTTGGAGGCTGATAATGTTTCTAGGGGTTGTCACAACGAAGCAATCCCGCATACCTAGAGAGCATAACAACATTTTGATGTAGCCTTGGGGTTTTTAGCCTATGTGACTGTCAGTTGGGCCCGACACAGCCTTTTAAACCAAAGGGAAATAGAAGCAATAACGCAATTTTTGAAACATTTAGGGCCCCGCCTGGAAGCCAGGGGGAGTAGTAATTTTAAAAAACTCAAGGGACACAAGAAGCAAAACTTTTTTTAAATAAAAAAAAAAACAGCCCCCCCCCCCCCCCAAAATTTGTCTCCTCCCCTCTTCTACTCCAGCCACTCAAACCTGTCACCCCTCCAACCTCTTCCCCTTCTGTCAGTGCGACTTACTCTCTTCCCATTCCGGCAGAGTGGCCAAAGTGGTGCGCCCAAGAAACAGTCGCTGAAGATCGCCAACCAGGAGCTGGCCGAGGCCATGGCATCGTTGGAGGCCAAGCGGGCGTCGCTGCGTGAGGTGCAGGACAAGCTGAGCAAGCTGCAGGAGACGCTGGAGGCCAACAAGGCCAAGAAGGCGGAGCTGGAGAACCAGGTGGACCTGTGCACCAAGAAGCTGGACCGCGCTGAACAGCTGATTGGAGGCCTGGGCGGGGAGAAAGATAGGTAGGGGTGCGTGTGTGTGTGTGTGTGTGTGTGTGTGTGTGTGTGTGTGTGTGTGTGTGTGTCCTACATGGTTTTGTGTGTGTTTGTGTGTGTATGTATGTATGTATGTGTATTGAGTATATGTGTGTGTGTTTGTCTGTGTGTGATATGTGTTTGTGTGTGATGTTGTGTGTGTGTGTGTGTGTGTGTGTGTGTGTGTGTGTGTGTGTGTGTGTGTGCCTACATGGTTTTGTGTGTGTGTGTGTGTTTGTCTGTGTGTGTGTGTGTATGTATGTGTATTGAGTATATGTGTGTGTGTTTGTCTGTGTGTGATATGTGTTTGTGTGTGTGATGTGTGTCCATGAATTTGATGAATCGGTTGGAATCGTTCTCACACAGCTTCCATCACGTCTGTGACAGGTGGCAGCAGGCAGCAAAAGACCTGAGCAAGAAGTACATCAACCTGACAGGAGATGTGCTGGTGTCCTCTGGCATCGTGGCCTACCTGGGCGCCTTCACCTCCGCTTTCAGACAGGTGAGGTCCTGCAGCTGCATGGGAAGCAGATGGTGTTCAGTTAGTTGGGAGTGTGTGTGTGTGTGTGTGTGTGTGTGTGTGTGTGTGTGTGTGTGTGTGTGTGTGTGTGTCAGTTAGTTGGGATGTGTGTGTGTGTGTGTGTGTGTGTGTGTGTGTGTGTGTGTGTGTGTGCACCTCTGCTTTCAGACAGGTAATGTTCTGGGGTTCAGCAGGTGTTTGGTGTGTGCAAGAACAGGTAATGTTTTCAAGAAAAGCGTACCACAAATTATTGGAATACAAAGCACTTTGGGAACATAAGTCGCACCTCTTGACCTTTAAAAAAAAAGAAAAGAAAACCTGTTTTACTCATAATCAAGACCCCTTGGAAAACAGGACTTATCAATGTGGTCAGTGCTTTGAGAGAGATATAGATGCAGCAGAAAACTTACGTACAGAGACAGCCAGCTCAGATTCTCACACACACACAGAGACACACATACACACACACACACAAAACACACACACACACACACACACACACACACACACACACACACACACACACACACATATATATACACACACACACACACACACACACACACACACACACACACACACACACTTACACACACTCTTCAGTCTTCCCAACTAAATTGACAATCTCTCTACGAAAAAAAATTAAAAAAACAACCAACCTCCCCCCCCCCCCCCCCCCCCCCCCCCCCCCCCCCCCACCTTCAGCACCCCTCATCGCTTACTCATTTTCAAACAGTGGAGGCTTTTCACCAACTCTCATCAAATATCAAATATCATATCCAAGGTTTGCCGCCTTTGGTGAGATTTGTGCTAATGACTGAATGGAACGAGCCGTCAGCAGTGGATGTCATGTGCTGCAGGACGGGTCCAATGAGTGGCTGAATACAGTGATTGCCAATGGGCTGCCCTGTTCCTCCGACTTCTCCCTCGTCAACACGCTGGGCGAACCTGTCAAGATCCGTGCCTGGAACATCGCTGGTCTGCCCACCGACAGCTTCTCCACCGAGAACGGCATCATCATCAGGTAGCTGGATTTGCTGCAGACATTCTGTGTGTGTGTGTGTGTGTGTGTGTGTGTGTGTGTGTGTGTGTGTGTGTAGTGTGTGTGTGTGCGTGTAGCGTGTGTGTGTGTTTAATAATAATAATAATATCATTTTGTATAAATTTTTACCTATTAAATTCCATTTTTTTAAACGTAACATTCTTGCAACTGCCAAATTTAGTTTTTACAGTCCCAGCTAAACTTTAACCAAACTTTTGAAATACAGGTACTTTGAAAAAAACCCAACAGTATCCCTGACAAATATTGCAAGTTCAAATCACATAAAGGTTTGTGTAAAAATCAAGTAGTGTGCACAGTTCTCGGTGCATGTGACTGTTTCCGTGATCTTGATATATGTAACTATTGTAGTCACTTAAAGTCTTGAATATGTGTTCCTAACTGCAGCAGAAACTGCCCACTTCTTGATCAATTCACACTGTCCCACTGGAGTTTCAAAAGATTGGAAATGTACTGTATAGCCCACAAGGCTTTCTGGATTCATCCTTATCTGTTCTGCAACTCCTGAGCCCCTAAACTGTCCACTGATGTGTTAAGTGAACAGTCACTATCATGGTCACTCAAACTCACTCTTGACATGAGATTGAATTTTTTTTCTTCCTTTTTTAAAGTTGCTACATGAGATTGAATTTCTCTTTTTTTTTTTTTTTTTTTTTTTTTCAAAGTTGCTTTACAGTTGTAGTTCCCCAAAAGCATGTTTTAATACTAAAAGCATCCCAAACAGTCCTCATGCTAATGAAATCGAGGGCCACCCTTGATGGACAAAATAGGATGGAGTCATAGCGAATGGCAGTTAGAAGATCAAATTTGATGGAGGAATTAAGTCACCCTTTTCGGGACTGTTTAGTGAAGAGGCAGGCGAGTACCATTAGAACGCCTTTAAAGGTATTGTTGATGTTGTTATTACTAAACATCCTAAAACACTCTCCATTTTATTTATGTTTCCTCATTTTAGTGTTATACATTTTTTTGTATCCTTTGAACTGAATTTGATTTTAGTTTGATTGGATACATTTACAGTTTATCCTGCTTTATTATTGTTTCTTTTTTTTGTGATTGTGTTTTGTTTTATTTTGCATTATTTTCAATTTATTAAAGTAATATCTTGTGTTTTATCTATTTTCGCGTTTGACTTTTAATCCATTTTTTAAAAAAGTATTGCATCGTCATCTGCGATGGACCCTCTACTTTGGTATCTTTCTATTATTTTTTTTCTGTTTGATCCGTTCTGACCCACATCAGATAATTTGGCTGTCTTGTGTTATCTTCTGTCAGCAACTCTCGTCGGTGGCCGCTGATGATTGACCCGCAGGGTCAGGCCAACAAGTGGATCAAGAACATGGAGAAAGCTAACAACCTGCATGTCATCAAGCTCTCCGACGCCGACTTTGTCCGCACGCTGGAGAACTGCATTCAGTTTGGGACACCGGTGTGTTTGTTTTTCTCGGATCCGACTTCACCGTGGCATTTCTGCTCTGTCTGCGTGTGCCTGCCTGTCTGTCTGTCTGTCTGTTTTCCTGCCTGTGTCTCTGTGGCACACTGTGTTTATCTTGAAATATGATGTGTTGTATGTGCAGATCAGACAAAGAGGACAAAGTTTACTTTGTGTGTGTGTGTGTTTAAATGTCCAACATAGAATGATGTTAGAAGAGATATTCCATCAAATGATATAGCAGACAGGGGCTGGAATAGCTCAGTGGTAGAGCGCCAGACTCGTGATCTTGGGGTTGTGGGTTCGAATCTCCGCCGGGCCGTTTCGGTACAGGGGGATTTTTCCCTCGAAGTTAACTTTGGTTCTGACTCCATTCCCATACAGTCCTTCGAATGAGACTATAAACTGAGGGTCCGTGTGTGAACGCACGCATAACATCTTGCACACACATAAATCCCATCACCAGCTTTTGGAAGAGAAGGCCAGTTTGGCTGTTGGTATGGATGACACATTACACATAGCATGCACCTTCCCCGGAGTTGGAGTATGGCTGCCTTAATGGCAGGATAAAAGAAACGGTTATACACACAAAACTCCACTCCCCCTATACAGGGGTGTCCGCAGGAGTATCAGCCTGCGTAAGCAAAAGAAGAAGAAGAAAATATAGCAGACTAGTGGTTTTTAAGGACTTTTTTATGTTCTTAACAGCAAGGTGGAAAAAAAGGGTGTATACCAGTGTAACTCCTTCAATCAGAGAAACTTTGTGATTGGACAGCAGTGGAATTTCAGTTGACATTGTATACCAGTTACATGTACAGCACCAAAAGTATGGCAGATGACTTCTTGAATTGTGTCAGTTTTATGTGTACCCTTCAAATGGGTCTTCCACCACCATCCTCTGTTTTTGTCACTGTGTCTCACACTGTTTCTATCTCACTCTCTCTGACTGCTTTCTCCTCTCCCCACTCCCACATCTCTCTCTCACTCTGTCTCGTTTTTGTTTCTGTCTCGTTGTTTCATTTTTTTAGGTAAAACAATGCCTTCACTTTTTCAGTCATTAAGAAAATTGCTGTCAGTTAGGACTTGTACTTTTTCCGAACAAGATCATGTAACATGCATATTCCATAGCACTGTGCATAAAATGTTGCATTCCATGACCAACAAGTGTTGATGCAATGCTCATATTCCACAGTTTCAGCCTTGAAAGGTATACATTCTACATTCATCCAGATCTCAATGCAACGTACACATTATTCATCATCTTTATGAGCTGCCTTGCTGTATCATACCACCACGGTGTCTGTGAACTGGGCATCTCTCTGCAGGTGCTGCTGGAGAACGTGGCTGAGGAGCTGGACCCCATCCTGGAGTCCCTGCTGCTGAAGCAGACCTTCAAGCAGGGAGGCAGTCTCTGCATCAAGCTGGGTGACTCCACCATCGAGTACTCCCAGGACTTCAAGTTCTACGTCACCACCAAGCTGCGGAACCCTCACTACCTGCCCGAGACTTCGGTGAAGGTCAGTACAGTGATACCTCTCTCCAACTCCTTTCAGGAATTTTGGAAGATGGGGGTCTTTAGAGGGAGAAGATCTTTGGAGGTCATTCTCCAACTCCTTTCAGGAATTTTGGAAGATGGGGGTCTTTAGAGGGAGAAGATCGTTGGAGGTCAGTCTAGCCTGGACAAAAATGACTGAGAGGAACAAGTCGTTAAAGAGAGGGAGTCTTATTTTGAGATAGACCTAAGGTTGATAAAGAAGAAGTATGTTTTAAACAAACCTTTTAAGAGATGATGTCTCTGTTTGGAGGTAAATCAAGTATGGACAGGGTTGAAAGTGTTTCAATGTTTTGGAGAACCAAGTCTTTTAAAAGGGTGAGTCTTTAATTAGAACTAAATTGAATTTAAGCAAAGATGAACAGGTGTTAGAAAATCAAATCTGAAGAGGAGTCTGTATTTAGAGGTCAGTCTAGAATGGACGAAGATGAAAAATTTGGCTAGAAATCAAGTCTTTCTCTCATACTTACAGTCCAAACAGGTGCCCCTGCCAGTCTTTCACCCTGTAATGACCAAGGGTTTTTTTTTTTTTGACATAACATTCCTGCAACTACCGATTAATTCTTATGGGATACTAAACAGACTTGAACAGCTGAAATCTGGTTATTTTTTTAAGAGAAACAACCAGGATAATTTTTAGATCACAGTTACATCCATTTATGTATAGAAGATAAAGAAATGGATGTTGTTTGCTATGCCTGTGTCTAACTGTATGTCGTTGTTTATAACCATTCTGGTCACTGGCCTAATTATGGAAAAACCAGCATTGATCTGTAACTTCACTGAGAACTACCAGCCTTCTTGGTTGTTTCACATCAGCACTGGAGTTTCACGATGAGTCATCCTACTGAACTTCATGATATTACATGACTTGTCACATATGTGACATGACCAGGGACCTTGTAGATCTTGATGATCATGTGACATGACTCACTGTGACAGGATGTGATGTGAGTGACAGATGACCTTGAACTTCATGATCATGTGACATGACACACTGTGACAGGATGTGATGTCAATGACAGGTGACCTTGCTGAACTTCATGATCATGTGACATGACACACTGTGACAGGATGTGATGTCAATGACAGGTGACCTTGCTGAACTTCATGATCACGTGACATGACACGCTGTGACAGGATGTGATGTCATTGACAGGTGACTTTGCTGAAATTCATGATCACATGACATGGCATATTGTGACAGGATGTGATGTCATTGACAGGTGACCTTGCTGCACTCCATGATCATGTGACATGACACAGTGTGACAGGATAGGATATGATGTCATTGACAGATGACCTTGCTGAACTTCATGATCATGTGACATGATGCGCTGTGACATGATGTGATGTCATTGACAGGTGATCTTGCTGCACTCCATGATCATGTGACATGACACAGTGTGACAGGATGTG
This sequence comes from Conus ventricosus, assembly GCA_018398815.1. Taxonomy (NCBI): domain Eukaryota; kingdom Metazoa; phylum Mollusca; class Gastropoda; order Neogastropoda; family Conidae; genus Conus; species Conus ventricosus. Next base: position 26,562,989 of record CM031596.1, on the reverse strand, counting down.
ATGTCCTTGACAGGTGACCTTGCTGAACTTCATGATCACCCCGGAGGGCCTGCAGGACCAGCTGCTGGGCATTGTGGTGGCCAAAGAGCGCCCAGAACTGGAGGAGGAAAAGAACGCTCTCATTCTGCAGAGTGCTGAGAACAAGAGGTAGGCATCTTCACCCTTGCCACAGCAAGTCAGATATATTGTAGTATAAGTAAATGCACAGCAGTCCTTAACTCTACACAGACAACAGTGCAGTTTGACGCTGTGCTGGCTCTGTAAGCCTGTTGGTTGAAGGAAGTCAGGTAAGAGGCAAGGGAGATGTAAATAGTGTATAACAAAACAGAAACGTCACTTTTTATCCCACAGTGAGATAATGGTAGACACATGATGCCAGAGTGATGGTGCTTATGGTAACCATTCATCTAAAACACATGAAAGGATTCACAGTGGTGAGTGATATATACACTGGTGATTAGTGTGAACACGGTATTGTTTGCAGACAACTGAAAGAAATTGAAGACAAGATCCTTGAGGTGCTGTCTGCCTCCGAAGGCAACATTCTGGAAGATGAAACAGCCATCAAAGTGCTGTCCTCTTCCAAAAAACTGGCCAATGAAATCTCAGAGAAGCAAGCCGTGGCTGAGACGACGGAGAAGAAGATCGACGAGGCGCGCATGGGCTACACCAAGATCGCGGTACACAGCACCATCCTGTTCTTCTCCATCGCGGACCTGGCCAACATCGAGCCCATGTACCAGTACTCCCTGACCTGGTTCATCAACCTGTTCAACCTCTCCATTGAGAACGCGGAGAAGTCTGACAACCTTGAGACTCGTCTGGGTCACCTGCATGACCACTTCACCTATTCCCTGTACACCAACGTCTGCATGTCCCTCTTCGAGAAGGACAAGGTGAGTTGCGTGGCTTTCTCCTATTCAAGAACATTCATCATTCATTCAGCAAAGCTATATGAATGTGAAGAACTCTTCAAATAGAAACAGAGATCTCAAAAAGAGGTCTGACCATACCCCTGTGTAAATGGCCTGAAATAAATCCAGTATATTGCACTTCAAGCAAAGTGATACTGACAGTGAACAAAAAATGTCCATCTGAGCAATGCTTGTTAATTGTCAGTCAACATCAGCATATCAAGGCTACTAACTTGAATTCATTGGCAGTTTATTTTAGATTGGCAAGTAGTTTTGTCACTGTTCTGGTGTGAAGCTGTGAAACACGTTGAAAACAGAAGGTTTTTCTGCTGCAATGGTTTTTTTTCTCTAAACAATTATAACTGTCTTTAGAAAAGGAAAACAATTCAACTATAGAAATATTCAACAGCCAGCATGTGTTGTTATGTTACAGCTGCTCTTCTCCTTCCTGCTGTGTGTGAACATTCTGAAGCACAGGAAGGAGGTGGACGAAGATGAGTGGCGTTTCCTGCTGACAGGGGGCATCGGGTTGGACAACCCCCACTCCAACCCCACCACCTGGCTCCCCGTCAAGTCCTGGGATGAGCTGTGCCGTCTGGACGATCTTCCCAACTTCAAGGACATCCGCAAAAAGTTCATTTCTCAGAAGGACCAGTGGAAGACCATCTATGACAGCATTGTGAGTGGCATAGTTTCTTTGGTATGCGCTGCAAAGTTTGCAGAAAAATGAGTAAGATTTGTCCACCCTGAACCCACTCGGTGATATCTCTCTAAGCTGCTTGGAGCTCAGACAGTTATTTTTTGTAGCCTCTTTTTGTTAATTTCTAGTCATTTTTGGTGCAACCCCTTTTTTGTGTCATTGGGTGTGATGATACGAGGTCTGCATGAACACGTGACCAGCAGTGGGTCCATGTGCCCCCTCATTTGGTTCATCAACCTCAGCTTTTAGCTGTCGGACAACTTGAGGAGCTAGACTGACCATTTCTAAATTCTTGAATTTTTCTTCACACTTTCATAGTAGTATTGATAGCTAAGCATTTGTTTTAAAGAGGTTTGGGGGAAGGTGGGGCAGAGAAAAGAGGGGTGGGGTGGTAAGCCAGAGATAATAAGAGAAGGATGGGGGGAGTGTGGAGACAGTATTATATCGTAGCCAGATTGCATGAAATCGGAATTGTTTGATCTGGAACTTTCTTTGTGCACCTTGTTTTCCTTCTGCCTGTACGTCAAAGTCACTGGCAAAGTGAGAGTGACCTGTCAGGTCTGGTGTGTGTGAACACTGTGCTGTTGCCCTGCGTGTCAACAGGAACCTCATCATGACCAGTTCCCTGGAGAATGGCAGACGCGCTTGCTGGCCTTCCAGCGTCTTCTCGTCCTCCGTTGCTTACGGCCGGACAAGGTGAGACTGCTGTTGGTCACTGGATTGGAAGTCCTGCTATGGTTGATGTCAGTTTGTTCCTATTTTGTTCCCATTTTTGTGTGTGATTGTCTCATTTGGGGGTAGTGTGAGCAAGAGGGGGATAAAGCTGATGTTGTCGTTAATTGATGTTGTAACAAGAATAGAATACAGAACCAAGATGTTAGTAAACACTTAGTCAATTCATCCAGCTGTGAAAGATTGGACCGTCAAGCTGTCATGTCAGTACTGCAAATGAACCTGAAAAAAGAGGGAAGGGAAGGGGGGGGGGGGGGGGGGAGAGAAGGATGGAAAGTAAAAAAAAAAAAAAAAGGAAAAACAAAAGATATGAATGAACTCTTCTATTTTTTGGGGCTTGTGAAGAAGGCATTAGACACACTAAACAATGAAAAAAGACTACAGCCAAATCAAACCATCCTGAATATGCCATTGGACTGGCATCACAGATCCACACTGAAATGTGAGGAGTTTATCGATGGGCCACATTCCATCTACCCTTCAAGTTTCGTTAACATTGGTTCAGTGGTTTCGGCACAATCTTTGTGACAGACAAACCAATCAAGACCGACCGAACCATAAGCTGCTTGCAGAGGCAACAACAACAACAACAACAAAAGGCCATCCATGAACTGCATACAAACAACTGTAATTCTGCGAGCTTCTACTCACTGCATAAGAAAGACCATGAAGTATTTCTGATCCTGTGCATTACATCACTGCAGAGCTGAACTACCTACTATCGTTTCTGGCCCACAATATGCCTAAAGCCACAACATCCGATTCTGTGGATCGGGCTGTATAAATAGAACATGTGCTGTCGTAAAGGGAGTGAAACACCCATGCATGCTGTCAGAGACAATGTGCCATTGCTGCAGGCTGCTCTCGTACCCCCACTGTGGTTTTAGATGACTAACGAGATGTGCCTCTGTCTGTCTCAGGTGGTTCGGCCATCCAGGAGTTTGTTACAGAGAAGATTGGCAAGAAGTTCATTGAGCCTCCGCCTTTTGACTTGCCCAAAGCATTTGGAGACAGTAACTGCTGCGCACCTCTTCTCTTTGTGCTCTCCCTGGCGGTGGACCCCATGGCGGCGCTCCTCAAGTTCGCTGATGATCAGGTTTGTGTATTGGTCTGTGTGTGGCTTTGTTGATGACGTTCATTTTCCCTCTCATTACAGGATTTAAGAAGAAAACAAGGAGAGTAAGGATTGTTTCACTTAAGACCTAGAAATAAGTGAGTGTGTGTGTGTGTGTGTGTGTGTGTGTGTGTGTGTGTGATTAGATAAAAAGGAGAGAGAACCAAATTTCATCACAAATCACAGGTGTACCATATCTTCTAGAATAAGCATATCTCTCATTGTATTATTGAACATGAGTTTTGAGTACATTTCTGTCGTTTAAGCAAACTTTGTTTTCAGTGTATTCACAAGTCACCAGAAAAGAAAAGAAACGAAAACAAACACCAGAATGGTTTGTCCTGCAGGGTTTTGGAGGAGCCAAGTTCGACTCGCTGTCCCTGGGTCAAGGTCAGGGCCCCATTGCACTGAAGATGATCGAGAAGGGTGTGAAGGAAGGCACGTGGGTGATGCTGCAGAACTGCCACCTGGCGGCCTCCTGGATGCCGACCCTGGAGAAAATCTGCGAGGTGAGTCTGCGTTATCAGAGATCCACTCTGAAGTATGGCTGGACCAACATGAAATGATGTCTGAAAACAGAATGCAATCCCTGCACACTCAAAGATATCCTGTAGGGTTGAATAGATATTCCTTCAACGTTTCATCAGGTCTTAAAACAGAGATGTCAGAGTTAAAATCACCAATAAATAAAGATCCTTAACAGATCTAAAAAGTGGTAAAGTAAATCCACCAAACTACTTGGACAAACGGATCACAAGACAAAACACGACGCATTCCTCTTTGGTCTTTGGGCAAGAGAAACAACACTCTGGACAATGAAAACAAAGAATGAGCAATCACTCATCTTTGTCAAATTTGGCGCAAGCTATTGTGTTGAATGTGATTAAAAAAAACAATCTTTATGCTGTTTGAAAACATTGTTTGTGAGACCAAGACAGAAAGACAGATATTTCAGTAAAAGAGAGCCTCTAATTGTTTGCCTTTCACAGCACCACTTCTTGAGGTGAACTGGCTTAGACTGAGATGTAGCTCCTCTCATGTCATGTGACACATGAGGCAGATAAGGCACTCCACCATGCTCACGCTTCACCCAGAATGCTCAAGTGACATGAGGAGATAGGTAGAGACTGTGAGTGGGGCTAACTGTTTTCATGCTTGCAGAGCAGTGTGTTTCATGTGCATATGTGTGGGGTTTTTTTTCCTGCAGGAGTTCAACCCAGAGCAGACTCACCCTGACTTCCGCCTGTGGCTGACCAGCTACCCCTCCACCACCTTCCCTGTCTCCATCCTGCAGAATGGCGTCAAGATGACCAACGAGCCCCCCAAAGGGCTGCGCTTCAACATCATCCGATCCTACTACAACGATCCCATCAACGACCCAGAATTCTTTGGGTCCTGCAAGCAACCGGTGAGAGTCTTTCTTCAGATGTTTCAGGCGAAGGAAGAACGTCCAGAAATTACTGTCCCCATTCTATTTCCATATTCAGTTGTTTTTGGTGATGAAAAGAGTCATTTTAGTGCAGAAAATTTTGTGGGAATGAGCTTTTCTGTTGTTGATTTTATGATCTAGGCAGAACAACTCTGTTTCAGCTTGTTTTCCTCCCCTCCCCCACCCTCACCTTCGGCCCCTGCAACCTTCCTGTCTGTTTATTGTGTCATTGATTTATTGATGGACTGTGTTGAGATGATGACATTTGTGGTCCTACCTACTCACAGCAGAAGAATTTCAGTGGTTTAAAATCTTTTTTCTCCGAGTGTTACATGGAACAGACATTTTATAGCTGTTGAATTACTTCTTGATAAGTGTATCAGCTATGCATTAATCAGGTATCTGCTGAGTCACCTCAGTAAGGATACCCCCCCCCCCCCCCACTGGCCTGGGACATGTGTTGAGGTGTACTTGGAGCAGTCCACATGAAATATTGGCCCCTGGAAGAAAGTGAATGAGAGTTGGTGTTGTTCTGAAACAAATTCACAGTCTTGCTGTTCGCCTGTTTGATCGGACTTGAAGAAGCTGCCCCTGTATCAGGATCATATGTTTGTTTGCAAAATGACTATGTGTGTGAGTGTGTGTGTGTGTGTGTGTGTGTGTGTGTGTGTGGTGTGTGTGTGTGTGTGTGTACCATTAGGCCATGCTTCTGTCCATGATTTGAAGGCACGCACATCTTTAATGACTGTCACGTTCACTTTGGCTGTTATCATTATGACAACACCTTAACATAGTTTCTGTTATTATCAAATTGATCAGTCTGATTGATGAACGGATTGATTCTAGTATTTTAATTTTTTGCCAATGTGAAGAAAGTCGACTTAGCCACTGACGGAGACATGTGCTGACAAGTGCTAATGACAAACCATAATGCTTCATGTCCAACAAAGCATAATCTGTACACTTTAGGAGAATCTGTTAATGCTGTTCGATCAGTTCAATAGATTATTTTGTTCAGAACACACTGAAATTATCCATACTATCAAAGTTAAAATACTGACAGCAAATGAAATGCTACATGATTCTTTCCAAGCCATACAGTATCCCCACCCACCCCCACCACCGAAAAACAGATTGAAGGAAAATCACTCCTTTTATTCAGAAAGGGAAGTAACTGCCAGGAAATTGAATGAATTGTTTGAAGTGTCTATGACACGAAACGTCCGCCATCCCCTCTTCAGGTACTCTTTTTGTCACCTTTTCCCTTTATTTATTTAAATTGAAATGAATATTGATTTGTTCTCTTATTTGATTCCTTGTAATCTGAAAAAAAAGTTGTGAACTCTTATCAGAAACTTATAGGGCAAAACTCAAACCAAAATGTTAGACAGATTCCACCAGTACACCTCGACAATTCATGTGTCTTTCAGGAATGGGTAAGAAGGATAAAAAAGTGATGAAGACCAAAAAAAAGAACACGCAAGTTCACCACATGTTTGTGTGGCAGGTCAACTTCCACAAGATGCTGTACGGTCTGTGCTTCTTCCACGCCCTGGTGCAAGAGAGGCGAAAGTTTGGCCCACTGGGCTGGAAACATCCCCTACGAGTTCAACGAGACGGACCTGCGCATCAGTGTGCAGCAGCTGCAGATGTTCCTCAATGAGTATGAGGTGAGTGGGTCCCAGGGGTGTCTGACCTCGCTGTATCTGTCATCAACAGCCAGAGCTGCAGGCAGGAAGTCAGATCTAGTATGGAAAAATTATGTGTTGGATCAAGACGTTGTCAGTAGTTGTCTGTCATGACCATGATGTGTGTAATCACCGTCTTGAGCTTTGTTTTTAAATGATGTCTGTTTACTTTACGACATCATAAGGGTCTTATGTGGATGTTGAAAATAAAAACATCATGAAAAAGAAATGAAAAGAAAGATTAACAGGAAGGCAGTGAGGGAAGAACAAAGAAAAAGGAGAAAACAAAAAAATAAATAAAAAGAGGAAACACAAACATGCACAAGCAAAAATTAAGTTAAAATAAAACTGGAAGCTAAAAGCAAAAAAAAAAAAAAAAAAATGTTTGTTTGTTTGCTTGTTTGTTTGCTTGTTTTTGAAAAGACAAGTTTTGTTGGTTGTCAGTTCCATGCTGAACACAGCCAAAAGACAAGTTTTGTTGGTTGTCAGTTGAAAAGACAAGTTTTGTTGGTTGTCAGTTCCATGTTGAACTTGGCAATTTTGACCTCCATGGTCTACCACTTCCCCTCACTGCTGTTCCAAAAGAAAATGACTCAAACAGACAAGTGTGAATAAAAAAGAGCAAAAGAAAACGGATCAAATGAATGACCATACATATATAATCACATCAGTACGTATCCATATTTATTCATATTTTCACAGCAGGAATAGACAAAACTGACCAACAGGATAGAGATCAGTGTTTTTTGTCAGGTTTTGTTGAAACGTTTTCTCTCAGATTTTTAACTGGAGAAAAAGATCTTTGACCTCATTGCACTGTATGAATTCGCTTGTACTGTGATGCTATTTGACTGTAAAATTTCACCACAAAGTATTATCAATTAGATAGAGACTGATGTGAAAATAATTGCATATGAAACAATTGTTGATTATGGGGAAAACATTTTTTTGAAACATGAATGAGAGTTTTAAACTTCTTAAGAGGCTGTAGTGAGGCAGTGAATATTGGTATATGTAACAATCAAACGAAAGGAAGATATAAATCCACATAAAGTCAGCCTGACATGTTTGGATTTTTCGCTAATTACTGGTGTTAAAGTTGTTGTTTTTTCAATTTGACATGTTTGAGAGAGTTGGCATTCATATGATATAAAGTGCTTGGCAAGGGAGTTGACATTCATATGATATAAAGTGCTTGGCAAGGGAGTTGGCATTCATATGATATGAAGTGCTTGGCAAGGCATTATGTGGCAAATATATATGGCAGCTTGATAATAATTCCATTAAAACCATGATGAATCTCTAACAGTCCCAGAAGTAAAAAAGATCTTTTTTTCTTTCTTGGTGAACATTATAACAGTGGTGCCCGTTATCGGTATCAGCTGGATCTATATGTTAACATTCACATGATTGTTAAACAAAACAAGCCGAGGCTAAATCAACTCAGGTCTGCATGTGTCCGTCCAAGGATTCTGTCTTTCACATGCTTCATGCATTCGTCGTCAACAGGAGGTGCAGTTTGACGCTCTTCGCTACCTGACCGGGGAGTGTAATTACGGCGGTCGTGTGACCGACGACTGGGACCGACGCACGCTGCGCACCATCCTGTCCAAGTTCTACTGCACGGACATCGTGGCCAAGGACACGTACTACTTCGATGACAGCAAGTTGTTCTACGCTCCCCCAGAAGGCGATGTGAGAGGACTTGGTGAAACCTGTCTGTGACTGTATTGGTTGAATGATCTGTTGATCTGCTGACATGATTTCTTTTTGTGTGTTGTTGTCTGTTTCATCTTCCTTGTTCCTGCCTAGCCCCTCTCCCCAGCATTATTCATGCACTACTTGTTCTGGTTCTCTCTACCCATATCAGGATTTGTCCTGTTGCAGCCTCTGTGGTGGCAGTGACAGGAATCAGTATTGAGTCTTCAGGAGGCAACCCACCAGAGGAGACACTGCACTGCAGCTGAGTCTCTTTTGTGGTGTTCAGTGGCACCAGCTTTGATCCAACGTGCTCAGGACACCTTCTACTTACCATGCTACTGTCAACAGTAATCGCTTTATGGTGATGTCAGCATGAGTGAGCGTCCCTTCTCTAGAGACCTCCATTCAACAGCCGTCCTCATGACAGTGGCCAGTACAGAAGACTGACACAGACTCACCTGGGCAGTAATTTGATTTTTTGTTGAGATCCAGTTACAAGATATTCATCATTTAAATGAAAAGTTCACATACAGTAGGTCTCTGCGTCACAGTAGCCTAATACTCTATTTGTGTCTGGTCTTTCTGGTTCCAAATGAAGGCATGAATTACTTGTCTGTTGGTTCTTGTCCTGAGGAGGAAAGATCACACTGAGTTGAATCACAGTTTGGGGAGACTACTTCTATGTGTTTGTTTGCTTTCATTTGGTAAGAAAATTGAGAACTGATTTTGTCATACTTGATAATTGAATACTTTAGACTTTGCATGTTTTAAATTAAAACAGAATTGTGTGTGTGTGTGTGTGTGTGTGTGTGTGTGTGTGTGTATGTGTGTGTGTGTGTGTGTGTGTGTGCATGCGTGCGTGCGTGCGTGTGTGCGTGCATGTTGCGTGCGTGCGTGCGTGTGTGTGTATGGGGTTGTACCAATCAACTTTGTATTATTATACACACTTTACCATGGTTTACTGTTGTGTAGATAGCAAGGCCTACAACTCATGTCTTAAAACACAAACTTCTGAAGGGTAAAGAGACCTCAGTACAGATTTTACAGATACAATATCCAGCAATGCCCCCTGTTTGATCTACCCATGTGTCCTCTCTTCTTGCAGCCACCATTCTTCCCTAGTTTTCTTGTTTCAGGTTTGAGAACTCTCAGATGTGTAACCGTGGACCATTTGTGTTGTCTTGGATCATGGCGTCCAACAAGGTCTCTGAATATGCCGTTCAACTGGGTCCTCAGGAAAGCGTTAGAGAATCTTCCTGGCATTATGAGACTGCCTCCCTCCTCTCCTGTCACTGTCTCCCTTTCTCCACTTGCTGTCCCGTGCAGTTTCCGTCACAGGTTTCTTCTTTGGTGCGGAGATCCTTCTCTTCCACTCTCTTTTCTTCCTGTGGCTACATCGTTGACATCATTTTCTCCTTCCGTGGCTTCTTGGGCGCTGTTAGTATCATTGTTATCAGCTTGTTCATTTGTCTTTACCAGAGTGCCACATTGATGTGTTTTACTTATGACGAATACTTTATCTTTTCACCTGATGATGCTTTGCAGCTGGAGGCCTATGTGGAGTACACACGCGGTCTTCCCATCAACCCCTCCCCCAACATCTTCGGCATGCATGACAATGCTGACATCACCAAGGACCAGAAAGAGACGCAGCAGCTCTTTGACAACATCCTCCTCACTCAGGTCAGTGCTTTAGGTTCCTTGCTTGTTTGCAGTGTTGGCTTTCTGTTTTCTTAATGGGCCTGGTGACTGATGGAAACTTCTTTCTCATTGATTTTCTTTGAACAAAACTAGAACGAACTGGAGAAGCGTGAAAAATGAAAATTCATCCAGAAAAAGGTAATTTGTCATTCCATGAAATGTGTTATTATCAGACCAGAGTCAAAAAAGGAGATATTTGCTTTGTTTCATTTAACAGCAAACAAAATTTTGGCAGGGACCACTTGATGTTTTTCACAAATATCATGGAGTTTTTCGCTTTGATGTGTGTGTATTATGTAATTTAAGTTAACGAGAAGGTACATTTTAGAGCTTACAGATTTGTTTTTCTTCAAAAATTGATACAGTTAGCTGTAATACATTCTTCATGGACCATCATTATTTTTTTGAAAGAGTATAGTAATAAATCGGGTATCCTAAGCAGAACAGGTTGGAAAAATGTGAGAAATGGAGAGTTATATTTCCATTGGTCACCAACAACATGTTTCTGTTCAACGTACCTTTTTGAGAGTGAAAGAAATAACAAGTCCAAAGGCTGACATAACATGTTTCCATTAAACTTCATGCTGATGAAAAGTTAACAGGCCCCAGGACAGACACCCCAGGTCATGAATGCTAAATGATGTGAAGCATAATCAAATACTGCTACTTGCAGCTGTTGTATTTTTCATCTGTGAAGTGTACATGTGTAGACAGCATTTTGGATCTAGAGTTTGATGCGTGATCCACAGTTATGAAAAAGCGCCTTATATGCAAATCCTAGCTCGTTAGAAGTTGAGATTCGATTTGCTGTCGCTGCCTGAGTGTGAGCAATGGCTATGTACACAAATTTGCTTGAAGACCCCACCTGCAGTGTGATGCTGCACAGTGTGTTTGTGGTGCATGCGGCGTGCGTGCGTATGTGCATGTGTTGGCAGTATGTGTGTTTTGTGTTTGTATCTGTGTGTCTGTTTGTGTGTTTATGCGTGAGAGAGGGAGAGAGAGAGAGAGAGAGAGGGTGGAAAAAGTAGGGATTAAATTTCCTTTTTTGAAAATGTTCCTTCTTAAAATGGAAGTCAAAACAAAGTTTGTGTTGAAAACACAGTTCTATCAAAATGGAAGACATTCTATTTTATTCCTGTTTGTACAAACTGATCCTTAAAAAATATGTGATACAATCTCAAGCACAATAAAAAAAACTGTAACGAACCCTCACACTGCTGTTTTGTTTAAACACAGAAACCGTACAAAGTCGTAAACAGTCCTCACAAACGCTGTTGTACAAACAGAAACTTATGAAAATTTTAGAAGTCCTCACACTGTGTACAAACAGGACCTGTAAATGTTGTTGAACGGTCCCCACTCTGCTGTTTGTATTTATGCAAATCAAAGACAGTGGTTGCTGTTGTGAAAAGAATAGCAGCACCGTTGTAATACCACGATGCTAAAGGCATTGCTGTTGTAGTAACCACTGGTCAGCTGAAGCACTTTCTGAGATTCATGCAGGATTATGCATGAAAAAAAAAGCAATATTGTGCGAAGACATCTGCTCAGAAAGCATGGGGATTTTCCAGATGTAATAGCTTCATCTGCGTCATGTTTCCATGGCCTCTCAGCAGGCTGACATGATATCAAAGGGAGAGAACTGTGAATGTGAGCAGAGCCATTTCTGAGACTTTGACTAGGCTGTTAGAGCTATGTTTCTTCACGCCCAACAAACCGTGGAGGCCATACTTGGGCTGTATCAATATGGCATTACGAGGCCAAAATACAATTTCAGAAGTGATTAGGACAGGTTATGAGCACCACAAAAAATATAAACAGTGTATGAGCCCCTCATTGCATGTGTGTGAGATCAAAGAACAGAGAACTGTAAGATGTAAAGTGCACAGTTTCTGAGGATGTCGGTACACTCTCCACAGATCCGTGCATGAAGAATTAAGGAACAGCCACTGTGAATATCATCATACTCACATGATATCAAAATACACAGAACATTTCCAGAAAATGAATTGATTTAACAGCCTTTGAAGTACATGTTTTCATTCATTCTCTAAAAAGAACAAAAAAAAACTGATATTCAGCTCAAAGTGCTGTACAGCATGAAACACCAGAGGCAAGACAGATGCCATGTCCTGCGTCCTTCATTTTACTCACAGGTTTACCATAAACTGTACCACCAACTAGTTCCTCTCTTGTTTCTTCTCTTTTTGCCCTCTGCTCTGTGTGTAATGTGTGGTGATGATTGACTCCTGTGATAAAACCAACGGCTTTGTATCCACTGTGTATTCTAGACGTGAAGTGCTGAATACTAATGTCTGTGTGTCTCTGTTTCTGCGCAACATTTCTTTTTGTATTGTTGGTTCATCAACAGATCTTGTAAAAATTTGGTGGATTGATGCTTTTTAATGATCGTAGTTCAGAAAAAGAGTGTGATTTTGTTGCCTACTCCATCCACTGGCTCACTCGGGTGGATGAATCTGTAATCAGGCTGAAAAGATGTATGCTACAGTTATAGCATGTGTGATGACTTGTTAGCTGTATGTATGTATTTTCAAATTTTGCGTGTGTTTGTACTTCGCACACTTGATTAGTAATTTTGGTTTGTTTTTTGGTTTGTGTGTGGATTTTGGCCTTTCCATTCTGCATGAAATCGTGTTGCCGCCCCATTATCATTCATCACCATCGTCCATGTGACAGAAACGGGTAAGAGCAGCTGTATCTGCTTTTCTTATCAGCTGTAGTAGCTCCAGTCTATTCTGTTCATATGTCTGTATACATGGAATAGTGCCATGTGAATAACCATCTTTTCTTCTGCTTTTGTCACTACTACTAACAGCCTGTTGTCTACCAGTTGGAGAGGTCTCTGCACACGCTGTGGTCAACTCTTTGTGCTTACAACATAGCTCTTAAGACTTCTTCCTGTTGGGGGTACGGGTGGAAATGTTGGTTCATTGTGGTGTTTGTTGAAAAAATGTGTTAAGCGGAGCCAGGGTCCCTGAGGGTAGAGGTGATGAATTTGGTTGAAATTGTGGTGTTTGTGTGAGAAATGTGTTAAGCGAGCCAGGGTCCGAGGGTACAGGTGGAAATGCAAGTTGATTTGTTGTGTTGATGTGAGAAAGGTGTGGAGTGGAGCCTGGGTTCTGAGGGTACAGGTGGAATGCTGGTTGTTTGTTGTGTTGATGGAGAAATGTGTTGGAGTGGACTGCTGTATTTTGTGAAAGGAAAAAAAAGTGTCACTAATCCTAGACTAATGTCTGCAATATTTTTTGTGTTATGTCCATGTTGTCTATTCATGAACTGTTCACCTCTTTTTTCTTTTTGTTTGTGGGAAAATTGAGCTTAGTGATGAACTGTGTTGTGTTTCCAGTTCGTAATAAAACAATGGATATGACAGGATACTGTTAGAGAGAGAGGGGGAGAGAGAGTGTGTGTGTGTGTGCGAGTGTGTGTGTATGCTTATGTGTGTGTGTGTGCACGGTGTGCATGTGTGCATGCATGCGCATGGGACGCACATGTTTGTGTGTCAAATGTATGTTTTGAATGAGCCAGTCTTTGAAATGCGACTCTGGGAGCATTTTACAATTGCACTAGATGATAACATCAAGCACTATGCCGTCCCAAAAAATCACAGTAAATTTATTATGAACATTTCCCTGTCTGTATAATGTTTGGATTACTGCATTGCTTACATAGCGTTCTTCAAGCGCCACTTCCTTCTTCTTTCCCCCTCCTCCCAAGCACTTTCCTGTCTTGACTTGATCTCCCGGATAGTTTCTACTGATCCCGTCTTCGATGTCGGTGTTTGACCAAAGCGATGTCTTTGTACTGTAGCCGCCAGGATTCATGGTAAACTTGTCCTGCTGACGGCTGGGAGAAGAGGAATGTCCGGTGACTTCCTGTCCGTGCAGTAGGTCCTGACACAGCGCGCCGGCTGTTTGCCTCGGCTGACTTTCCCCTCAGGGTCGCTCTCAGGCCCAGCAACCTCTGACCCATCCGTTGTTGTTGTTGTTGACCTGCGTTTCCTTGCTCTGGCAGTCGCCATTACTCTAGTGCCACACGTTTGAACTGCCCCTGACACAGCCACATCCATCCTCTCCTTGTTCTTTATCTGAAGGCTGCAGTGCACAGGGAGCTGTCATTACGAAGTGTCAGACCAGAGGTGCAGGATGCCGGTGGGTGGTGGGTGGGTGGGTGCACTGGTCATTGGAGTGGGGGGAGGGGGGAGGATTAAAGATTTTAGGCTTCAGTTTTAATGACTAAAGGCTGTCATTGTTATGGATTTGTATTTTTTAAGTTAATGGAGAATCACTGTAGATTTATGCGGTGATAGAACAGTTGGTTGGTGCTTTGGGACATGGGTCTTTTGATATGACTCCGGTGTTATGGTGAGGATTGTTATCAGCATTGACTGGAGTCATTTATGACAACCTGACAGAGAACATAGGCTGATGTGCAACTGGTCCGGCATTGTTTTTTTTTTTTTATTGTTTTGTTTTGTTTTGTTTTAAATGTGGTCAAATCAGACATGTATGTAATGATAATGGTTCTCTTGTGAGCCAGAAAAATGTCTCATGTCTCATGTCTGATGTCAACAAATTTGGTTTCAAAGGGAGGTAACTGCAGGATGAAATTGAAACAAATTTTAAAAGGAATTTAACCCTCACAGTGCTCTGTATATCAATTTAAACTTTAAAGAAATGTAGTTAAAATCTAGGACGGGAAACTCGTCACACACCACATTTGAGAATTTGGCTTCTGCATACATATTATTTGCACTAGATATGCAAACCTATACATTTTTAGAAACTAGAGATGTTGTAGAATCTAGTGAAATAACTGAAAATACTGTAGGTGGTACCTACTTGGAGACTGACCTCAAAATATACGCAGAGAAAATTTCTGAAAAAGTTATTTGAAAAGTAAGTCAAATGTTAGGAGAGACACAGTTTTTCTTCTGTACTACCTAAACACTTCAGACTGGAGATAAAATGAAGACAAATATGTGCTGGAAACATGGGAAAGATGATAATTCTCTTGACTTGAGCTATGTATAATGAATTGTGCCTCAAATGATGTACCTATAATTCAGCATCCGGACAATCAAATTTCACTATATAAGGGAATGGGTTTGTGCAGGCTTATCTTGAAGCTAGATAGGTAAAACTATATGTTTTTGTAAACTAGAGATAATGAGGAATCTGAAAAAATAATTACAACACAGTACCCTGATGGCAGCTGAAGATATTCTTCACAGTGTAATCCAGAACATTGGCGAAAAGGTAATCCAAAACGTCAGTCACATTGTTTGAAACACCACAGTTTTCCTGCTTGAATGTCAAAACACTTGAAACTTCAGTGAAAACAAGAAGAACATGTCCTTGAAAGACACAGAACAAAGTTAGGGCCTTGGTCTTCTGTGGAAGGCTGAAAAGCACTCGGGGCAGAGTCCCATGTCGCATCCAGAACATTCCCAGCCAGAGCGCACACAAGTAGGATGGCCAGCAGCACAGTTCCTCTTTCTTGACCTCCTCTCTCAGCATCACTCTCCTCTGCAGTAGTGCTTCCAGATTCTGGATCACACAAGAAAACACATATCCTAAGTCTTCTGTTCATTTCATTGTTTCATAATGGTGCAAGAGGTGTTACAGAGAGCTTGACTCAGTTTCCACTGATCAGTCTGATTTTCAGAAAGAAAAAAATATTAACAACATTACTTATTCATTCTATGAAAAATAAAGTCATGCATAAAATCATAAATAAAAATAAAATCTGACTCACTAGCATATAAGGAAGGGGAAGGGCTATAGCTTTCATTGGAGACACGCCCACTCGTGACACGCCCACACTGTCTCCAAACTAAAAACAAACAAACAAACAAAAGTTATAAATTGTTCTCTTCAAATCACCACTTTTATTCATCTCTAAAGTGCTTTCAAAACACCTATAATCACCCAGAAACGATCTTCTAGTTTGATCAGGCAACTCCTGTAAGTAACCATGTACCCTGCCCCCTCCATCCCCCCCCCCCCCACCCCCCTGCCTTCATGTGGCGGACCAACAAATGTAAAATAACCAATAACCGCACGCAGCAAGTGTTCCATCACTCGACACACAAACTAATCAAAGTTTATCTACTCACCTGCTTCGCTTTCGTTACTACTGCCTCCGGCAACTGATTCTTCCCTCGTGCCACTTCCACGCAACTCCTGCTCAAACTTGGTCGCTGATTCACTCATTATTTCAGTCAAAACGCACGAAAAACTTGGAGATAACGGACTGACACGACTTGCCAGTGCACAATCGACACCAGCAAGTCACGTGAACTGATCAATCCGGATGTTTAGCGGCGGTGGTATAACGGTTTTCATCTGAGCCACGATCGTGGCCCATCGCACTCGGGCGGTAAAGCCACGATCGTGGCCCATCGCACTCTGCGGGTTAAAGTAACTCAGCTGGTTAACATGGACAAACAAATGACAAGACAGAACACTGCGTTTCGACCTCTTAGGTCTTCTTCAGGCAAGATAAACAACATTCAGGGTAATGAAAACAAGAACAAGCAATCACTTATCTACTCAAATTCAGTGCAAAATGGGTGTTGATTCAAAATAGATGAAAATAAGAAAAATATAAAAGGAGGGCTAACAAACAAGAAATTCATGGAAAGAGATGCATTATCAGTCAGTTCAGCAAGAAACATAAGAATGGTTTTACAAAGGAATCTTTCTCATCTTTTCTTTTTCCCTCTCTTGCAGTCATATTTGACTGTAAGCATCCACATGTTAAATCAAAGTTCATTCGAGACACTTCTTACAAACATTGATAAGATGTTGTACAGCAGGAACAATGGATGATAATAGGAATGATTATAAATCCGTGGGTTTTCTGAAGTAGATTTATTGAAAATGACCAACCTCAGGAAAAATGCAAGATTCTGTTTGTGTATTGGTTAGTGGCAAGCATCCCTATGCTTACGTGGTTAAAAGTACGGAAGCAGTACTTGATGCATCTGATGAATGGAGTAGTCTCTCTGACTGACTGATGAATGGATGAGTCTATCTGACTGACTGATAATTGAATAGACTGAGAAGTGCCATTCTTGGGAATGCAGGGTGGGGTGAAGGGGTCGGAGGTAGGGGAGATGAGAGTGGTGATGTAGTTTTATTTAATTAGTTTTTGCCCGCTCCTTCCATACCATCTCACATAGTTTACTCCCTTTTTAGATTCTGATCCAAGATCCCCCACACACGTATACCCTGATATACTGTGTCTCAGTCTAACACGAATACTCCAGTTTCCATAAGGTAACCAGCCACAGGATCAGTCTAACACAAATACTCCAGTTTCCATAAGGTAACCAACCACAGGAAACCCTGCGTCACAGCAGCTCAGTGGTGTTCAGTAGCACAGATTCTGAATCAACACACCGCAGCATCACACCCATACCCTCCGTGAAGGCTTTAAACACGTTGGTCCATGATAAGGCAGATTTGCTCTGATCTAAGCAGCGCAAAAAGAGGTTGCTGGGGAAGAGAGACGTACACTGATCGTGGAATCCTCGTTGTCAACGCAGCAGGGCAAACAGTCGCCAGTGTGGTAGTAGAGAGCCAGCTGTAGCGCCGGTCGGCTGGAGGCCTGCATGTGCCAGCTGTCACGGACAGAGCTTCACTGGAGCCAGCTTCTTTCAGCTTCCCACCGTCTTCTTCACTCCAGCAGTCTTCTGCTGTGTGTGTGTGCGTCACGCGTGCTGTCACAGCATTCCGTTCTTTGTTCCTTGTCGTCACTGCTAACGTTAGGTTTGCTCACACATCTGTTGGTTGGTTTTGTGTGTCTGTCACCAAGATTACGCAAAGACAGCTGAACTGATTTTGAGACCAAACGCGGTGGAAAGATGGAATGTGGTGATATGTCAAACTGGTTGAAGTTTGGTATGGTTGCTCAGGAATTGTTGCAAAATTTTCACTGCTTGTGAATGGTGTGAACTCACTGTTATGGATGTGAATGGTGTGAACTCACTGTTATGGAATTACGATATGTTCAGCAGTTATTACAAAATTTACATTACACATGCATGTACGAATTCACTGTTATGAATTGACAGGTATATAATAATGTCCTTACATGGAATGAAAACTTTCATGTGGCCTAAAGGTTGACATTTGTTATTTTTCACACCCTTTTATTAAAATGTTCTGGGAAGTAACTCTCTTGGTCCTTACCTACAATTACTTCCCCTGGTTAAAAGAAATCGTGTCCACCCTTGATCCAAAGGGGAAATCCAGAATCTGTTCAACCCTGGAGGATCTGTCAAGTGTCCTTGTTGTTGTGACTTGTTTTAAGGGCACTTAAGAGTGCTTTGCGTTCAGCCTCAACCTGCTGAGGTTGAATTCTGTTTGTTGGCATGGTTGTTGGACTTGTTCCGGGTCACGTTGCGGTTTTTCTTCTATTGCAATGGTGTACCAGAGAGCTTTTTTGATCAAAGCACTTGTACTCTTCTTCACCTTTGTTCCAGTTATAAAAAGCATGGTGTAACTCTTGTGTAGACAGGATGCAGCATTTGCCAACACCTTGCATGCTCACACTTGAAGCTATTTGTTCTCTCTCTCTCTCTCTCTCTCTCTCTCTCTCTCTCTCTCTCTCTCTCTCTCTCTCTCTCTCTCTGTCTTTCTTTTTTTTTCTTTAATGAAAGCATTGTCTAATAATTATGTTTTGAGGTTTGAGAAAAGACATGTTCACATATACACACATAAATTCACACACACACACACACACACACACACACACACACACACACACACACACACACACGCATAAATTCCACACACACACACACACACACACACACACACACACACACACACACACACACAGCATGCATACATGCATGCATATGCATGCTCTATTTCACCATCTCACCAAAGTGACCCGGAGGTGCAAACCTGTCTACAATTATTTGTTACAGAAAAAAAGCATGTCTTTAAGTATCAACATGGAACATTATGACGCTCATGACACACACAGAGAATTCGTTAGATAGAGAAGATCAGGTGGTGGTGGGGGGGGGGGGGGGGGGGGGGGGGGTTTCTGTAAAATTGCCTGTTGACTGAAAGTGAAATGATTTTTTTGTTCTCTTTTCCCCTCCTTCCCTTCTCACTCTTTCCCACATTTAAAAACATAACAAGCAAACAAAAAGCCAGTCTACACACACTCCGCATTTTACGCACACACAAGTCAGTATAGCATATTCTGCATTAATTCACCAAGAGAAATACGCTCAACATTGTGGCAAAAGCATGGATGAACAACTCTGACTGATATCATCTTCATGTTGGGAAGTCAGTGAAGCAAACCCAGCCTGGAAAGGTGACCCAGGAAGTGAGAAGATAGCGCCTCTCAAACAAGCAGGGTTTGTCTGTCACTCCGGAAGGTTTTTATGGTTAAAAATGATCTGTTGAGGGTCACACGCTCTCCATTCAAGTATGGTAAAGTAATATAAACCAACACAATTGATCTGCCCATGATACACTGTTTGTGTTTTTACCTTGCTTCTTTTCTCTTTTCTGTCTGTCTTCCTTTTGTTTTTTTCTTCTTGGATGGTAAACATTGGCAACGTCTGTGCTTGGGATGTGTGCAACCCTTCAGGCTGCACATTGCTTTTGTGGTCATGGTTTTTGAATGCCTAGCAAATACTTACTGAATCCTCCACCTCTCTCTCTCTTTGATCTTTCACTTTTTGTTTCTTGAAGGCATGGTGTAAAAGGGCTGCTAGCTTATCCATTTTAAATATAATAAATATTATTTGTTTTCGTATTATTTGTACTCTCTTTCTCTCGATTTTTGTTCTTGGTCAGTCACTTTGCCTACATTTTAATCACAGTCCGATTTCTTTCTTCTTCTTTTAATTTTAAGGTACTAGACTCATATACTACCAAGTTGATAGTGTTGATGCGAGCATGATCTCTAAATAGATTTGTATGTATTGTCTTAAAAAATACTCATGCTTGTTTTTAATTATAAAATACTAGTAACTACTTTTATATTCATCATGTGCAGTTTTATGTGATTTTGTGATCATCTCATCTTATTAAGTGAAATATTATGAACAACATTTTAGACGGTTAGAAATTCAGAATGTTCATTTTCATTGGCACTGTTGACATCTGTGAGGAAGTAGGAAAGCTTTTTCCTGCATCGTTATGCCAGACTTTGGTGTGTTTAACTTTGTTGTGCTGGTTCCTTGTCTTCTTTTAATAGCCTTGTGTATTCGATGAGAAAAAAAAGGGGCATTGGTGTTTACTCATGCTTACAAACCATTTACCTATAATGTTACCGCTCTTGTTAGGATCACTATTTGTACATCCTTGTAGTTCTTCTTGCATGTTTTGACTTTAGTGATATTCATTGAATGACTACAGACTGATAAATTAAATGGTACTTTTTGAAAAAAATATTTTGATGCCACTGTTTAAATTTTTTGTTTTTCTCATGATTTTCATGAGAGAGAGAGAGAGAGAGAGCACAGAGTCTGGCCAATTTTTAAAGTAAAACAGAAGTTTGTGATAGATGTGCTCAACTTAGAGCTGGTAAATGATTTTCTGATAGCTTGCCACATACCGTAAAGTTCGGTCTATTGAGCGCACCTGTATATAAGCCGCACCACTAAATTTTATAAAAAATCTGAACTTTTTTCACAATAAGCCGCACTGGTTTATAAGCCGCAGATATATACAACACAGTCCGATGTGCCGCAGGCGGCAGCTGGCCGAGCGTTGAGTTTACAGTGTCGAAAATCATTACATACAATGTGTTCACTGCATTCATTGGCGTTTAAATAGGTCAGAATACAAGAGCATGTTTCCAGCTTTTCTTCAGTCTTTTTTTTTATTTTTTTTAAATTTTTTAGTACGATGTGTTTTAAATCAATTAGAATCGAAGTTTTTATGAGGCTTCTTACAAGTGTTGTCTTTCCAACATTATTGCTTTAAAAAAAATACCGAAAAAAACAACGCATTAACGATGCGCTAGAAAGGCAGTTCTCTCCTGCATTCATTGGTGTATCAAGCTAAGCGATTGGTTGAGTACTCGAAAGCGCAAGCCAATCAAAGCGAAGGTATCAAATGCAAACCTCCACTCCCTGTCCACGATTTCAACAATGGCGGATCGAAGCCAAGGTCTGACAATGACCGAGTTGAATGCGCTAATCGTTTTTGAATTGCAAGACGCACTTGGTAAGATAACGCATATAATAACAAACCAGAACATTAATTAAACGATTCGATTGTTTTATTTCGCTTAATACCGTGCCAGTGCTTAGTTATTTTGTTCATAATTCAGCTAGTGTTAGTCAAGATTAAACAGGTCGGAAACGGCCAACACATTGCGCCGTTCGAAGCGATCGTATTTTTGTAGAAGACAAACTGATGAAAAAAGATATCAGTAATGGGCTTTACTTCTGTCGATTCCCGTATTTCTGAACGGGTTACTGATTCCATTACACGATTACACAGAAAATCGTAGTTAAAAGCATAATAAAATTCATGAACAGTAAACACGATATGGTGAGTTACAGAGAAGCTAAGAATAGACGAGGGTGTGATGCTTCTGAAATCGGAAAAATCCGCAAATAAGCCGCATCGTTGTTTAAGCCGCAGGGTTTAAAGCTGGGGAAAAAAGTCGCGGCTTATAGTCCGAACTTTACGGTACATATTCAGTAGTTAGAACTGTTTCATTTTCTTTAATAAGATGACAATTTTTCTTTGAACTGGAAAGGTGTGAGTATTTGTATGATTTGCAATACTTCCATTTTTTTTTTTATATATGATGAATTGCCTTCTTAGGGGTGTGGATAATATTTCTCCCTCTTGTAACATACCATGGCAACAACATTTACAATTGCAGTAGATAACATTGTATTGATGAATGACATTCTATTTGTATCAGTATTCAAAGATCATGACTTATTCATATGGGAAAAGACTTGATTATTTTCCTGTCGTCTTTCATGATATTTTTCACTAACTGTTAATTCTTTCCCTGTTGATATCCGCATATCAGGATTGACTATGCATGAGTTTCATGCAGATGTCTGCATACACTTATCAGAACTTCCAAGATTCATGCCGCAGAGGAGAATATGTCGTTAGAAACTAAAACATCTAGCACCCACCCACATCATAAACAAGTAGGGTAACTCTTGCTCCCACAAGAAAACATAACTCCAAAGGAATGCTGCTTACGACATCAAATGACCTAGCAGACATGACAGCACAGCTAGGCGATTCGGTGTCATAAGCAGCATTCCTTTGGAGTTATGTTTTCTTGTGGGAGCAAGAGTTGCCCAACTTGTTTATTGTTTATTTACTGTTCCCTGCCTCATTTCATATTGAATTTCCCACCTACATCAGTTAACAGTGTAAGGGAAGTAACTGTTTGGTTTTTTTTTTTTTTTTTTTTTTTTTTTTTTGAATGTGCAAAAACTCTTAGGAGTTCTAGATTTGAGAGTGGTAACCATTTAACTTGTTAGTGTTACAGGCAAAAGAACAAGAAAAAAATGTTTGATCTGCTGTGAAAATGCATCCAACTCTACTCCACTGAAATCGCTTAAGATGGCAGAACCTAGTTTGAGATGGAGTTGGTAGTTAATTGATGAGAATGATCACAACAGACACTGCAAGAGACGATTTCTGTTGGTCTGTATCAGACAAGGTCATCCTTTTTTTCCCCGCAAGACTTTCTGTTTTTTTATCTGTCAACTACGAAAGATCCTGAAAATACAGCATGTGATCTCTTCATTACAGGCCAGAGCCTCATCGGGAGGAGGGAAGTCGACCGATGACATCGTGGACGAAGTGGCGGCGGACATTCTGGGCAAACTGCCGACCAACTTTGACACCGACGCTGCTCTGCGCAAGTACCCCACGTCCTACAAGCAGAGCATGAACACCGTGCTGGTGCAGGAGATGGTACGGTTCAACCGCCTGCTGTCCACAGTGCGTGGCTCCCTGGAGAACATCCGCAAAGCCATCAAGGTACGGTCTGGGCCTGGGGGCTGCTCCCTTTGCTGGAGGCTGGGGAGGGGATGCATGGGGATGAGATGGTTCACTTACAGACCTGTTTATAGTTCACGTACAGACCTGTTTACCCATAATATGATGATGATGATGGTGGTGGTAATGTTGCAGGGTTTGATGGTGATATGATGATGATGATGATAATAATATAATAATTATGATGATGATGGTAATGTTGTTATTGAAGCATCTGGCGGTATGTGCTTATGGTGGCACTGTTGTTGTAGCAGTGTCTGGTGGTGATATGATGATGATGATGGTGGTAATGTTGTTGTTGCAGGGTCTGGTGGTGATGTCATCTGACCTGGAGGAGGTTGTGCTGAGCATCCTGAAGGGCAAGATCCCTGGCAAGTGGATGAAGGTCTCCTACCCCTCCCTCAAACCCTGGGCTCCTACGTCAACGACTTCCACGCCAGGCTCAAGTTCTTGCAGGTCTCTGGATACTGTTGTTTTTTGGGGCATATCTGTCGGTGTAGAGTGTGTGTGTGTGTGTGAGTCTGTGTGTGTATGTGTGCGTGTGCGTGCATGTGATTGTATGTGTGTTTGTGTTTGTGATTCTGTGTGCATGTGTGTGTGTGTGTGTGTGTGTGTGTGTGTGTGTGTGTGTGTGTGTGTGTGTGTGTGTGTGCATGTGTGATTGTATGTGTGTGTGAGTCTGTGTGTGTATGTGTGCGTGTGCGTGCATGTGATTGTATGTGTGTGTGTGTGTGTGTGTGTGTGGTGTGTGTATGTGAGTCTGTGGCATATGTGTGTGTGGGTGTGTGTGTGTGTTGTTGCTGTGTGTGTGTGTGGTGTGTGTGAAGAACCACCAGATAGGATTCAAGTCAGAGGCAGCTGTATTATTACTTGCAACCCACACCTGACGTCTTACAACATTGGTGGAGGAAGGCGCTGAAAAAAACAATTTTACATTTAAAGACCAGATGGGAAGGATCAAGAAGAGGGGAGAGAGAGTACAGGAGAAAGTAGGAGGTGAAGGAGGGAGAGGAGAGAAGAGAGAACAATGTACAGAGAAAGTGAGGGGAAGGAAAGGAGGAGAGAGAGGAGAGAACAATATACAGAGAAAGTGAGGGGAAGGAAAGGAGAGAGAGGAGAGAGAACAATATACAGAGAAAGTGAGGGGAAGGAAAGGAGGAGAGGGAGAGAGAACAATGTACAGAGAAAGTGAGGGGAAGGAAAGGGAGAGAGGAGAGAGAACAATTACAGAGAAAGTGAGGGGAAGGAAAGGAGAGAGAGGAGAGAGAACAATATACAGAGAAAGTGAGGGGAAGGAAAGGAGAGAGAGGAGAGAGAACAATGTACAGAGAAAGTGAGGGGAAGGAAAAGGAGGGAGAGGAGAGAACAATGTACAGAGAAAGTGAGGGGAAGGAAAGGAGGGAGAGGAGAGAACAATGTACAGAGAAAGTGAGGGAAGGAAAGGAGGGAGAGGAGAGAACAATGTACAGAGAAAGTGAGGGGAAGGAAAGGAGAGAGAGGAGAGAACAATGTACAGAGAAAGTGAGGGGAAGGAAAGGAGGGAGAGGAGAGAACAATGTACAGAGAAAGTGAGGGGAAGGAAAGGAGGAGAGGAGAGAGAACAATGTACAGAGAAAGTGAGGGGAAGGAAAGGAGAGAGAGGAGAGAACAATATACAGAGAAAGTGAGGGGAAGGAAAGGAGGAGAGGAGAGAGAACAATATACAGAGAAAGTGAGGGGAAGGAAAGGAGAGAGAGGAGAGAACAATGTACAGAGAAAGTGAGGGGAAGGAAAGGAGGGAGAGGAGAGAACAATGTACAGAGAAAGTGAGGGGAAGGAAAGGAGAGAGAGGAGAGAACAATGTACAGAGAAAGTGAGGGGAAGGAAAGGAGGGAGAGGAGAGAACAATGTACAGAGAAAGTGAGGGGAAGGAAAGGAGGGAGAGGAGAGGAGAGAACAATGTACAGAGAAAGTGAGGGGAAGGAAAAGGAGAGAGAGGAGAGAACAATGTACAGAGAAAGTGAGGGAAGGAAAGGAGGGAGAGGGAGAGAACAATATACAGAGAAAGTGAGGGGAAGGAAAGGAGAGGAGAGGAGAGAACAATGTACAGAGAAAGTGAGGGGAAGGAAAGGAGGGAGAGGAGAGGAGAGAACAATGTACAGAGAAAGTGAGGGGAAGGAAAGGAGGGAGAGGAGAGAACAATTACAGAGAAAGTGAGGGGAAGGAAAGGAGGGAGAGGAGAGAGAACAATGTACAGAGAAAGTGAGGGGAAGGAAAGGAGGAGAGGAGAGAAGAGAGAGAACAATGTACAGAGAAAGTGAGGGGAAGGAAAGGAGGGAGAGGAGAGAACAATGTACAGAGAAAGTGAGGGGAAGGAAAGGAGGGAGAGGAGAGAACAATATACAGAGAAGTGAGGGAAGGAAAGGAGGGAGAGGAGGGGGAGAACAATGTACAGAGAAAGTGAGGGGAAGGAAAGGAGGAGAGGAGAGAACAATTACAAGAGAAAAGTGAGGGGAAGCGAAAGGAGGGAGAGGAGAGAGAACAATGTACAGAGAAAGTGAGGGGAAGGAAAGGAGGGAGAGGAGAGAGAGAACAATGTACAGAGAAAGTGAGGGGAAGGAAAGGAGGAGAGAGGAGAGAACAATGTACAGAGAAAGTGAGGGGAAGGAAAGGAGAGAGAGGAGAGAGAACAATGTACAGAGAAAGTGAGGGGAAGGAAGGAGGAGAGGAGAGAGAGGAGAGAACAATGTACAGAGAAAGTGAGGGGAAGGAAAGGAGGGAGAGGAGAGAAACAATGTACAGAGAAAGTGAGGGAAGGAAAGGAGAGAGAGGAGAGAGAACAATGTACAGAGAAAGTGAGGGGAAGGAAAGGAGGGAGAGGAGAGAAACAATGTACAGAGAAAGTGAGGGGAAGGAAAGGAGAGGAGAGGAGAGAACAATGTACAGAGAAAGTGAGGGGAAGGAAAGGAAGAGAGAGAGAGAGAACAATATACAGAGAAAGTGAGGGGAAGGAAAGGAGAGAGAGGAGAGAACAATGTACAGAGAAAGTGAGGGGAAGGAAAGGAGTAGAGAGGGAGAGAGAAACAATGTACAGAGAAAGTGAGGGAAGGAAAGGAGAGAGAGAGAGAGGAGAGAACAATATACAGAGAAAGTGAGGGGAAGGAAAGGAGAGAGGGGAAAGAGAACAATGTACAGAGAAAGTGAGGGAAGGAAAGGAGGAGAGAGGAGAGAAACAATGTACAGAGAAAGTGAGGGGAAGGAAAGGAGGAGAGGGAGAGAGAACAATGTACAGAGAAAGTGAGGGGAAGGAAAGGAGGGAGAGGAGAGAGAACAATGTACAGAGAAAGTGAGGGGAAGGAAAGGAGGAGAGGAGAGAACAATGTACAGAGAAAGTGAGGGGAAGGAAAGGAGAGAGAGGAGAGAGAACAATGTACAGAGAAAGTGAGGGGAAGGAAAGGAGAGAGAGGAGAGAACAATGTACAGAGAAAGTGAGGGGAAGGAAAGGAGGGAGAGGAGAGGAGGAAGAACAATGTACAGAGAAAGTGAGGGGAAGGCAAGGAGAGAGAGGAGAGAGAACAATGTACAGAGAAAGTGAGGGGAAGGAAAGGAGGAGAGGAGAGAGAACAATGTACAGAGAAAGTGAGGGGAAGGAAAGGAGAGGAGAGGAGAGGAGAAAACAATGTACAGAGAAAGTGAGGGAAGGAAAGGAGGAGGGGAGAGAGAGAACAATGTACAGAGAAAGTGAGGGGAAGGAAAGGAGAGAGAGGAGAGAACAATGTACAGGAGAAAGTGAGGGGAAGGAAAAAGGAGGAGAGAGGAGAGGACGAGAACAATGTACAGAGAAAGTGAGGGGAAGGAAAGGAGAGAGAGGAGAGAACAATGTACAGAGAAAGTGAGGGGAAGGAAAGGAGGGAGAGGAGAGAGAACAATGTACAGAGAAAGTGAGGGGAAGGAAAGGAGGGAGAGGAGAGGAGAGAACAATGTACAGAGAAAGTGAGGGGAAGGAAAGGAGGGAGAGGAGGGGAACAATGTACAGAGAAAGTGAGGGGAAGGAAAGGAGGGAGAGGAGAGGAGAGAACAATGTACAGAGAAAGTGAGGGAAGGAAAGGAGAGAGAGGAGAGAGAACAATGTACAGAGAAAGTGAGGGGAAGGAAAGGAGGAGAGAGGAGAGAACAATGTACAGAGAAAGTGAGGGAAGGAAAGGAGAGAGAGGAGAGAACAATGTACAGAGAAAGTGAGGGGAAGGAAAGGAGAGGGGAGAGGAGAGAGAACAATGTACAGAGAAAGTGAGGGGAAGGAAAGGAGAGAGAGGAGAGAGAACAATGTACAGAGAAAGTGAGGGGAAGGAAAGGAGAGAGAGGAGAGAGAACAATGTACAGAGAAAGTGAGGGAAGGAAAGGAGAGAGAGGAGAGAACAATTACAGAGAAAGTGAGGGGAAGGAAAGGAGGGAGAGGAGAGGAACAATGTACAGAGAAAGTGAGGGGAAGGAAAGGGGGAGAGAGGAGAGAACAATGTACAGAGAAAGTGAGGGGAAGGAAAGGAGAGAGAGGAGAGAACAATGTACAGAGAAAGTGAGGGGAAGGAAAGGAGGGAGAGGAAGAGAACAATATACAGAGAAAGTGAGGGGAAGGAAAGGAGGGAGAGAGAGGAGAGAGAACAATATACAGAGAAAGTGAGGGGAAGGAAAGGGGGGAGAGAGGAGAGAGAACAATATACAGAGAAAGTGGGGGGAAGGAAAGGAGAGAGAGGAGAGAACAATGTACAGAGAAAGTGAGGGGAAGGAAAGGAGAGAGAGGAGAGAGAACAATGTACAGAGAAAGTGAGGGGAAGGAAGGAGGGAGAGGAGAGAACAATATACAGAGAAAGTGAGGGGAAGGAAAGGAGAGAGAGGAGAGAGAACAATATACAGAGAAAGTGAGGGGAAGGAAAGGAGGGAGAGATGGAGAGTGTGTGTGCAAGCAGGTGGACGCACCAGTTTCTTGTCGACTTTCTTTGTGCTGATGGAAAAGACACTGAGATGGCATTCACTGGTAGAGAGAAACACAGCAAGACAACATCAGCAGAAGACCGATTCGTTGACTTACCATTCACTTGCATGCTCTCAGGATTGGTACGATGTTGGCGCTCCGCCTGTCTTCTGGGTGTCGGGATTCTTCTTCACTCAGGCCTTCCTGACTGGCGCCCAACAGAACTACGCCCGCAAGTACACCATCCCCATCGACCTGCTGACCTTCGACTATGAAGTGCTGGATGAAAAGGAGTATGACACGGCTCCGGATGATGGTTAGTTGTACTGGATCCTGTTGATTGGTCATGATAATGATTAAGTACATCTATATGCCTAATCAGAAGAACACCAAATGGGTTCACAGTCAACAAATACTCTACAAACTACACTACAGATGACTTAAAACAATAGTTGTACACAAAATGTAAAATGCAAATAAACTCACACCATGCCCAACCACACCATCACCCAGTCCAGTTTTCTACACTCATCCTTCTCCTTTGAAACAAAATGATTACCAACACAATAGCCAGCAAAAAAGGCCAGCGATCCAGGACATATAATACTCCTAAATAACACCAGCTCGTATATTGTATCACCTAATCATGAGGATTGTAAACCTACATGCTTTCTTGAGCAATTTTAAAGTTTGTGTAGATGTGCATGGATTGTGAATTGGAAGACTAGAAAAATATTGTGAATATGTGCGTATGTATGAATGCATGCATGCATGTGTGTGTATGCGTGCGCATGTGAGCGTGTGTGTGAGGGAGAGAGTGTGTGTGAGTGTGTGTGTGCTCATTCTTATAGAAGAGAGAGCATTCTTCAATTTGTTTATAATAAAGAAAAAAGAGTCTGCATGTGGATGTCTACCTGACTTGGGTTTAATTATGGAGACCATCACTGGCCACAAAGTTTCATTCTGTCAATCAAAGTGAGTAAATTCATGGGTGCTCTTGATAGTCACAGTCAAAAGCAGTACATGGTGTATTGTGTAATGGGTCTCTTTGTGCAGGGGTGTACGTTCAAGGGCTTTTTGTGGAAGGAAAAGGAGTACATGGTGTATTGTGTAATTGGTCTCTTTGTGCAGGGGTGTATGTTCAAGGGCTTTTGTGGAAGGAAAAGGAGTACATGGTGTATTGTGTAATTGGTCTCTTTGTGCAGGGGTGTACGTTCAAGGGCTTTTTGTGGAAGGAAAAGGAGTACATGGTGTATTGTGTAATGGGTCTCTTTGTGCAGGGGTGTACGTTCAAGGGCTTTTTGTGGAAGGAGCGCGCTGGGACAGGAAGCAGAAGATTCTTGCGGAGTCAGAGCCCAAAAAGCTGTTCGATGTCATGCCCACGGTGAGTTATGGGACTTGAGAGTTGTTTGACGTCATGCCCACGGTGAGTTATGGGACTTGAAAGCTGTTCGATGTCATGCCCACGGTGACTTATGGGACTTGAGAGTTGTTTGACGTCATGCCCATGGAGAGTTATGGGACTTGAAAGTTGTTTGACGTCATGCCCAGGTGAGTTATGGGACTTGAAAGCTGTTTGATGTCATGACCACAGTGAGTTATGGGACTTGAAAGTTGTTTGACGTCATGCCCATGGTGAGTTATGGGACTTGAAAGCTGCTTGATGTCATGACCACGGTGAGTTATGGGACTTGAAAGCTGTTTGATATCATGCCCACGGTGAGTTATGGGACTTGAAAGCTGTTTGACTTCATGCCCATGGTAAGTTATGGGACTTGAAAGCTGTTTGATGTCATGACCACGGTGAGTTATGGGACTTGAAAGCTGTTTGACTTCATGCCCATGGTGAGTTATGGGACTTGAAAGCTGTTTGATGTCATGACCACGGTGAGTTATGGGACTTGAAAGCTGTTTGATGTCATACCCATGGTGAGTTGTTGGACTTGTCACTGGGCACTTGTCTGTTTAGCTTCAGTCCTTGGTTCTCACTGTGAAATAGTTCTTTCTGTTTTACATAAACATGTATATGTTCTCACACTTGAATGCTTATACTTGCGTGCCAGTGCATGCATGCATGTGAACACACGCACACACACACACGCATGCACGCACGCACGACGCACGCACGCACATACATTCACACACGCACACGCACACACACACACACACACATATACATACATATACATACATGCACACAGGTATAATAGCTATGTGCGAACAAGTCATCGGAAGTCATAGCATGACTTATATGGGACTATTTTTTGTCTTTCAATAAGAGAGAGAGAGAGAAAGAGAGAGTCTGTGTGTGTGTGTATGTGTGAGTGTGTATGCGTGCACAAATGTTTATGTGTGTGTCCGCGATTGTGTGTGTTGTGTTGTGCTATGTTCATCAGATTTTGGAACGCCATTGGATGAAGGTGGTATTGGACACAAATTTAGGTCAAAGCAAGGAAACACAACTCTTCACAACCAGTGACAAATTTTGTCACTGTCATTCATCATCTTTGACTGGCTTCACAGAGTCAGTGGATGAAAGAAAAGGAAGCGAGTGAATGTTTTACTGTCACTCCATTTCTTTAGAGGTGCTAGCCTGTGGTGTAATCAAGAATGATTAACATACTGCAGGTTATATACTTGACTTACAGATTTAAGTTGTACCGTTTTAAATTCATTTCATTGAAAAGCTTTGTATGTGCTTTTGTTTTATTATTCCAGTTTATTCATTCTTATACTCCATCTCTTCTTTTCTCATGTACTTATTGGTTCATTCAATAGTTTACACTGGAGCACCAGATTGCGCTGTATATGGGCTCTGATTTCTTCCTCAGATGTGGCTGAAGCCTTGCAAGCGTTCCGATCTGCCGGAGACCAACGCTTATGTCTGCCCGGTGTACAAGACCAGCGAGCGGCGAGGCACGCTGTCCACGACGGGGCACTCCACCAACTTTGTGATTGGCATGCTCATTCCCTCCAACAAGCCGCAGATCACTGGATTGGCCGGGGCGTCGCTCCCCTCTGTCAGCTGGATAATTAGACATGTGACTGTGGCACGGAGATGGCATGTGACTTGGACACTGGCTGGGATATGTTGGGGGTGGGTGGGAGGTGGGGTCATTCCATGCTGTGACGTGCATGGATGCTTTGTGTGGTGCCAGGCAATTGCTGTTCGGCAGGCACCGCATCAGTCATAGTAATTTCTATTCTTTGCTTCCTTGATTTATCTGCCGACTTTTTACACAATTAGTACGCAAAATAAGATTAGCCATTTTCTTCCCTGGGCAGCAGGTGAAGTGCATTAAAATTTTGAGGGTAATTTTTTGTCAGCTTGATTTGAAAATTGTTTATCATACCAGTTATGTTCAAAAGTTACAATATTTGGCTGGGAAAGCAAGTGAGTTTGGGGGGGGAGAGGAGGTGGGGGTGATTATCATCAATGGCACATGCATAGGGTTGTGCTGGCCGTACCCAGATTTTATCACCAGTGGAAAATAGTTTTGTGCCTCACAGCTTCCACTGGCCCTTGTCTTTCCTTTCTTCCTGACAGTCAGAATGTCCATAACCTGTGAGAATGGCTGATGAATCGTCTGTTGCCACTCTGAAAGAGCTTGGAAAACGTGTTAAGGTGGCCTTGTGTAATTATGATGTGCATATCGTTGAACTGTTCTGGTGTGGAGCAAATGTACTTGAACATTCGAAAGTGTGAGAAACTGATCAACTAAAACATAATAGGAATCGGATGTTTTCTTTTCTTGTACATAGTATACTTTTGACGACTTAATTTTATAGCCTACTGGAAAATTTAGATTTGGATTGATGGGTGGATTCTTTTTGTAATGGCTTCTTCAGTTTCACTTATAACTGAAATGACTTACTGTAGTTGTTATGTGGAGGCTGGATCCAAGCAGGATTTAGGCACCCAGTTTGTGTGCATGTCGGTTTTGTCTAGTTTGTTACTGACTCGGGGTTGTGGAGACCAAATAATATAAATTTCAGCTTTACACAGAAACAGATTCATAGCTGATTTTTTTTTCCCCAAGACATGCTTGTTTTTATTTCAATTTTAACAAAAAAAAATTTTTTTCTGAAATACCCTGTAAACAATTTTTTCAAGGAAAAAAGTTGCAATTTTCCTTTTTTTAATGGCAATATATATGTCGATGGCTATGAAGTTTATATTGAAGAGTTGTTTTTGTCAGTTTTACCCATTCGTTTTTTGTTTTTTTCTGAAGCCAAGCATTTTCTTGACTAATGTAGTTGCATTTTCATATATCCATTAAACTATTCTTCTGTGGATCTTCAGTATTTCCCTAGAAATTTGCACAATCATTCACCAGCATAAACCCATTTTCTTTGTATAAGACAAGGCATTCGACCCCTGATTTTCGCCCTGCTTATTTCATATTGTTGGTTTTCTGTGGAGTTATTTGTGTGGATTTGTTATCGTGGCGTCATATAGCATAACAGTTTGCAACTGATTAAATCAGTAAAATGAAAAAGACTGAAGGCTCACAGGAGTTTCAGTAAGCAGTAGGAACTGTGAACAGTCCTGTGCAGTCAGTTAAAGCTTCTCGTTACCTGATCGAAACACTGCTGATTTGGGACTTCCCTGTAAAACTTCACTCCACAGAAAGAAGGACGTGCAACTGCTGATTTGGATATCTTCCATAACATTGTGTCAACGGAGGAAGAAAAAGAACTTTGCAGGGCATACTTGTCAGCATCCTTTTATTCTGTTGTTGTGATGACGTTGCTGGATGAAGCACATTTTGGCAAGGAGGTGGCTGATTTGCATGAAGTGCATTCTTGCTGTGATAAACTTGGTTCCAGTGCGTTGGTTGATTTGCTGTACAGCTGTACAGATCAAATTGCTGTGATACATGCCGACAATGCTGTGCATTGAAAACTCTTTTTCATACTGTACAGTGATTTCATATTTAATCGTCATCATCCGTCCTTTTAATTTTTGTTGAAAAAAAATGTTTGTTTCATGGTTTTTCATATTGTATAATGGTGTTATATTCAGTCTTAATCATCCGTCCTTTTCATAGCTATTAAAAGAATGTTTCTTTGTTTCACATTTAGACGAAAACGTGTTCATATTACTTTTTGCTTACTTATTGGTATATACTGATGAGAGAATTTACATAGCGCAATGATATACAAGTATTTACAGTTTTGTTTGATCCATTTACGAATAAAAACTGAAAGAAATATTCAATGTGAAGTGTGTGTGTGTGTGTGTGTGTGTGTGTGTGTGTGTGTGTGTGTGTGTGTGTGTTGTACTTGTTCCGTTGATTTTTTTATGTGGTTACACACTTGTTGCTGAGTTGGTTTTATGCTGCCAGTGGAGTCTGCATTGCTGACAGCAAACTGAAAAATGCACCTCTTGCATTTCAATTTACTTGGTAATGTCAGTCAAGAAAAATCAGCCCCTTAATATACTTCATCCCAAACCAAGTGGCTTTGAGGTATATACAGAATCCTCCGCCTGGCACATTGCCCAGGGGTGAACTATGTGCAAGTTTGGCAAACAAAGTGTGCCATGAGCACCGAAGAAAAAATGTGGTAAAAGGGCAAATGAATATGAATCAATCGAATATGGGGCACGCCACTGAAAGTCCCAGAACCAAGTGGCTTCAACTTATTTGCAAAAATTACCATCTGGAGCATCGCCCAGGGGAAAAATGTGCAGGCAAACAAGATGTACCACGAACGCCATGCTTTCCATGGTATAAAGCGCCAAGATCCAGAGCACAAGGGGTCAACAAAGAAGGTGCACCAGAACACCCCAAACTACCTGGCTGGCTAAGGGGGCTACAGAGCCATTTAACAAACGGCCGTGCTGAATGAAATCAACGCCACTGTAAACAAAAGACGGCTAGCCCAGGCATATACACAGGCAATAATGGGCAATGCTGCACATAGTAAAAAGTATAGCGTGCGCTACGACTACTCGAACGTCACATGGTGAGAGCTGGGGTCCCAATTGGGAGTCGGTCCATGAGTGCCCCACGACCACTCAAAAGTCACGTGGCTATAAGTAAAATCTGTGAGTGTGTGAAGACACAGACACAGCCCCCGGTGGCAAGGTAGGTGATGACACTCTCTCTCCGTGCTACCAAAATATATGCTTCTCAGGCAGGACTCTGTCTCCCTGACACACAAAAGAGAGAAGGGGGTGCCAGAGTCTGCTTTGGAAAAGTAGCCTGGCGAGTTACCATTACTCCTCTCATCGACAGACCACAGCTACCATATCCTCCGCCATGTCTCTCAAGTAAAAGCTTGCCAAAGGTGGTCATCCATCCGCAGCCAACTGCCTGACACATGTCAGTGACTGCGATGCTCCGTCAGAGGGCTTAACTGGCGGAAATAGCCCGGACTTCATGTGCCCTGATATCTTCTTTGGTAGAAAGAGGTTTCTGGCCATAGACATAAGCCTGGCAAATGACCTGCCTAAGCCATGAGCTTATTGTCTAGGGTCTAACAGCGGCGCCCAGCGTATCACGCCATAACCACGTGTCACAGGAGCCTGACTCTGTCCTCTGAAGATACTCCTTCAGTGCTCTGACAGTTGAGGGAACCTGTTCCATCTTCGTTCGTCTGGGCCTGGGATTGAACGACGAAGGGGTCAGTGGAGGGAAGGTTGCTGTCAGGGGCCGCTCCTCGGGACTCGCGGTCTTGGCTAGGAAAGTCGGGCACATGAACAAGTTGAATGAGCCATCATCGTGCCACTTCAAGGACCATGGGTCCCAGGAGAAGACATGGACCTCGCCAATCCTGTAAGCTGAAGCCACTTTGACCAGAAAACAGGTCTCAAGCGTGAGGTTTCCAACAGAGCATTCGGCGATGGGCTCAAAGTCCCCCGAGGCCAGATACCCCAGGACTAAGGTGAGACTCCACTGGGGGCACCGGTTTTAGTCTCAGGGAACCCAAACCAGCATAAAAGATCAACGCTGTCAAAAAGCATCATGGCTAATACCAATATTTCTGCCCATAAGCTCAACAGATTGCAACGGCTACCCGAAAATCATTTCATTTCTGTTGATCCCAGCCCCTGTCTGTTGGTCTGTTTGTGGCCTATTATTTCCATGATCACGAGGTTTTCCTTTGCCATGTCCACTCCTAACATGGAAATGGTTCTTGCTCAGCAGGTAACCGGGATCCTGTAGCAAACCCGAAGAGCTCTTCACAAAACGAAACAGCTGTCACTTGTTGGTCCTTTTGATCTCCCCTTTGGAGGAACACTACAGCAATGATAATAAAGGAAAAAAAAAACTCTTCGGAAGTTGCCCCCATCCCCTGTAAAAGCAAGTCTGTGTCTGAAAGCTAGGTATGATAGATGGGACGGAGGTTGATGTTTGCTCCACTCCCTGAATGGAAGTTAAAAGGCCTTTGGGCCCAGGTTTTATCAGTGTGGTGTGTGTGTGTGTGTGTGTGTGCGCGTGCGTGCGTGTGTGTGGTGTGTGTGTGTGTGTGTGTGTGTGTGTGTGTGTGTGTGTGTCTTAAGGTTGAGTGGAGTGGACAGAAATGAAGTAGATGACATTGAACGTTGAATATTAAACCCTTCCTTGGCGGCATATGAGGACCGTCAAATTCTGTTTTGTGGTCAGAGCTGTTTATTACCCTGGCTAGACGCTACTTTCGTCTCCTGGATTAGCGTCGTCAGCAGAACTGGGTCTGGTTCTGCTTGTCCAACCTGGATACCTAACAGAGGCATATCGTATATCATTACCAGGTGTTTTACCGCTATCATCATAAACGTCACCATAAAGTATTGCTTGTTGCTGCTTCAGTTGAGTGATATATTTATGTACACATCAATGATAAAAAAAGGCAACAACAACAAAAAAATATCACGATACCATGGCTTCCCAGGAGACCTAACTAGTAAATGTGAAGAAATGAGAAGTCAACCAAATAAACGAAAGCAAATAGAGAGTAATCATAAAAACAGGTGAAATAATTGGCTAACGCATTTGAATCAAAAAATGGTGCAACAGACATTTATGAGAAAAAAAAGTAACTGGTAGTTAGATTGGTCCGCTCGTCTTTTAAATCACCCGAATATTGTTGATCACGTCTGTGCTGTCGACAGTCAAGAACTGATATGAATGGCCTTTGCTTAGATCGCCTAAGAGATTCAATCCCCAACGATGGACCAAAACACATTGTACAAAACAAGTAAGTAGCGGTGGTTGACAAGTGTAGGCACACATTTTCTCTGTTCAGGGTTAGGGTTGATGACCATGATTTAGGAATGATCATAATGGGGGCCTACAAAATTAAAGAACAGCAGGAGGGGAGGGGGAAAAAGGACAGAGACTTGGAGAGGGTGGAGGGAGGGTGGAGTGGTGGCTAGGGGATGACCATTGTTCCGGGTGTTGGCTAGTACCCCGCTACACCCTTCATTTACCGCAAACGGGAACCACTGAATTCTAGATCACCATCCAGACCCGTGTCTCACACCTGTCTGGAATCACCTTTCGTCCCCTGGGGTGAAATCGTCAGCAGAGCCCGCTGTGGCTGACATACCGCATGTAATTGTGCGGTGTTCTCACCACCCGTGAGAAAACCGATCCCCATCACACCCGACGGCCTCCACAGGCCGTCAGCGAAGGACATAGTAAGGGAATGGGTGTGATGAAAGAAGTAGCGAAACAATATTATGATGAATAAATGAATGAAAGAATGAAATCAGGAAAAGAACAATGAAAAATGCAGAAATCTTTGAGCGAGCTATAAATAAAGGAGTGATAATATTAACAACAACAATAATGATAATAATAATGATAATGATGATACTTTCAAAATAAATAACCGAAAACGAACAATGAACACAAAAGAAATCCTTGAGCCTGCTATACAGAAATAAGCAGCAAGTAATAGTGATACATGAATACATAAAAGCAGGTAAAGAATAATAGAAAAGAAATCTTTGAGCCGGCTGTAAAGAAATGACTATGAACATTTCAATAATAAATGAACGAAAACACGTGACAGGTAAACAAAAATGAATATGAAAAAAGTGAGCCTGCTAGAAGCAAGTATCAAAACGATAGCAAATGAATAAAAACATGCAGTGAGTAATGAATTTTTTTTTAAAAAATCAGCGAGCCTGCTATAACAAGAAGCAGCAAAATACTGGTCATAACAAAATGAAAGAATAAAAACAAGCGAAGAGCGACATTTTCAAAACCCTTTGAACCTGCTATAAAGACACAGGTAGCAAAACAATAACGTTAAATGTATAAATTAAAAAAAAAACAACAGAAAGAAGAATGAATACAAACGAAATCTTAGAGCCTGCGGTAAAGAAATAAATAGCAAAATGATCATTATGATAAACGAATGGTTACAAGCAGGTTAATAAAATAAGGAATGTAAAACAAATCACTGATCCTGTACTTGGTCTTAGGACTCATACGAAGCGCAAGGTCAACCAACATGTACGAACAGTCGGAATGGTCGGCTTGGTCTCATTCATAACCCAAACATTATCATCTACATCAGTGCCGACGACCACTAAGAGTACAGAATAACCTTTCTTTTGATCTGTGATATGCTATCTTCAAGGCTGCTTCGCCAGGTAAATTACACAGAACAAACAAGTAGCGGGAGGAAAACAACAGGTAATCGGAGTCTTCGTGTTCCCATGGGCTGAGCTATTCAACCTTTTAATTGATGCTAATTTAGGGTCTGGGGTCGGGTCACCGTCCGGTCAGGTGACCATGCAAAGGCTGGAAACAGGTGCTTAACGCCGTGTTCCTCGCGCTCTGTAGGAACCTGTGCCAGACATGGAGGCGCGGCAGTTCAAGGTGACGACCATTAGCGGTGCTCAAGGACGTTGGAATCCAGTCATCGTTCATCTGGTCAAGGGCCACAACGCCCGCGCCATTCGCCCCATACCTCCTCCCCCCCCCCTCTCTCTCTCTCTCTCCTCTCTCTCTCTCTTTCTGTCTTCCATATTCGTTCACCATTCCGATCAGTCCTCCGCTATTCCAGAGGCATAAAAAACTACGCACATTTGTGTCCATGTCTGCGTGCGTGTGCGCGCGCGCGCGTGTGTGTGTATAAGGGGGATGAGGGGAAAAGCGAGAGGGTATGTACACATCTGATGTGATTTTGAGTTTCCAAAAGAGAAATATACGGTTTGTTTGTTTGTTTGAGAGAGAGAGGAGGGAGAGAGAGAGAGAGAGAGAGAGAGAGAGAGAGAGAGAGAGAGAGAGAGAGACAGACAGACAGAGAGAGAGAGAGAGAGAGAGAGAGAGAGAAGAGAGAGAGAGAGAGAGAGAGAAGAGAGAGAGAGTAAAACATACGTTAACATTCTGGGGGAAGGGGGGGGGGGGGGGGGGGGGGGGGGGGGGACTAGGAAAGAGGAAATTAAAAATAAAAAAAAGTAAAAAGCCAAACTTAAAAATATGTATACCACCCATCCACCCCTAAAGGTACATATGATTAATTATATGAGCAGTATGCCGGTTCACACATAATACACTGCATGAGTACATAATAACTTAAATTTTTTTTTTTTTTTTTTTTACATATTGACATTTGCATGTCCAATCATTAACAGACAGCAAATTATTTTGAAACAGCAGAACTAGTAAAAAGCAAAAGTCATTTGGGGATAGTAAAAATGTATTTTGTTGATCATGTAGTGATATCATACATGTGGACAGACACTGGTGATATGAATTATATTGATATGATATGATATGATATGAACACTTTATTATCTCAAAGGATGAGAAATTAAGATAGGTGCATAATAAACAGTATAACAAGACAACATGCATAAAACAAGAATCATCACAATCAAGTGGCCACTTATAGAATTTACATATACAGTCCGACACACACACACACACACACACACAACACACACACACACACACACACACTATAATCATTTGAAAAACCTCATGCACATGCACTTACACAAGCACACTCATAGGCTTACACTCACAAGCAGATATATATATTTTAAATATACACACACACACACAAGCACATATTATAAGCAAATACACATATCTTCACACAAGCAAACATCTTCAACCACCCCACAAGCTCTCACTCTCTCGCACCTCCCCCACCTCCCCCTCTCTCTCTCCCTCTCTCTCCCCTCTCTTCGCATTCCTTCACATCGCTAAGCATGAAAATGTACAAAAGAATCATGAATTCAGAAGATGGATCGACCTGGGTATAAAAGTTTTTTGCGCCCTAGATTGACTCTAAGGGTCCTAAAACGACGTCCAGATGGTAAAATTTCTAATATTTTGCTAAAACATGGCTATCATCACTGGCAATCTTTCTTGCTTTCCTCTCCACGTCGTCTGTCATGACAATTCTTGCATTCCAACTTGCTTCCTTCCAATCACTTTGCTACACCATTCACAACATCATTCAATAGCTGCGCTTGCTCTTGCGGACACCAAACTTCCATTACCAGCACATAAAAGAAGCAGTGAGCAATGACTCAACACAACATCTAATAAGTTATGTAAGATTACAGGTTTAAGACACCAATATTTTCGCAGCTTTTGCAAACAGAATACTTGAACTGGCATTTTTATGATTTTAGTAACATTATTTACAAAACAACTAATTTATCATC
This sequence comes from Conus ventricosus, assembly GCA_018398815.1. Taxonomy (NCBI): domain Eukaryota; kingdom Metazoa; phylum Mollusca; class Gastropoda; order Neogastropoda; family Conidae; genus Conus; species Conus ventricosus. The sequence goes on along the minus strand of CM031596.1, from coordinate 26,523,396 downwards.
AACAATTCATTTCCCAGATATTATAACTCATCACTCGTTTCAACAGCTTCACCATTAATTACATTATTGCATAATCAAATAACTATTGAGAGCGGGCAAAATAATGATTTTTTTTTTCCTGCACGATTCTGAGCTTCGATCGCATTTAGGTTCAGCGGAAGTCAGTTCCAGAAAAAAAAAGGACCAGAACAACAGAGATTTGTTTCAAGTAGGTCAATTCTAGTATGGGAACTTGGCGTTTTGTGGAATATTCTGAACTCAGGCTGAATTTGGATTGAATCATGTGTAGGGCTAATCCAGATACAATTTTGTTTTTCTTGAAAATTCCCTTAACGGAAGAACTCCAACCGAGACACGATACGAGTCTGTTAGGCTCGAGGATTTCGGGACAACTTCGATTTTTTTTTACGTCACGCTTATGGATGCTGATCAAAATTTTTTTTATTGCATTTGCGTTGATTGAGTCAAATTGCGTCGAACAGTAACTGATTGAGAAGAGTATGTATGCATTCAGAAATGATTTTCTGGCGTGAAAGTTCAAGAAGTGCTTAAACCTGCACAATTGATATATTTGTCTGAATACTGTTTTGCATAATGGTTTGACGTGAGCAGTCCATGAAAGGTTGTTGTCAATTATCGTTCCTGGAACATGATGATTGCTCCTTTAATTCTTATATCGTCGATAAAAACAGAATGGAACTATTCCATATTTTGCCAAGACGGGTTATAATGAACATTATCTCACCGAGGGTTAGTGACACATACTTCACACTGTACCATTCCTTTAAGATGTTAACAGACTTTTGTAATTATACATTCAGAGAAATACAGTCAGAGCTGTTTGCATGAATCGTGGTATCATCAGAAAAAAAGTTAACAAGATTCTTCAACATGAAGAAGGAGATCGGTTACATAGATGGAAAATAGGAGAGGGCCTAAAACTAAGCCCCGGGTACTCTATGCCAGACAATACGTTGAAGAATTACGACAGATGTGCTGTTGACGACTGTCTAGGAATGATGAAATCAGTTAGAACACATTTTCTGTTCTGCCATACAATGATAATGTGTTGTATAACAACCTGTGGTCAGTGACATCAAAAGTCTTTGCAAAATCAACAAACAACGCTCCACAAAGCTTATTTTCATGAAAACACTTGTACTAGCTTTTAAAGCAGTATGACATGTATTATTTTTCCTGAAACCAGATAGACTATCAGTCAGCAGATCATATGACTCAAGATGACCGTAAAGGTGTTTGTGTGCATTTCTAAGGGTTTGGATAATGCTGGCAAAATTGATGCTGGTGTGTGTGTGTGTGTGTGTGTGTGTGTGTGTGTGTGTGTGTGTGTGTGTGGGATGAGTGGAGAGAGAGAGAGAGAAGAGAGAAGAGAGAGAGAGAGAGAGAGAGAAGAGACAGACAGACAGTACTTGACAGAGTGAAGATACAGAGGGAGACAGAGACAGACGGACAGACAACAAAGAAGAGAGAGAGAGAGCAGACAGACAGACAGACAAACACAGAGGAAGACAGAGACAGACAGACAGACAAGCAGAGAGAGAGAGAGAGAGAGAAGAGAGACATACAGTACTGTATATGAGTGGAGTATCTTGGGAAGAGGTCTGTGAGGAAAATCCGCCGGGAGTGCAGCAGGGGTGGAAGAGGGTAGAGAGGTGGTGGTGGGTGGGGGTGGGGGTAGTGGGAGTGGGGGAAAAACAGTTGTTTGTCACCTCGACGACAGCCAAAACGAAGCTGACGACAGATTGGCTGAACTACATACAGCCTGGATAGATCGACCCTACCCCTGTGTTTAAACATTGTGACGCTGCGCGCTGACCAGACCTTGTCATGTTTCCCACGGTATCACAGGGGTACTGGACGACTGAATGACAACCCAAAAAGCGAGGACGGTATGGTTTAGCCCCTCCCTGTTGACGTCAATTTTGGTAAGATGGAAGCATGGCGCTCTCACCTGATGAAGGGCAGAGTTACAGGGTAGGTTACTAAGAAAAGAAATCTGAAACGAGGCAGGGAAAGGTAAACAATCAATAACAAACAAGTAGGGTAGCTCTTGCTCCCATGATGAAAGATAAATGCAAGCCCATAACTTCAAACGAATGCTGCTTATGACACTGAATCGCCACGCAGAAATGACAACACAGAGCACACAGAACAAAAAGGATGTTCCAAGCTTGCCTATAATAGCCTGCACCGGACACATCCAAACAGTAACAAGTACATTCGAGATGGTTTTATTTTTCAAGTATAGAATATAATGGACAAGCTTAGAACATAGCTTTTTTTAAAAAAATGTCTCTTTGCTTGTTCTGTGTGCTGTGTGTTTTCATTTCTGTCAGGCGATTCAGTATCGAAAGCAGCGTTTGTTTGGAGATATGGGCGTGTGTTTATTTCATCATGGGAGCGGAGCAAGGGCCAATAAGGGTTAAAGATCGACAATCTTGACTTCCGTTTTTGTTTTTCTTAAAATTCAGGTTTGGTCGGTCCTGCTTCGTGAACTGAGCTGGTCTCTAAACGGAACGACTTGTCTTCTTACTCAGTTTTGCCTCAAACACGATATGTTTCGAATGTCAAGCCATGAAAGTCATGCAAATTCAAAGGAACATAAAATGAACACACACAAAAAATGTGCAAATGAACGTTTATCAGATACACAACACGAAAAAGACCAGTGCATTTTCGACAAACATATTGTCTTCAGTCGTCAGAGAGAAAAACACATAAAATTGTACCAAACAATACTACCTAGTTCTGCTGCAGACAGCCATCTTTGAAGCATTGTCTTGTGCGTTTGAATGCGTTGTTTACTCGTGACGATTGAAGAAGACATAATCCTGTTCGTCCGAATGCACATGTCCGTTTGATATTGTGTCTGTTTCATTTTGTTCTGTTATAGTGTCTGTTTCATATTGTGTCTGTTTATATTGTGTCTGTTCATATTGTGTCTGTTTCATATTGTGTCTGTTTCATTTGTGTCTGTTCATATTGTCGTTTCAAATTTTGTTAGTGTCTGTTTCATATTGTTTTCTGTTTTCAAATTTGTCCTCG
>CM031596.1:26487474-26514974 GCA_018398815.1 Conus ventricosus | reverse complement strand
CGCGCACATGTGGAGAAATCAAGTAAATAAACTCTTTGGTCTAATAACGACTGTGGAATAAATACAAGACATAACCTGACGAAGGAAGTCAGACAAACCCGTGACGATGAGGACAAGAATTTATGTACAGACCAATCTATCATATCCATCTCTCCAAAAACATGTATACCCACACAGGCGCACATACGAGCTCACAAATGCCCGCAGATCACACACACACACACACACACACACACACACCACACACACACACACACCATATGCATACACACGCACATGCGCCCACACACACACACACACACACACACACACACACACACACACATGCACGCACACACCGCGTACATACACAAGGCCCACCACTTACACACAACACACACACACACACACACACACACACACACACACACACACACACCTCTAAAGGCGGATACCAAAAGTCTGACCAGCGCATTGGGCATGTTAGACATCTGCTAAGTCGTATTCATGAGTCCCTTGTCTTAAATCCTTTCAATTTACTGTAGTTAGCCATTAGCTGTTGAATCCTGCGCAGTGTGGTTCTTAGCTTGGCACAAGTGTTGCAACATGTATAGACCAGTGTGCACGCGGCAACATCTTGATTAAGTTGAAACACATATACGCAAAGAAGGATTCCTCCGTGAAATGTTGAAGGAATGAGTGAAAAAATGAGTGATTGATATTAGACTGAATGACTACGGGAAATAAATAGACGAAAGTGAGTAATTGATATTTGACTGTAGGACTACGGGAAACGAATAGAGAAAAAGTGAGCGATTGATATATATACTGAATGATTACGGGAAATGAATAGAGTAAAGTGAGGTGATTGATATTAGATTGAATGACTACGGGAAATAAATAGACGAAAGTGAGTAATTGATATTTGACTGTAGGACTACTACGGGAAACGAATAGAGAAAAAGTGAGCGATTTACATTTGACTGACTACGGAAACGAAAAGAGAGAAAGTGAGTGATTGACATTTGACTGACTACGGGAAACGAAAAGAGAGAAAGTGGGTGATTGACATTTGACTGACTACGGGAAACGAAAAGAGAGAAAAGTAGGTGACTGACATTTGACTGACTAACGGGAAACGAAAAGAGAGAAAGTGGGTGATTGACATTGACTGACTACGGAAACGAAAAGAGAGAAAGTGGGTGATCGCTATTTGACTGAATGACAACGGGAAACGAATAGAGAAAAAGTGAGTGAGTGATATTGGACTGGATGACTACGGGAAACGAAAAGAGAAAGTGGGTGATTGATATTGGACTGGATGACTACGGGAAACGAATACAGAGAAAGTGAGTGATTGATGTTTGACAGGAGGACTACGGGAAACGTATACAGAGAAAGTTAGTGATTGATATTTGACTGGAGGACTACGGGAAACGAATACAGAGAAAGTGAGTGATTGATATTTGACTGAATGACTATGAGAAACGAATACAGAGAAAGTGAGTGTGTCAAGGAGCGTGAAACCTCTCACAAAAGGCATTAGACGCTTGGAGACAAAGGGACATTGTATGTGGTATACAAATAGGTAATTGACCAATTAACCAGGTACCTTACCTACCGCACACGGCCGAACTGTGTGAAGGAGGCCGGAGTGGTCAGATGACAAACAACACCTAGGAGAGAGTTCGGACCTGCCGGTGGCGAAAGGGGGAAGGAATGTAACCACTACGACCTCGGCGATCCAAGTGAGCGCTAAATGCTCAGTCAGCTGATGTTCTTGTGTAAACAGTCAAGTGAAGAGTAGGAGTCTTGGATTCATTCGGATGGTATTGCCGTGGGTCACTGTGTTGGTTCTATTGTCAGGCTGGCTGAATGTGTGTGGAGGTTGTAGTAACCCTCCTTAAGATAATTACTGTGTTAACTGACCACCGAAGTCGGCGGGAATTTTCGATGTCCATCTGGGGCTAAGTGTGTGTTTGCTAATCAATTAGGTAGGGGTGTGTGTAAATGCTGATGTGTGTGGAATGTAGCGAGTGGAGAATTCAGGGTACTTGTGAACTAGGGGTTTGAGAAGCAGCGTGGACAAAGGCATGGCCCGAAGGGGAATCCTTTGTTTCCCTCCCTATATAAACTGAGGGAGAACAACGTGTCGTGAGAACAACACCAGGAGAGAGAGAGAGAGAGAGAGAGAGAGAGAGAGGAGAGAAGGCAGAGGAGAGAGAGAGGAGAGGAGTGAGCAGGACAGAGAAAGGGTCGAGAGAAACGTGGTCTGGGAGATAGAAGAGACAGCAAGGTCTTAGAGTTAAAGACAAGCTGGAAGAGAAGGAAACTAAGTTTGAAGCCCAGAGGTGGGTGAAGACAGACAAACTGAATTTGAACCCAGAGGTGGGTGAAGAAGACGAAGAAGAAGAGTTCGACGTCGAGATCCCAGAGACGACCACGAAGACCCAGTCCTGAAACCTGGAGCCAGTCAACCAAGGGCATCACCATCAAGCAGTGCTGAAGAAGACGTGAAGAGACTTTTTTCAAGAACTGTGGTGTGGTGTGAAAGCGTGGTTGTGTGTGTGAAAACCTGGCCAGGTAAGAAGTCATTTTATTATAACCCGGGATTAGGATGTATTGATCTTTTATGTTTTGATATTTCATTGTGTGTGATTTGATTGTACATGATTAATTATAAGTAGCATAGAAATTGTATTTCTTGTTCTCAGTCGTGTTAGGAGAGAAACGAATGCGTGACATCCCATTCCCAGAGAGAGGTGAATGTTTGGTGTGCGCATGAGTGTGCATATGCGTGTATGAGTGCAACGATACCCTTGGTGTGTTAAGCCTGACTAATAATACATCAACTTAGTGCACTTAAGCAATACCATCACGATTTCCCCCGTCCTGGACAGAGTGATTGATGTTAGACTGAATGACCACGGGAAATGAATAGAGAAAAAGTGAGTGATCAATATTTGATTGAATGACAACGGGAAACGAATAGAGAGAAAGTGAGTGATTGATATTTGTTTGAATGACTACGAGAAACGAATAGAGAAAAAGTGAGTGATCGATATTTGATTGAATGACTTCGAGAAACGAATGATTAGCGTTAGCAGGCAGCCAACTCTTCAGTCGATCTGCCCACGTCGGCAGCCCGCTGTGTGGAGCTTGGTCTGTTACAGGACATATGCGCTCTGTAAGTACATCCGATAATGATAATAATAACAATAATCAGAATAATGATAATGATAAGAATAATGATAGTAATAACAATAATCATGGTAATTGTACTGCGTAATTCTAGATGAAAACTACTCATTGCGCAAACTTAAAAAGAAAAAGTACGATACCGCCAAACAAAAGAAACAAAATTACAAGGCAATACACGACGCGTTTCGACCTCTTTGGTCTTCTTCAGGCAAGACAAACAACATGGAAGACAATGAAAACGAACGAACGATCCCTTCTCTCCTCAACCTGGGCGTACATTGGATGTGGAATAAACTCTCATTGCCCTTTCAAACACCATTGTTGTTGTTGTTATTGTTGTTATTGTTGTTGTCGTCGTCGTACCCTGGCTAAAAGACTCCAGGATCATCCAAACAGTCGAAGTACTTGAACGCTATGGTACAAATGCATCAGCTGGGGATGAGAACATTACGTGTGTGACCGTTTTTGATTACCCCGCCACGTGGGCAGCCACACTCCGACTTCGGGGGGATTTTGGAGATTGATAATGTTATGCTAGGAGCTTGTCACAACTGAAGACAATCCCCGCATAACTATGCAGAGCATAACAACGTTTTGATGTAGCCTTGGTGTTCTAGCCTATGTCAAATGGTCTGACACAGCCTTAAGCCATGGCGGAAAAAAACATTTCAGACCCTCAATTATTCACATATAACGCCTATCTTACTACAGAAATGATCATGCGCACACAATGTAGGAAAAGCGTCGTTCAAAACGCTTGGCGGAAAAGACATTTTTTTTTTAGCTGTAGTTTATTAAAAAAAAAAAAGGAAAGAAAAAGAAGATAAAGAGTGGCTGTTTGGAAGAGTGTGAGGCAGTGAGTTCCAACAGTTGGGGCAGCAAAAAAAGGAACATTGTAATACCAACGTGTGTGCCCAACAAGTCGCCATCTTCAGACTAAGAACTGGACTGTCAGTTGCTCTCCACCTCTATCGCTGAACATATCGCACAAAAGATGAGTGCCCATGTGGTACTGGCCCACAAAACCCAGCCACGTACTTCAGTCCTGTCCCCTTTCGACGCCTGCGCGTGAGTTTTGGCCCGGTGCAGTGGAACTCCAAGAAAAGCTGTGGGGAACGGCAAGACTCACTCGACGGGACCGCTGACTTTGCCAAAGCTACCGGACTTTGTATCTGACCAGCATGACAGGGACGCAGAAGAAGAAAGAGGAAGAAGTACCACACCGAAAGGCGCCGCTGTCGTCCGCATTAGCAGCTGTTCCGTCACACCCGTCAGCAAACAGCAGCGAGTGAGCAACGGGATGCACACGGCAGGTGCCTGACGGTGGTCTCTGCATCCCGTGGAGGTTCTGTCGTGTCACATCCGGTTGGCCATCACACAATGGCATCTGCCAGGGAGCAACAGGGACTCGTGTCCCTTCATTGACAGTGGACTGTCCTGTGGGTGCCTGCACTCGATGTGAACATGCGCAGGCTTCCAAAGGGTGCTGCAGGATGGCTCCCTGCTGGTTGGTTCGGCAGTTGAGGACAGTGCTTCTCTGGGTCCCGCCCGCACCTTTGGGTGTATCTTCTTTCTTGTTGCAGACAGCTACTTCGACATGCGGACCCGCGTCAAGCTGGTATGTGAACGCGGGGATGAGATCTTCACCACCAACGCCCGACCCCAGCTACTTCCAGGTCCTCCACCTGCGTCAGCAGACCTGATCCCAGACTCTTCGCCTCCGTTAATGACAATCCACCACTACCTCTCCAACACGACCTCTCTCCTCTCCCTCTACAATGGCTACGGACGCACTATCTTTCCTTGTATGATGGCTATCCACACACTACCTCTCATTCTATAAAGGCTATCCACACACTACCTCTCACTCTGAATGGCTATCCACACTACCTCCTCACTCTAGATGGCTATCCACACACTACCTCTCCTCTGTAATGGCTATCCACACAGTACCTTTCACTCTATAAAGGCTATCCACACACTACCTCCACTCTAAATGGCTATCCACACACTACCTCTCATCTAGAATGGCTATCCACACACTACCTCTCCTCTGTAATGGCTATGGACACCTACCTCTCCTCTATAAAGGCTATCGGACACTACCTCTCCCTCTATAAAGGCTGTCCACACACTACCTCTCACTCTATAAGGCTATCCACACACTACCTCTCACTCTAGAATGGCTATCCACACTACCTCTCACTCTAGAATGCTATCACACACTACTCTCACTCTATAAAGGCTATCCACACACTACCTCTCCCTCTAGAATGGCTATCCACCACACTACCTCTCCTCTAGAATGGCTATCCACACACTACCTCTCCATCTAGAATGGCTATCCACACACTACCTCTCACTCTAGAATGGCTATCCACACACTACCTCCCACTCTATAATGGCTATCCACACACTACCTCTCACTCTAGAATGGCTATCCACACACTACCTCTCACTCTATAAAGGCTATCCACACACTACCTCTCACTCTAGAATGGCTATCCACACACTATCTCTCACTCTAGAATGGCTATCCACACACTACCTCTCACTCTAGAATGGCTATCCACACACTACCTCTCACTCTATAAAGGCTATCCACACACTACCTCTCACTCTATAAAGGCTATCCACACACTACCTCTCACTCTAGAATGGCTATCCACACACTACCTCTCCCTCTATAATGGCTATCCACACACTACCTCTCCCTCTATAATGGCTATCCACATACTACCTCTCCCTCTAGAATGGCTATCCACACACTACCTCTCACTCTAGAATGGCTATCCACACACTACCTCTCACTCTAGAATGGCTATCCACACACTACCTCTCACTCTAGAATGGCTATCCACACACTACCTCTCACTCTATAAAGGCTATCCACACACTACCTCTCACTCTAGAATGGCTATCCACACACTACCTCTCACTCTAGAATGGCTATCCACACACTACCTCTCACTCTAGAATGGCTATCCACACACTACCTCTCACTCTAGAATGGCTATCCACACACTACCTCTCCCTCTATAATGGCTATGGACGCACTACCTCTCACTCTATAAAGGTTATCCACACACTACCTCTCACTCTAGAATGGCTATCCACACACTACCTCTCACTCTATAAAGGCTATCCACACACTACCTCTCACTCTAGAATGGCTATCCACACACTACCTCTCACTCTATAAAGGCTATCCACACACTACCTCTCACTCTAGAATGGCTATCCACACACCACCTCTCACTCTATAAAGGCTATCCACACACTACCTCTCACTCTAGAATGGCTATCCACACACTACCTCTCCCTCTATAATGGCTATGGACGCACTACCTCTCACTCTATAAAGGTTATCCACACACTACCTCTCCCTCTAGAATGGCTATCCACACACCACCTCTACATCTAGACACAACACACACACACACACACACACACACACACACACACACACATTTTTTTCCCCATCACAAAAAAAAGTTTTATAAATCAGTCCATTTAATCAATACACCACGCAATACAAATCTCCACTTTCAGAGCCACGTGTTTAACAAGATGCACAAGTGCTTTACACATTCATGTAAAACTAAAATGCAAAGGTAAGTGATCCTCTAATCATACACTAAAAAAAAATGGACACGAATCATTGTCATATTCATAGGAAAAAAAAGAAGTGAAAGTTACTAATGCTCCAGAAATACCATTGTGGAGTTACAAACGTACATTATTTTTGTTGTTGTTGTCAAAAATAAATAAATGAACAAAAACCAAATCAACAAAAAACAACAACAAATAATTAACAACAGTGTCAGTAAAATTTCTGTCGTAAATTACGATCAGAAACGGGTCTTTTTTTTTTTTTTTTAAATTTAAAATCCAGACGAACATTTGTTGTTTCTACAACACAAAACAGCTCACAGTAAATCACACTGGCAACAGTTCTCGACAGGGTAGCCACCGTCTATCATAATCATGACGTTTGATTTTTTTGTGTGTGATATAAATCGCAGGTTGTTTTACTATGACTGTGTGTCCATGATGATATGGATTTCTGTCTTATGTATATAAAACAAAATCGACTATCTGACGTAGACTCCTGGTCATAAAAATAAAATTCAATGTAAACATATTAGTGTTTCATTTTTTCTCTCTCTCTCCCTCACACACACACACACACACACACACACACACACCACACACCACACACACACACACACACTCTCTCTCTCTCTCTCTCTCTCTCTCTCTCTCTCTCTCTCTCTCTCCATTTCATTTGATTTCTGTTTTTTTTCTCTCTGTATACATGCGCGATCATGTGGATATATCTATGTGTATGTGTATCTACTGCTTAAATATGTGTGCGTGCGCGTGCTTGTGTGCCACATGCGTGTTTATGTGTGTGCGTGCGCGTGATCGTGCTGTGTGTGTGTGTGTGTGTGTGTGTGTGTGTGTGTGTGTGTGTGTGTGTGTGAGAGAGAGAGAGAGGAGAGAGAGAGAGACTTGCATGCGTGCGTGCGTGCGTGCGTGCGTGCGTGTGTGTGTGTGTGTGTGTGTGTGTGTGTGATCCATTCCACCGATACACGGTGGCTTCCATCAGGGCTCCCAGGTGATGGGCATGAGGCCAAAAAAGGACCTTTAAAGGACTTTAAAAGGACCTCAAATCAGTTTAAAAGGACCTTTGCCAACATGACTTTACAGTACACCCCAAACCCTTTGGCATGCAGAACAGCAGACACTTACCTCTCATAACCAGTTATCCTGAAAGGAACATCTTCCTGGCATTTTTAACGTTTAGCTTGCAACAAAAAACTTTGTAAAACTTTCCAAACTTGGCCTCCGGCAGAAATAGCTAGGGCAAAGAAAGGTCAGGGATGGAGGGAGGGGGGTTAGACAAGGCGGGGAAAAGGAATCTATCCTGTAAATGTTACTCAAGAACTCAGCATATAGCTGTTCCCCAAGCTGTTTGTTATGTCCGCATCTTCGCGGTCCGTCATGTTATGTACCTATATTTATTTGGGTAATGATATTTTCATCATTATTGCCCCACTCTTTTAATGAATTTCTATAAAGGGAACATTTTAACATGGATAGCATGAGCGAAAATGTTAAGTCAGCTACATGCCGCGAACATCAGCACCGCGTCTGCACTGTGGAACCCGTGACGTCAAAAAAGCTGGATTGCAGCAACGCACCAGCAGAAGACACAAGCACTGCCGCAGCTTGCGTCGTTGCTAGCTAAGCTTACTAAACAGAAAGCCCACTGATAGGCCTAGCGTTATAGGCCTGCTACCGCGTTTCAGACGATCACGTAGGCATCTGTCAACTCTTTGCAACTTGCAAAAGTACGGTTTGGGTTGTGGAAGATGTATCGGTTTCGTTTTCAAGCCTCCTTCTCTTGAAACAACAGGACTTAACTACCTTTCAAAAATTAAAAGGACCTCCTCGTGAGTTAAAAGGACCAACTTGCTGAATCAAAGGACTTAAAAGGCCTTTTGACAAAAATCCCATTTATAAGGACTTCAAAGGACTTCAAAGGACCCTACGAACCCTGTTCCTATTAAGGTGGGTGCAGTTTTAACAGACGTTTGATCATGCCTTCACACTCGGTTGTTGGGACCACAGTGTGATTGGGGTTTTGAGATCTGCGCAGATGTTGACTCCCAAAAGGCAATCTCCTCTGACCTCTAGCGGGATTCGAACCCAGAAACCCGTGGATCAAGATAACAGTGTCTTGCCTATGGGACCAACAAGCTCTAGATGTACTTTTCAATCATTGTTGCTCAGTTTCCCCGACTCCCTCCTTCGGTGTCGTGAACATTCCTGTACAGAGGCAGACCAATTTATCCTTAGGTGGCGGTTGGCGGGGGATTGGGGGTGGAGTGGGGTGGGGTGGGGGTGGGGGGGGTTCTTTGTTTCCAGCACAATGATACTGTCTGCGCACAATCACAACAATGTTCCTTGGCAGATTCTTTCATCAAAGTACTGGGAAAAAAACACACCCAAACTAACAAAGCCTCCAATAAATCCAGTCACTATAATCACTTGCATATATGACTTTTAACATCAAAAGAAGGAAGAGCGAACCATGGATGTATACATCAATAAAGTTACAACACACCACTGCACATGCTTCTGTTTTGACCAAATGTTCACTTGAACTGTAAATTTGGCACGCCGCCCCGGAAGGTAACACAGATGCACTATCTACAGAGGAGGAGGATAACAGATGCATTATCTACAGAGGAGGAGGATAACACATGCATTATCTACAGAGGAGGAGGATAACAGATGCACTATCTACAGAGGAGGAGGATAACAGATGCATTATCTACAGAGAAGGAGGATAACAGATGCACTATCTACAGAGGAGGAGGGTAACAGATGCAATATCTACAGAGGAGGAGAGTAACAGATGCATTATCTACAGAGGAGGAGGGTAACAGATGCACTATCTACAGAGGAGGAGGGTAACAGATGCACAATCTACAGAGGAGGGGGGTAACAGATGCACTATCTACAGAGGAGGAGGATAACAGATGCATTATCTACAGAGGAGGAGGATAACAGATGCACTATCTACAGAGGAGGAGGGTAACAGATGCAATATCTACAGAGGAGGAGGGTAACAGATGCACTGTCTACAGAGGAGGAGGGTAACAGATGCACTGTCTACAGAGGAGGAGGGTAACAGATGCACTATCTACAGAGGAGGAGGATAACAGATGCATTATCTACAGAGAAGGAGGATAACAGATGCACTATCTACAGAGGAGGAGGGTAACAGATGCAATATCTACAGAGGAGGAGGGTAACAGATGCATTATCTACAGAGGAGGAGGGTAACAGATGCACTATCTACAGAGGAGGAGGGTAACAGATGCACAATCTACAGAGGGGGGGGTAACAGATGCACTATCTACAGAGGAGGAGGATAACAGATGCACTATCTACAGAGGAGGAGGATAACAGATGCACTATCTACAGAGGAGGAGGAATAACAGATGCATATCTACAGAGGAGGAGGATAACAGATGCACTGTCTACAGAGGAGGAGGAGGACAACAGATGCACTATCTACAGAGGATGGAGATAACAGATGCACTATCTACAGAGGATGATGATAACAGATGCACTATCTACAGAGGAGGAGGATAACAGATGCACTATCTACAGAGGATGATGATAACAGATGCACTATCTACAGAGGAGGAGGATAACAGATGCACTATCTACAGAGGAGGGGGTAACAGATGCACTATCTACAGAGAGGAGGATAACAGATGCACTATCTACAGAGGAGGAGGATAACAGATGCACTATCTACAGAGGAGGAGGATAACAGATGCACTATCTACAGAGGAGGAGGATAACAGATGCACTGTCTACAGAGGAGGAGGAGGACAACCAGATGCACTATCTACAGAGGAGGAGAATAACAGATGCACTATCTACAGAGGAGGAGGATAACAGATGCACTGTCTACAGAGGAGGAGGAGGACAACAGATGCACTATCTACAGAGGATGATGATAACAGATGCACTATCTACAGAGGATGATGATAACAGATGCACTATCTACAGAGGAGGAGGATAACAGATGCACTATCTACAGAGGATGATGATAACAGATGCACTATCTACAGAGGATGATGATAACAGATGCAATGTCTACAGAGGAGGAGGAGGTGATAACAGATGCACTGTCTACAGAGGAGGATAACAGATGCACTATCTACAGAGGATGATGATAACAGATGCACTATCTAGAGAGGAGGAGGATAACAGATGCACTATCTACAGAGGAGGAGGATAACAGATGCACTGTCTACAGAGAAGGATAACAGATGCACTATCTACAGAGGATGATGATAACAGATGCACTATCTACAGAGGATGATGATAACAGATGCACTATCTACAGAGGATGATGATAACAGATGCACTATCTACAGAGGATGATGATAACAGATGCACTATCTACAGAGGATGATGATAACAGATGCAATGTCTACAGAGGAGGAGGAGGATAACAGATGCACTATTTACAGAGGAGTGATAACAGATGCACTATCTACAGAGGAGGGGGGATAACAGATGCACTATCTACAGAGGAGGAGGAGGTAACAGATGCAAATCTACAGAGGAGGAGGATAACAGATGCTTTAATCTACAGAGGAGGAGGATAACAGATGCACTATCTACAGAGGAGGAGGATAACAGATGCACTATCTACAGAGGCGGAGGATAACAGATGCACTATTACAGAGGAGGAGGATAACAGATGCACTTCTACAGAGGCGGAGGATAACAGATGCACTATCTACAGAGGAGGAGGATAACAGATGCACTATCTACAGAGGGGAGGATAACAGATGCACTGTCTACAGAGGAGGAGGATAACAGATGCACTATCTACAGAGGAGGATGATAACGATGCAATATTACAGAGGAGGAGGATAACAATGCACTATCTACAGAGGAGGAGGGTAACAGATGCAACTATCTACAGAGGAGGAGGATAACAGATGCACTGTCTACAGAGGAGAAGGAGGATAACGGATGCAATATCTACAGAGGAGGAGGATAACAACTTTTCTGTTTGAGGTTTTCTCCGACAGTTTGTGCACGCACGGAACGGAATGAACCAACCGTTCGATTTGACGTTTTCACTGGATCTGACATTGCGATGAACAACATACAACAACAACAACAAACAAACAACGAATACAGACAACAAAACTGACAAATGCTGGTAACAATTATAAACAAATGAATGATTTCAATACAACAGAAGATTTGATATTTGATCTTTCCTGACTGACACCAATTTACGTACAGCTAATCAACAGCACAGTCATTAATGGTCAGCACAGTCATTATGATCAGCCACAGTCATTAATGATCAGCCACAGTCATTAATGATCTGCCACAGTTATCAATGATAACAACAGTCAATTAATGATCAGCCACAGTCATTAATGATCAGCCACAGTCATTAATGATCAGCCACAGTCAAACTCCTAGTTCTATTTCTGTGTGATGATGGTGACCCAAATCTTGTTGTTCCTAGCTCAGCCGACCACAAAGGCCATATCAGGACTGATGGCGCCTGATGTATTGTCAGCAAGCAACAAACACGTCGTTAATCTGTGTAGTGGGAGGGATGGGGGTGGGGAGTAGTTTTCCCATTTGGTCATTTTTAGATAGGCCTACGTAATTCATTCAAATGCACATGCATCTGAAACGAACACTGATTTGTCAAAAGTAAAAACTTACAGCTAATGTTTTGTTGTTGCATGCACACAAAAAAGCATATTTTGGAAAAAATAATATATTTTTTTTAGGAACCACGACCTCCTTCGTCCCTTTTCTCTTCTCTCCCATTGCTCACGAAACAGTAACAGGTCATAGGACGAGGAGGTCAATCCGTCACTAATGATTGGTTCTGACGCTGAGGCACGTGACACCAGCATGTGACCACGTTCCCCTCCCACCCTGACCCCCTCCCCCACTCAACCTCATCTACTGCGCTGGCTATCTGAAAGACACCGACGTCGTCAACACCAGTCTGGGCGGTGCCGACACCGCTCACTGGCACTGGTAGGGCTGGACATCCACCGGCGGCGCTTGGGTCGCCTCACTTCCGGCCGCTGAAGCTGCGGTCACCGCCAACGGCCGTTCCTGGTACACCTGCACCAACTGACCTTGCACGCTGACGAGGCACATAGGAACGAGTGACGTTGGCAATCCTTGTGCAGCTGTCGCTTGTGACGCAGACATTTCTTGAGCACCTGTTCCGGCGGCAGCTGCAGAGACGTGAGGATACGTCATGACCAGAGGTTGCATGGGAGCAGAAGGGACGTTAGGGGGTGCAGTGAAGACCCCGAGGTTGGTCAGTGACCGCTTGGTGAGCTGGTAATGCCGCACACGACTGGTCCCCATCAGAACGGCGCTCAGAAGGCAGAGGACGCTGCCAGCAGCCGCCAGCCAGAAGGCCCAGTTCAGGTAGACGAAGTCCGAGTACCAGCGGGAACCAAACACCCAGCTCTTGTCCAGCGCTCCACCAAAGACGGCCACACCAGTTACACCGAACACACCTGTCAACAACAGAGAGATGTCGCAGATGTCATCGGGGAACGCTCAAAGATACCGTTCGTTTCTTGTTTAGAAGAAGAAAGGAGGAGGAGGAGGAGGAGGAGGAGGAGAAGAGAAGAAAAAGAAGAGAAGAAGAAGAAGAAGAAGAAGAAGAACAACAACAACAACAACAAAAAGATGAAGAAATAGAAAAAAGGGGGGTGGGGGTGGAGGGGAGAAAAGGAATGCACAGCAGTGAATGTTTTGGTTTGGTTTTGGTTCTTTTATAAAAAAAAATATAAAAAAAGGCGTGAAGTCTTTCAGATGTTTAGCAGCACACTAGTTTCCGTCACGATCAGAAAATGTTGCAATGTAAGTGAACACGGAAACTGTTTCTTTATACGACGGTTAAAACAAAAACATCTAAGGTAAAAAAAATATTTAAAAAATCAGTGTTTGAGTTTCTCAGTACACGCTCTCACCTATTCGAACGGGCTAGTCGCCCACACGAGCATGTCATGTTAGTTGTTTTCGTCTGTGATTGATCGTGTTCGTTTCCAACGAACGTGAACAACTTCACTATCAACCCGAATGTAACCTTTAAGCCCGTCTTACATGTCGTTCCTGCAGGTAACATCCGTCTGGGAATGAAGATTCCCCATCCCCTTGTCTAGCCACGGTCAAAACATCACTTCATCTAAATCAATCTTAGAATCAGACCCAATCTGTTTACACCTCTGCATCCTATCTTCTTTTGTACTTCACCGCCTTTGTTCTAATTTCATATCAGAATGATGTCTTTCTCAATTTTTTAATGTGTCCATATTAAAGGAAATCATGGCGGAACAGACTGCACTAAAGCATTTGCGAAGTGAAAGTTGTATACATGGCACTGGACTGAATGTCGCTGCCTTTTTCAAGTTGTATACAGACATTACCCATCCACCCATCTATCCCCCATCTCCTCCCTCTTCTCTCTGTTCTTATCCCTCCCCCATTTCACCAAAGAGCGTGAAACGAAATTCAAAACAAAACAAGAAAGCACTTGCCACGGGGTCATTGAGGGGCGCAAGGAACAAAGCACAGTTCATACAAGCCTGACGCACCTGCCGCCACTCCGATGATCTCCACGGCCTTGTTCTCCGGGGGCGGCGGCGACATGAGGACGTCCTGGCACAGCTCCGTCCCCAGGCTGAGGAGGAAGCAGGTCAGAGCCAGCACCTCCATAGCACGGGCCGCGTCCAGCCAGGCTGTGGTAGAAGTGTGGACACACACACACACGCACACACACACGCGCGCGCGCACACACACACACGCACACACATACACACACAGACAGACAGACACACACACACACGCACACACACACACATACACACACACACTTGACTGACTGACTGAAACCAATTTATCGTCAGATTAACTCAAGGTTGTATCTCACACACACACACACACACACACACACACACACACACACACACACACACACGCACACACGCACACACACACACACACAAACACACACACACGCGCACGCGCACTTATCAGAGCTTAATCTAGGATTTTTCAAAAAGGGGGGCAGTCCCCCCCCTCATATCAAAAAAAGGGGGGCACTCCCCCCCCCCCCCCCCGGCCACTTCTTCAGCTAATCGTCTTGAAACCGGTGTTCCCTTGCACTGGCACTCTTTTCGGGCTGCTTCTCTGAGCTTTTGGATGTAGTCGCAGTTTCTTCATGATCTTCTCCACCCTCGCATTGCACATAATCTTTCTTTTTTTTTTCACTTTTCTTCCACGAAAGTCGAAGTCAAATAAGGTGGGTGCACGCTTAGTTTTGGAAAATATCAAATATGGCGCCTTAAACTCTCGGAACTTCTCGTCGGTGATCGAGAAGGAGGAGATCAACACCATGGACAAGGTCTGCTATCTTTCCCACCCACCTGTAGTCACCAACAACACAGGCATCAACACCATGGACAAGGTCTGCTATCTTTCCCACCCACCTGTGGTCACCAACAACACAGGAATCAATAGCATGGACAAACTCTGCTATCTTTCCCACCCACCTGTGGTCACCAACAACACAGGAATCAATAGCATGGACAAGGTCTGCTATCTTTCCCACCCACCTGTGGTCACCAACAACACAGGCATCAATAGCATGGACAAACTCTGCTATCTTTCCCACCCACCTGTGGTCACCAACAACACAGGAATCAATAGCATGGACAAGGTCTGCTATCTTCCCCACCCATCTGTGGTCACCAACAACACAGGAATCAATACCATGGACAAGGTCTGCTATCTCTCTCACCCACCTGTGGTCACCAACAACACAGGAATCAACACCATGGACAAGGTCTGCTATCTTTCCCACCCACCTGTAGTCACCAACAACACAGGCATCAACACCATGGACAAGGTCTGCTATCTTTCCCACCCACCTGTGGTCACCAACAACACAGGCATCAATAGCATGGACAAACTCTGCTATCTTTCCCACCCACCTGTGGTCACCAACAACACAGGAATCAATAGCATGGACAAGGTCTGCTATCTTTCCCACCCACCTGTGGTCACCAACAACACAGGAATCAAGAGCATGGACAAGGTCTGCTATCTTTCCCACCCACCTGTGGTCACCAACAACACAGGAATCAACACCATGGACAAGGTCTTCTATCTTTCCCACCCACCTGTAGTCACCAACAACACAGGCATCAACACCATGGACAAGGTCTGCTATCTTTCCCACCCACCTGTGGTCACCAACAACACAGGCATCAATAGCATGGACAAGGTCTGCTATCTTTCCCACCCACCTGTGGTCACCAACAACACAGGAATCAATAGCATGGACAAGGTCTTCTATCTTTCCCACCCACCTGTGGTCACCAACAACACAGGCATCAATAGCATGGACAAACTCTGCTATCTTTCCCACCCACCTGTGGTCACCAACAACACAGGAATCAATAGCATGGACAAGGTCTGCTATCTTTCCCACCCACCTGTAGTCACCAACAACACAGACATCAACAGCATGGACAAGTTCTGCTATCTCTCCCACCCACCTGTGGTCACCAACAACACAGGAATCAATAGCATGGACAAGTTCTGCTATCTCTCCCACCCACCTGTGGTCACCAACAACACAGGAATCAATAGCATGGACAAGTTCTGCTATCTCTCCCACCCACCTGTGGTCACCAACAACACAGGAATCAATAGCATGGACAAGTTCTGCTATCTCTCCCACCCACCTGTGGTCACCAACAACACAGGAATCAATAGCATGGACAAGTTCTGCTATCTCTCCCACCCACCTGTAGTCACCAACAACACAGGAATCAATATCATGGATAAGTTATGCTATTTTTTTTCTGTCCCATCTTCTGTACCACCTCAGTGGCATTGCACCCACGCCGCTCATTCCGACACCCCGTCCATAGCCACAGCCCGGTCAGTCCCGCCACAGCCCCGGCACTGGCAGTCCACAGGGAGCAGTCAATGTCAAGTCAAGAGGCAACCCACCGGAGGAGACATTGCACTGCTGCCGAGTCACTTCAGTGGTGTTCAGTGGCACCTGTTCTGATCTAACATACGCAGGACACCACCTACTAAGCCCCGACTGACGACAATAATTGCTTAGTCGCGGAGCCGGCGTGAGTGAGCTCTCCCTCCGGAGGGCGCCACCACATCCGTCCAACGACAACAGCCCCCATGAACTCGCCGATACCGGTGACCCCGACGGAACCAGACCAAGGCCAGAGACATGGAGAGGACATCAAAACTGAGGTTACCATGAGAGCAGGGCATGAAGGGCCACAGAATTTGAGACTTTTTTTTATGCTGATCGATGAGAATGAGGATGATTAAGATGATGCTACGGATTTCCAATCCGGTCTGAGACTGCATGACAGGGCTGTACTCTACGCTTCCTTTCATAATATATCCCGGCGTCAACCAGGCCCGAGAGATACAGACACCTGCAGAGTTGATCAGAAATTTGAGCAACACTCTAGAGACGCATCCATTAAGTGGATGAAACTCGACTGTGTGGTCCCGGTCTTCCCAACTGAGCCCGTAGCAAACTCAACTCTGGGTAGGAGCCAGTCGGAGCAGAAAAATCCCACATGACTCTGATGGGAATCGAACCCACGACTTCCAGCCGCGAGTCCGCGACGCTAACCACTGCGCCACGGCGGCTGGTAAGTTCTGCTATCTTGGTGGCACAGTGAGCAACAACCGGTCCCTGGATAGAAGGGTGAGGCTACCCATCACGAACGCCAGTGTTGCCTTCGGCAGATTCATAGAAAATGTTCCCCAAGGTCTGACCAGAACGTTAGGCTAATGCGTAGGTCAGACATCTGCGAACTCGTAGCCATGAGACCCTCTTCTTAAATTCTTTCATCTTAATCATTAATTCATTCAATCCATAAGCTTTAAGTCGTGCGCAGTGTGGTCTTGAAACTTAGCGGATGTGGTGTAGCGTGTATGGATCAGTGCCCACGCAGTGACACCTCCTTGATGACACTGAAACATAGAAAAGCATAGGAAGATCAGGGCATGAGAATCTCCAGCAAAGTTACCGAGTACAGAGCAGTAGTCGTGGGCGCTCTGCCGTGCTGCTGTGATACCTGGACCATCTGCCGACAACACATCCAACAGCCGGAACGAGTCCTTCAGTGTCGGCTACGGCAGGGTCTGCAACCTCATGTGGCAAGATAAAGGGTGCGACCGGCTTCAGCTTCTAGGGGGAAAAAAGCCCTGTGGATTTCCCAGCATCGCTTGTCTGTTCTTCAAGAATCCATTGAGATGGGCAGGGCATGCCATCCAGATTGAGTATAGCAGGATTTTCAAAACGTTCTTGTATGGGCAACTGAAGCAGGGACAGCGCCAGCGAGGTAGACCTCTTGTCAGGTGCAGAGACACTCAGAAAGCCATCTTCATGGACTGAAACCTAGGCACAGTACACTGGGAACGTACTGCCTCAACAGACTCTGCTGCAGACACTTCTAGCACCAGGGCACAAAGGCTTTCGAGGTGAACAGACCGCCAGTCAGGGAAAGAGGTACTGGAGGAAGCAAGGGCTCAACTCGCTCAGATCCATCCCCTGCAACCTCTGCAGCCGACTGTGTGCCTCAAAGATAGGCCTCCACGCCCTTATTTGGACTCATCCTGGCAAATAACTTGTCTATGAAGAAATGTTGACTGCTGTACCTTTTCCGGATAACTTGAAAATATAAAGGTAAAGAAAAAGCACGAAACGTTGAAGAGTTCTCCAAAAGGTACCTTTTTTCTTTACCTTTATATTTTCAAATAACTTGTCTGCCTAATCGTCTGTCCACACGACGGATGAACGCATCGTCATCATCAGGATGAGTACATCTGCTAGATGAGCGGGCGGGGACAAGAATTCAGAACAATAACGAAATGTCCAAATAATTGTTGGGGTCCCTGGTAAGTAATGTAATGTAATGTTGTTCGTAATCCAGCCGACGATAAGGGCCATATAAAAAAGGCCCAAAGAGTCTTTTCTCTCGCTCTCCCTCTCTCTTCTACACACACACACAGACACACACACACACACACACACACACACACGCGCGCGCGCGCGCGCACACAACAAACACACACACACACACACACACACACACACACCACACACAACACACATACACACACACACACACACACACACAGTGTGTCCCACAAACACATACGCCAAAGAGCTACAACAGCAACAACAGCCACAGCACTGACCAGGTCCTGACGTCATGTTGCTCCTACAAGACGTGTACGTGCAGCTGACCCACAGACCCACTCTGTTGGCCCAGGCCGGCGAGAGGAAGGCCACGATGAACATGATGGTGGCCAGGGTCAGTCCCCACAGGCCCAGCTTGAAGTGGCTGTGCCGGTACAGTACACGGCGAACCGTGGGAGCAGGACACGCTGGGGAGGCGCCCGGAGCTGCCTGCAGCGAAGACTGCTGCATCGGGTACCCCACCGGCTGCTGCTGCTGCTGCTGCTGTTGTTGCTGTTGTCGCTGGTCTTGCAATGGTTGTGCTTCAGGTTGTTGGTGCGTTTCTGCATACTTGCTTCCTCCTCGCTGATTCCATCTGGAAGAAAATGTGTGAACAAAGACCGAAGTTGAAGGGAGAGGCGCTACATTAGCTAGGTTGTGGTAACAGCCCCGCATCGCACAAGCCTGATCGAGTGAAACCTGAGGCCTTCCTGTCCGCCAATCCACAGACGTTCCTGTTGAAGGTGCATGAGAAAAAAAATTCCCATAGGAAAGCAGACTGTATACAACTGAAGAGGGGGATGTGGTTTGACTGGACGGTTTTGGTAAATATCTGAGGCCAAGGCTTATTTTAGAGAGACAGAGAGAGGGGTGGGGGAGAGAGAGAAAGAGAGAGAGAGAGAGAGAGTGAGAGAGAGAGAAGAGTGAGAGAGAGAGAGAGAGTGAAGAGAGAGAGAATGAATGAATGAATTCTTTAATCAGAAGACCACTGGCCCATTCTGATGGGGCCTCAATCAAAATACAGTTACAAACGATAATCATACACAGTGTAATTACACATCTACCAGTAAAATGCAAAGTATTACTTTGGATATCTAGTTAAATATAACAGCACGTCTTGCAAAGGCTTTACATAGGTACCATAACAAGGTTTGTATCGTTACAATGTTAGATGATGAAAGTAAAAGGCACAACCTGAACATACATGGATTCATGTAATATATTCTTTGAATGAATTCTTTTCTTAAATCACATATAAGGGCAAAATGGATTTCATCTTCCTCAGCAGATCAATATAGTAGACATAACAACTGTGACTCAGTTGTTCTTGTATACCTTAAAGAATGTGTAAATATAGATGAAACTCCAGATCTAAATTTACTTTGGGCATTCTTTATAAATTTATATATGTTCATAACACATAGGGGTCCCTTAGATAACTGTTTTTAAATGTTGTATAAAATCGGCATCTCTCACTTGTTTGCGTCTGGTTGTCCCATTCCTGACCTGAAATCAATCATTCTCTGTCTAAATTCTTTAATAAACATTGAAATCGACTGTACACCCTGATCAACCCAAATATAAGAAAATCCGTATTTGTCTAAAGTTGTACGAAGATTTGTAACCTACGTACGCCTCCTTTTTTCGTCAAGAGAACATAACATTCTATATGCCTTATATGGTAATCTATGTTCCCCCACACGGGTCAGTTTTAACCAAAATTTAATGCAACGTACATAAGAGTTTAAGTATATAGGGCATCTACCCAGATCACCATACAAGAAATCATTTGGTGTTATTATATTCACACCAAAGGACTTTTAAAGACCATATGTATGTACCTTTTCTATTTCTATAGCTGTCTTATCCAAAGCCCATATGTCAGCGCGTATTGTACTATAGGCTGCACTTGGGCATCGAATAGCTTAAAAAACAGTTAAGGTGAAATATTCTCAAGTTTATACAATGTTCTCGCAATTGCTATTGATGCTCTTATAGCTTAACTCACCAGTTCGTCACATGCTTTATAGAAATTAAGTTTGGTTGAAAAGCACAGGCCTAGGTATTTACAACTGTTAACAACTTTCATTTATGTTGTACCATATATTCATTTTTCCCTTGAAGCTAAATAACCACCTTTTCTGAAAATATTACTTCATTCATATTCACCGTCAATTCCAGATAACTGGATGTTGTATACAAACTATTCAGCTGAGTTTGTAGTCCAACCACTGTTTCTGACTTCAAAATAATGTCATCTGCAAATGAGAGAGAGAGAGAGAGAGAGGAGAAGAGAGAGAGAGAGAGAGAGAGAGGGGAGAGAGAGAGAAGAAAGAGAGAGAGAGAGAGTTTCAGCTTGATTGTCAAACCTTTACCCACAGCACAGGGCCTATTCGGGATCACCATACGCAGAAAATTGTCCTATCGTTAAACCACACACACACACACACACACACAACACACACACACACACACACACACACACAAAATTGTCCCATCGTTAACCACACACACACACACACACACGCGCGCGCGCAAACAGCAATAACAGAGACAATAACATGCAATATTTACCTGCAAGAATTCATGAAATAATGCTTAACAGACTCCCCCAAGGCGGATATCAGTGGACTGCGCGAAGGGCACCGGCTATTCTGCTAGCTTTTTCATCCTATGATTTAAAAAAGAAAAGAACAAATAATTAAGAAACGAAAAAAGTGCCACACAAAATACACTAAGAGGCCTTACAGAAAACTGTATAGCTAACGTCCACCCTGGGTAGTCTTCCCAATCTCACCTCCTAGTCGACAGATTAAAACAGAAAACATTGCATGTGACAGCCTACATGATAACGTGAGACAAAAACGTGCACAGACTAACCAGAACAAAGACAAATAAGTGTTCCATACAGACAGAAAACAAATTAAACGGTAGTAGAGGAAAACAAACCATCCGCTTAGTTCGGTGGTTAGCCTCGCGGAGTTGTGGGCAAGAAGTCGTGAGTTTGAGTCCAGTCAGAGGTACCCAGGCCAATTTGTTAGAAATTTCGACTTCTACCCAAAGCTGAGTTTGCTGTTGGCTCAAATAAGAAGACGGGAGCCACACAGTCGAGTTCTACCAATTTCATGGATGCATGTCGGAGAGTGTTGCTCAAATTTCCTGCCAAACACTGCTGGTGTTTGTATCTCTCGGCCTGATTGACGCCAGGATAGAGGCTATGAAAGTAAGCTTTCATACTGTGAAAGAAAGAGTGAAGGAAAACTCTGTCAAGTCCTCTCCGACTGGGATGGAACCCCACGTCATCGTTCTGATCCTCCTCACTGGTGATCATTCAAAGTCTCCGCACTAGTGTCCAAGATGCCGGACCGGCGAGTTCATGGGATCTGTCATCGTTGGACGGACGTGGTGGCGCCCTCTGGAAGGGGCCGCTCACCCACACTGGTTCGGCGACTGTTTGTCAGTCGGATGGATCAGTGTGCAATGTCTCGCGTATTTTAGAACCGAACAGGTACCACTGAATACCACCAAATTCACTCACATTACAACTTGATATTCATTGCACCACAATGGGTTGCTGGGTCTGAGACTGCTGCGGAACGTATCCGGATGTGGGTGTGTATGGGAGGAGAATGAGAGGCATGGAAATGATGCATCGAGGACGGGGTGGGGGTGGGGACACGAAAGAGGAGACTCGAGTCAAAGGCGTTCAGAGAGGGCGAAATGCAAGGAAAAAATCACTGAAGCATAATTCAAGGTGGAATATAAAATTCACCGTCACTCCATCTTACCATCTACTGTGTACACCACAATGGAAGCAAACACACACACACACACACACACACACACACACACACACACACACACACACCACACACACACGCGCGGCGCGCGCTTACACACACTTAAAACGAAACAAAACATACAATAGGAATGTTATAGTTATTGTTTAATGTAAATGACATGAACTCATGTAAATGACATGAACTCATGCAACACTTCAAAATATAGACTACATGATGACACGCCTAAGATTTCAACTGCGCAAGTTCATGCACGCGCACGCCTGCACCCGCGCCGGCGCGCGCGTACACACACACACACGCACACACACATGTACGCGCACACACACACGCACACACAGAAAGAGAGAGAAAGAGAGAGAGAGAGGAGAGAGAGGAGAGAGGGAAGAGAGAGAGAGAGAGAGAGAGAGAGAGAGAGAGAGAGAGAGAGAGAGAGAGAGAAGAGAGAGAGAATGAGTGAGAGTGAGAGAGAGAGAGTCTGTATGCTAGTGCACTGACGTGTGTCTTTTCACATCCGTGCCTTTGTGTGTGTGTGTGTGTGTGTGTGTGTGTGTGTGTGTGTGTGTGTGTGTGTGTGTGTGTGGTGTGAGAGAGAGAGAGAGAGAGAGAGAGAGAGAGAGAGAGAGAGAGAGAGAGAGAGAGAGAGATTCGCACGTATGCGTTCAAAGGAATGTATAGCGATGCCGGCTTGTGTTTGTCAAAGTGGCGTTCCGTGCTGCAAGCTGGTGCCAACTAGGTCACTTGTCTGCGCGCGCGTGGAATTGTAGAAAATACGTGTTCGAGATTGGGTACGAATGTGTACGTATGGGCATGTGGTCGCATACGGATTAATAGGCCTACGTGTTTGTGTTCATGGGTGCGCGCATGCTCGCGTGCACTGACAAACTGTGCAACTTCGCATTTCTTTAACCTCAACGAACGGAGAAGAATGTATCTGACCTAGGCTCGAACAGAATTCGCTTTAATCAATAGCCGAAACGCGTAGGGCAGCAGCAGCCCAGACACCCATCGGGCACACTGCCAGCAGCCCATCGGAGATGCAGTGTCACCGTGTTCTGAGCTATGCTGCAGTATGTGTTGACGACAAGCTAGCAGAATTTCTACATTAAAACCACAGACTTTTACCTCAGTTCTCAATGCCGTCCTCTAAGACACAGTCCTTCTTCCAGCACATTTTTGGAACCAAACAGTTTGAACTTGAAAATCGGTTGTTGGATCGAGCTTCGGACGAACGTGTGGGCTATGTCTGCAGTTTTCACCAGAACATCATGCAATGTTGTGTTCGGCCTCCGGAAGCAGACGATAGGGAGGGTAAAAATAGCGACCGCTTTTATAGGTAGCGCTTCGTCTACCAATCAGAACACACGTCTGCTGCTGGGAGGGGAAAGGGGAGTGGAAAGGGGGGAGGGGGGGGGGGGGGGGGTTAATGGCTGAAAATGATAAGATTGTTTTTCACTCTAACTTTTTAACTCATAAAGAGAAAATCCTGTGACTTTGAATCAAAGACGAAATGGATTTTAAATGTTAGGGAGATGAATTCAAAACTGGAGTTCATCTTGTTTTTCATTTGGCTTTGCTTTGTGAGTATTTACACATGTAATGAAAATAACACATGAAATGGAAAAGCTCTGTATTTATAATGATTGAAATCTTTCAACTCAGTGCTGGTGATGCTGGCGCCAGTTTGTTTCCCCTCTTTCCCCGCTGTCTGACCGTTCTGTTAACAGTAGTCAGTTTGGGGTCACACGTGTACACCTTCACTGGCGCAAGGCGCCTAGCGTGGGCTTTTTGCCCCATTCATTGGCCTTTTGCCCCATACTTGGTTTTATCGTAAAATTAGACAACTGACAACGAGGTGTGTGTGTATAAATTGTGTTGTGTGTGTGTGTGTGTTGTGTGTTGTGTGTGTGTGTATAGATATATAATGTAAATGTATATTTATGTATGTATGTGTGTAGTGTGTGTGTGTGTGTGTGTGTGTGTGTGTGTGTGTGTGTGTGTGTGTGTATGTGTGTGTGTGTGTGTGTGTGTGTGTGTGGGTGTGATGTGTGTGTGTTGTGTGTGTGGGAGGGGGGTAGAGAGAGAGAGAGAGAGAGAGAGAAGAGAGAGAGAGAGAGAGAGAGAGAGAGTGCATGCTTGTGTGTGTGTGTGTCTGTATGTGTGTATGCCTGAACATGCGTGTATATATGCATCTGAATGTCCACGCATTTATTGCGTGTAATGGAACAAAGTTTTGTGGTATACGACAATACTGAGAGTGCTGCTTCCGTTTTTGCAGATAGAAATGGTGAGACTACCAAAGGAAATCTGAGAGGGGCAAGCGCGGTCAGTACAACCTGGGAGCAGTACCGAAAGCCTCTCTGGGAGTTCCCCTGATTCCAGCCAGTAAAGAGTTTGGTGTTCCTGCACGCACTCTTCGGCGTCCCAGGACCGTCAAGTGGCTGAACCTGGGACGCTGAATTTGGAAGATATCGCAGTGCCCTGCCATCCGACGTGGAGTCACAGCTGAAGACCCCATGTTCTGGACATGCAGAGATGTCTCTATCATGTCTCTATCTATAAAAGGGAGAGAAGATGCGGGACATGCAACGTCGTGCCTTTGATGTTGCAGAAAGACAGCCACCCATTCAACAAGGAGTCACGAAAAAAAAAAAAAAAAAAAGAAAGAAAAGAAAAGGAAAGAAGAAAGAAATCGGATGTGAGGACATTTGCAAAGCACACTGCATCTTCCACCCCACACCCCCACCCACCCCCCACCCCCCACCCACCCCACTAAATTAACAAAAAAAAAATCACACAACGATTATGAGATTTGTTGAATTCCAACACACAGCCTTATGTGCAGTTGCCAGCATATTAACAAATGATTGAGCAGTGTCCAACACACAGCCTTATGTGCAGTTGCCAGCATATTAACAAATGATTGAGCAGCGTAGACTGGTATCGTCATTATCATTATTATCATTATCATATTGTTGTTTATTGTTCTTGATGTTTGCGGTAGCAGTTGTGTGGTGGTGGTGATGGTGGTAGAAGAAGAAGTAGTAGTAGTACTAGAACTAGAACTAGTACTAGTGGTGATAGCAGTAGCGCAGCAGCAGCGGCAGCAGCGTTGGCAGCAGCAGAATGGTTATGTTTTGTTGTTTTGGTCTTCAAGCAACAATTCGTTGACGTCTAAATCAAACGAGGCAAGAGAAGGGAGGAAGAAGGGACAGGAAAGGGGAGGAGGGGGGGGGGGGGGGGGGGAGAGGGGGGGGGGGGGGGGGGGGGTAGGAAGGGGGGGGGGGTTGGACGGAAGGGGGAGTGGAGGGGCAGGGGAGGTGGAGGGACTGCCTCAGCAACTCTGAATGACCCGGACTTGCGCCGTTAAAACACCCGGAATCCGTCAACCCACACAGGAGAGCGAATACCGCTCTGTGAAAGGGCGGCGCGCGCGCGCGCACGCACGCACGCACGCACGCACGCACACGCACTGCAACACCACAACAACACACCAACACACACACACACACATATAAATATACACACACACACGTTCCACACCACACATCACACACACACACACCCACACACAACACACACACGACACCCACCACACACACACACCCCACACACCACAACACACACACACACACCACAACACACACACCACCACACACACACACACACCACACACACACACACCACACACACACACACACACACACACACCAGACACACACACACACACACACACACACACACACGCACACACAACACACACACACACCACACACCAGACCACAACACTCACACACACACCACACACCACACACGCACATCGACACACACAACCAGACCACACCACAATACACAACACACCAACCGCACACACACACCAAAAACCTCACAACCCACACACACACACACACACACACACACACACACACCCACACCACCACACACACCACACACACACACACACAACCACCTACTCACACACACATACATACAACACCAACACACCAACATAAAAACACACAACACACACCCCAGCACAACACAAAACACACACAGCACACACCAACACACACACAACCCCCACACACACAGCACACACACACACACAACACACCAGCACCCACCACACAACACACACACACACACACCAAAACACCACCACACACCCACACACCCCACCCACACCACACACACACCACACACACAACACACACACACCACACCCACAAAACCCCAACCCACACCACACACACACACACACACACCAACACCACACACACATACACCCCAGCCCCCATGACCCCAATCTTCACAGAAACCCCTTTCACGTGCTGACCACGAGGCACGGTGGGTGGTTTGATTAATGTCGATGGGTCCACTGCCTGGGTTTTTTCTTTTAACGGGAAAGGTGTTTGGGGAATTTCCTTTTTGCAGATCCCCCTTATAGCCCCCCCCCCAACCCAGCCTTCCCCCCCCCCTTTCCCTTTCCCCCCTCCTCCACTTCCGTATGTTTGAGGTTTTTAATTTTTTTTAATTTTTTAAATTTTTTTTTTTTTTATTTTTTTTTTTCGGCGGACGGTGGAACCTTTGTTTTGGGGACGAACGGCTTTGTTACATCACAGGATGTCGCAATGCCACGATTTGTCGCGGCAGTGCGGCAAGATATTCATGGTGAGCCTCACAAGGCCCTTTAGGGCACACCCCCCCCCCCCCCCCCCCCCCCCCACGTTTCGTCCTTTTTTGTGTGAAGAGTAATGTCCCCCCTTGAGGCTTTTGCCAGAGGGCGCTCGCGGAGAATACTGCTCATCGTGTCTATATAGTGAATTATGGTTCCATTCCCTCCACCACCATCATCACCACGCGCACACCCACCTACCCATCTCCCCCCCCCCCCCCCCGCCCCAAAA
>CM031596.1:26475489-26477989 GCA_018398815.1 Conus ventricosus | reverse complement strand
TCTCTCTCTCTCTCTCTCTCTCTCTCTCTCTCTCTCTCTCTGTACAGCTGGTTTTTTTTTTCCTTATCTTTCTACCTGCCTCTTCCTTTCTTTGTTCGTCCTTTTCCCCCAGTTCTTTTTTTTTCTTTTTCTTTAACCTGTTCCTTCTCTTTCCCCTTCATTTATTCAGTCGTTCATTCCGTTCATTCATTTCTTTTTCTTTTTATATATTGGTTGATCAATCGGTCGGTTTGTCATTTTTTCCCCATGTAGCTCGTACCCCCCCTCCCCCACCTCCCCTTCAATTGGCACTTAAGTATGTATTAATCTCCTTAGTTAACCATTCAACAAAATGACAAAAATAAGCTTGTCCCAGTCATTTGATCTTTACAATTTTTTTTTGAACGCCATGAAATCACTGGTCTCGCTTTAGTCACGTGCTCTTGTTTTCTATGTTGTTTACTTACTCTTTATTTTTCTTTCAATGACCCCTAAAGTGACCACTACGTCGGCTGGCTTGTCACAACATGACAACCTGTCCCCCCCCCCCCCCCCCTTGTTTCTGCACCCCCTCCTCTTCTTTCTTTTATTTTTCCCCCTTTTCTTGTTTCTATTTTCCGTCGGTTTTTTTCTTCTTCTTTTCTTTCCTTTCAAGTGTGTGTGTGTGTGTGTGTGTGTGGTGTGTGTGTTGTGTGTGTGTGTGTTGTGTGTGATATGTGAGATTTTTCATTTACTTTTTTTTTCTTTCATTCGTTTTAAAAAAATTCTTTTCTCCCTCTTTATTTCCTTAAAAAAAAAAATTTTTTTTTTGCACTCTGGACGCGTTATGATATTCCTTTTCCTGCTTTTTTTTTTTTTTCATTTCACATTCCGACATTTCTTTTTTTTTATCTGTCTTTGTTTGTTTTCTTTTTAATCTGAAATGGTACCTTAATTTTAGCGTTTTGTTTATACCATGTTGCTATAATGCGCTTGTGGAACAGTTAGTTGAGACACATTCATTCATCTGTCCTGTCGTTTTTAATCGTTCCGCTGTTTAATGCCCTATCATTTTGTTTGTTCGTTCATTCATACCCTTATCCCACCCCCTTTATGCCGTGTTTCTATGCTGATCTTTTTGTGTGTTCAGTTTTTCTTTCCTTTCTTTATTTTTTCTCCCTTTCTTTCTTTCTCTTCTTTCTTTCTTTTCTCTCTTTCTTTCTATCTCTCTTTCTTCATTTTTTAACCGTTTTTTCATCATCGTGTTCTTTGCTCCATTGCGGGCCCTTTTGCTTCATTCTTTTCTTTCTTCTCCTTCATTCTTGTTATTTTCTTTATTTCTTGAATTGTTTTCTTCACTTGTTCACTTTTTGCTATCCGTTTTTTTCCACTTTGGTGCCCCCCCCCCCCCCCTGTCCCCCCTCCTTTTCATCCTTTCTTTCTTTCTTTCTTTTTCTTTCCATCTATTTGTTTCCCATTTCATGTTACCCCCCGTTCTTTCTCTTTGAATATGTCTCGGTTTTGTCACCAAATTTTGTTTCTTCTTTTCATGTGAACAGTTAGTTTCAATCGTTCGAAGAGAATCAAGACTTCACTGGCATAGGACCTTCTTAAAATTAATCCCCTCATCTTCATTTATCCATCAGCTTTAAATCATGCGTAGTGTGGTCTCGAAACTCAACGGATGTGGTGTAGGACCAAGCTGTCGACCAGTTGTTGATTTATTGACTCATGCGTTTAAAGTTAGTTGCAGTTAATCGTCTGTTGTCATGATATATAGTCTGTTGTGAATCTATTGTTGTGATGACGTCATTTCATTTCCCAGGCTGTTTCATGTACTTTTTAGCACGTCTCTCGAAGTCTCCCTACAAAACCCTTACTGACGCCTTCTATTGACTGAATTGTCTCAACCGCTTTCATCTCCCCCTTCCTCAAGAAGCACTTAGCATTCAGTTGGCCTATCATCAGAAGAGGACTTCAACAGTAGAAACCACCAACACCCAATAAGCAAATTGCAAATTTTCGATTTATTTGTAAAACCTGTATCAAGCATAAAACCATAGGCCTGCTTAATGACAGCCCGAAGAACAGCAGTTTGATCTTAGAACTGATCATCTCTCACACTCACTTCACCTGAATTTTTGACTCGCTGCTTTCAAAAGCCTCGTATCTTTAATCCTTATGCATAAGCCAACCAGAGTCAAAGCAAGAAATGGTAACGATCAACATCATGTGACATAAAAACCTGGGGTAGTCATTCAAGTCGTTAGAAAACAACCGGAAATGAGCTCAAGCACACACTGGTGCGAATCAAGATACCCGACCATTACCCCCTTCTCTTCCTTCGTCTAATTACGAAGTTTGTTTGTTTGTTTGTTTATGCCTCGTTTGCTTTCAGTGAAATGATGGACAAATACTTTCAGTAAAATGATGGACAAATACTTTCAGTGAAATGATGGACAAATACGTTTTGTGATTTTAACGCGCGCACACAAAACTTAGCAGAAAAGGAGTCCTGGCCACTGACAGTGATTAACTTCTG
>CM031596.1:26467989-26472989 GCA_018398815.1 Conus ventricosus | reverse complement strand
CGAGGCTGTTCACATTCCCAAGTGCATTGTACTACATTAACAGGCTTTTTGACTTTGTGCAAAATCGATATTATCTTAGCGAATTCATTCTTCATATCATTAACCCCCCCCCCCTCTCTCTCTCTCTCTCTCTCTCTCTCTCTCTCTCTCTCTCTCTCTCTCTCTCTCTCTCTCTCTCTCTCTCTCTCTCTTCTTTGTATTTTTGAAATCATTGCTGTTTGCGTTTATTTTTTTCAAAGTTGTTCTGTTTATGGGATTTTGTTTTCTTCTCTCTTTCGGGGAGCAGAAATATTTAGTATTTTCGCTGACAACTTGTCCTTGTTTGATGAAGGATTTCATGCTCTCTGTTGAATTTGTGGTTAGGTTATAATATAATACTGCTGTTTTCATAGTTCTTTTGAACATCATTGTCATCGGTAGTTTACTGGTCTGTAACTGCATGTTCTTGTATATCGACTCCCACGATTAGTGGCCAGAATTATTGCGTGTAAGGCACCTATTCTAAATATATGCAATTGACTTATAATCATCATGCCATCTACTTTAGACACTTGGCCTTCACAGGAGGGACTTAGCCCAGGATATTGAAATATAAACAGTGCCAGAAATAAGACGGATGACATTGCTGCAATTCTTCATAACAATGGGAATACCTTTCATGTCTTTTGCACAGAAGAGTCTTGGCTCACTGATACGATTCCTGATTCAGATATGTGCATGCCAAACTATGAGACAATCCGATTAGACCCAAAGGCACCTAAAAGAACAGGCTTACTTCCATACCGTGCTAGATCATTAACTTTTAAAAGGATATCACATCTTGAAAAATGCAGTATAGAATCCATTGGGATCAAATTGAGTCTCAAGCATTGTAAGTCTGTAAGCCAGGATTCCTCTACAGAAACCCAATTGAAGCCCTTGACTTGTACGACAGGTTTTACTTAATAAAGGATGCCACAATTTTGGAGTAAAAGGAAATGATTCTTTTTGGTGACTTTAACATACACTTGGCAGTGCCTGGGACAAAATGGAATCGTGCTCATACTATATATGGTTTGGAACAAATAATCGATCGTTCTACTCGCATTACGGAACGTACATAAACTCTTATTGATCACATTTACGTCAACACAATAGCTAACATAGTAGAAATGTGTTTTGTACAAACAGGCTGTAGTGACCATTCTTCTGTATGTCTAACATGGATGAAAAAAGGTGTCAAAATTCCAAGTCTGGACATAAGGAAATATGTTATAGATGCTTCACACATTTGGATGAAAATGCTTTCCTACACGATTGACTTCACTCTGAATTAGATTACGTGTATCGGATTAGGAACCCTGACGATGCTGTAAACCTTTGATAAGTACATCAATTCAGATATAATAACATGCACCCTATAAGAAAAAGTGTGAAGCATGCCATTAAACCACTAATTTTTAACAAAGGAAATAGATAATGAGATACACAAAGATGATCATCACTCAAGTCAAGGATAAGGGTCATTTAGAATACAAAGGAAATAAAATAACTTCCATGAAGGAAAAGCTAAAACAATATTTCAAAATGTAGTATCGTCTTCTCAAAATTCGAACTTACTTTGAAAGCTATAACCTCCTCACCAACAGTAACAAAATCCAATAAAGAAAATATCATCGGTAGATATAAAATTCCCATTTACAAAATTACTAAAGACATAATTGTAAACGATTAAATCAAATGAAATAACTACATGCATTAGAAGGAATACTGCGTGGTAAAAAACATTTTTTCATGTTTTGACATACACCGTTGTCATTAAACGAAGTATTCATAGTTTAATGCGCTAAACCAGTCTGGAACAAGATTATTAGATGAACTCATGGTAAGATACTAAAAATCGCTCCACTGTTATTGCTGATACACTAAACCTATGTTTATGATTTATGTATTGATAAAAGCATGTTCCTTAAAATGTAATTGCAAAGTGAGAGGACAGAAAGCGAAATTACATTATAAAGTATAACCTTTGCTTGCTTAGATCTTAAAATTTAAGCAAGCAAAAGTTATACCTTTATAGAAAACAGGCGATCCCACCAATTCCTCTAGCTATTGACCTATCTCAATATTCTTTCTTTTGTCGAAACCACTCGAAAAACATGTTCAAACATACCTGTATTCTCATATAAGATATTTTGATCTCATTCATGAAAATCAATCAGGTTTTCGAGAAAATTACTCTTGTCACACTTCTCTTATACAACCATCGATGAATGTCGTACAAATATCAACAATAACAATCTTACTGGAATATGTTTTGTAGATTTTGCAAAAGCATTTGACATTGTCAACCTCTCTATCGAATCAAGCCTTAAAATTGATCACTTCTTTTCTCACTGATCGTCAACAGCTCGTTGAAATTAATTAAAAACGATCAAAGTTACTCCCCTTAAAATTTGGTGTCCCACAAGGGTCAGTATTAGGGCCCCGCTCTTCTCTATTTGTATAAATGACTTGCCATTGTATGTACAGTGTTGTTGTGAAATGTTTGCTGATGATACCTTATTACAATCAAATAGTAGTAATCCCACTGAACTGGTAAGTAATCTGCAGACAAACATCAGTAAGTTGATTACATGGCCAGAAATGAATCATATGTCCCTCAATGCTGATCTTGGAAAACGTATTTCCAAAAAGAATATATCAACTTGCAAAAATAAAAGAAATTCTGAATCTTCATTCAAGGAAGATATTTTTTCATGCGTGTATCCTTTCTCTTGTCAGTTATGCATCCACTATATGGGATAATGCCAGCGAAATTAAACTGAAACAGGTAAATCGTTTACATAAAAGGGCCATAAAGTTAATTCATTAAAAATCTTGTTTCTTGACAAAGCGTGATTACAAAACTTTAAACAATCTTCCTTTTAAAGTTAGACTCCATTTCAACAAATGCTAATGCATGTACAATTTAATGAATGGATCAGCTGCGAAGAAAATCACCGAAAGGTATGTCATCAATAGAAATAGACATACACATAAACTGTCTTTTCTCAGACCCCGAAATAATCTTTATAAATGAAGTTTTGTATACTCCGGAGGGATCGCATGGAATAATTTGTATTCCTCTTTATAAAATCATACCCCTCGAAACAGGCATTTAAACAAGCACTAAAAAAGAATCTGATGGAAACTTTATGCAACAATTAAAGGTCATTACCCCCATCCCCCTCACCCCCCCTCTCTCTGTCACTACATTTGAAACTATGTTCCAAGAATTCTTATTATTTCATATGTTGTAATATGAGTAATGTACATATGTGTATGGTTGAAGTTATGTGCTTTTCAAATGTTATTTGTAATTTTCCCCGTTGCATTCTCTCTCTCTCTCTCTCTCTCTCTCTCTCTCTCTCTCTCTCTCTCTCTTCTCTTCTCTCTATTTATGAAAAGGAAACATATATAGGGGTTACTGAAAACCACTTCAAAACCAGATATGCAAACCACAAACAGTCATTCAACAAAGAAAAATACAAAAACCAAGCAGAACTGAGCAAATACATTTGGAAACTTAAAGATGCAAAAATAAACTACAATATATCCTGGAAAATCATAAAAAGGGCATCATCATACAGCAATATTTCAAAAAGATGCAAATTATGTTTAACTGAAAAATGGCTAATACTATGTACACCACACTTAGCAACTTTAAACACTAAAACAGAAATAGTAAACAACTGCAGGCACAAATGGAAATCGTTGTTAGTGAACACACCCCAAACAACTACCTGAAAACCCCAAAACAACTGCAACTAACCCTCACGTATAAACAGTGACAACTGGGCCCCACACGCTATAAAAACACCGGCGGTGGGTGACCCAAACATCATCCTGACGAGAGCAAGAGCTCGAAACAATATTGTAGAGATTTTAATATTCCTTTTAATACTTGATTTTAAACAAATGTTGCTCCCCAAGGGGTCGAGCGCTTTTGAAATCATTTTAGGCATTTTAATTATAATATATATATATATATATATATATATTATATATATATAATATATATATTTATATATATATATATATATATATATAGACAATGGTAGTGAATACCAGCAGAGATTTTAAAAAAATGCTGTAGATAGTTTTAAACCTTACTTTTTAACATATATATATAATATATATATATATATATATATATATATATAATATATATATATATATATATATATATATATATATACTGACTTCCATAAAAAACGCGAAAAATTGAAAGGCTATTTTTCGGGTGAAAAAGGGGTGAATATACAATATTGAACCATTGTGGCAAGTTGTTTGGGTCCAAGACTCACGTGCAGTGAAAAAAATTGTGTGAGCAACACATCATTCCCGGCATTGGAGGGTCAACAAAAATGGCAAACTGGTTGCTGCATGTGAGGCACGTGCACACCATGCAGAGCAAAGTTAACCAGCGACAAGTACGCAGGCATGCAGCCTTTATAAAGCCGCGCTACAAGGTTCAAATAACGACTTGCCGTCTGAGCGCTACAGAGATGCCAAGACTACGAGCAGAGGAACGCAATCGTGCCCTAGGCCATCTGGAGGCTGGTGTGGATGCCAGGCAGGTCGCCAACATCTTTAACGTCCACATCTCAACCATCTATCGTCTGCAGCACTGCATGCGAGTCACTGGTACCACTGATGATCGTCCCCGGCCAGGCCGTCCTCGGGTCACCACACCAAGAGAGGATCGCCATTTTGTTCGAACCCATCTGCGGGACAGGCGGCAAACAGCCGCTAACACTGCTCGACAGGTGCCTGGGAATCTCCAGCAACAAATCAGCCTCAACACTGTGCGGCGGCGTCTTCAGGAGAACGGGCTGGCATGTAGGCGTCCTCACAGAGGTCCGGTACTGACACCAAGACACCGGCAGGACAGGCTGCAGTGGGCACAAGCCCGAATCAACTGGCGCAGACAGCAGTGGGGACGCATTCTGTTCTCAGATGAGAGCCGTTTTTGTATT
>CM031596.1:26430489-26460489 GCA_018398815.1 Conus ventricosus | reverse complement strand
TGGAAGGTGGGAGGAAAGAAAAACGAGAACTAACCATTGATGAACTACACAGCTACTTGAAAGCTTGTTGATTTCACAAAGAGATTTAGAAAGAGATTTGGGCAATATTACTGAAGGAGATGTTGGTGTCTTTGATAATTTTTTAACTGTTGACGAAATGATTCCATTTTTACAAAGTGGTGCTTTACTAAATTAACGGAAAAAAACCCCTTTTTCTTTTCTTTTTCAAAAGGGAACCCCCCCGAAATTTAAAAATAATCTTTTTAAATAAACCCTTAAAAAAGGTTGTTTGTTAAAAAAATTTTTTCCCGGAAAAAAAAGGGAGGGGGTAATGGAAATAATTTATTCCTTTTTTAAAAAATCTACCCCCGAAACGGGCTTTAAACAAGCACTAAAAAAAATTGAGGGAAACTTTATGCAAAAATTAAAAGGTATTCCCCCCCATCCCCCTCACCCCCCCCCTCTCTGTCACACTTTTGAAAATTTGTTCCAAGAATTTTTATTTTTCTATTTTAATATGATAATGTACAATGTGTATGGTTGAAGTTATGTTTTTCAAAGTTATTTGTAATTTTCCCCCCTTTGCATTCTCTCTCTCTCTCCCCTCTTTTCCCCTTCTCTCCCCCTTCTTCTCCCCTCTTTTCCTTCTCTCTTTTATGAAAGGAAACATATATAGGGGTTACTGAAACCCAAAAACCCAGATAAAAAACCACAAACAGTATCAACAAAAAAAAAAAAAAAACAAGCGAAGGAATACTTTTGGAAAAACTTAAAGTCAAAAAAAACTACAATTACCCTGGAAAATCATAAAAAGGATATCATACAGAAATTTTTAAAAAAGAGCAAATTATGTTTAACTAAAAAAAGGCTAATACTATGTACCCAACTTAGCAACTTTAAACACTAAAACAGAAATAGAAAAACAACGCGGCCAAATGGAAATCGTTGTTAGTGAACACACCCCAAAAAACATCTAAAAACCCCCCAAAACAACTGCAACTAACCCCACGTGTAAACATGAAAACGGGGGCCCCACCGCATAACACACCGGGGGTGGGTGACCCAAACATCACCCGACGAGAGAAAGAGCTCGAACAATATGTAGAGATTTTAATATCCTTTTAATATTTTGTTTTAAAAACAAATGTTGCTCCCCAAGGGGTCGACGCTTTTGAAATCATTTTAGGCATTTAAAAATATTCATAATAATAACTTTTTTTTTAGGGGGGGGATAAAAAAGCTTGCAGCTTATTCTTAAAAACCCTCAATAAAAATTTTTTTTGATTTGACTTCACCCACACACACACACCCGCACGCCGCCAACGCACGCCACGTACGTACGCACGACGTACGCATGCCGCACGCACGCAAAACACAGACACAGACAGAAGACGCAGACAAAAAACAGCCCCACCACACCACACACAACACATACACACACCCACACACCCACCACACACACACACACACACTCAACCCCCCCCCCCAACACAACACACACACCCACACACACATGCGCGACTCGCGCGCACGCACCACGCACGCACACACACACAAAACACACACACACACCACACAAAACACACCACACACAACCCCACCACACACACCACACACCACCCAAACACGTCATTTCTTTAAAAGGAAAGCCAACATGATTTTTTTTCGGGGGGCGCGCGCCGCGCGGTTTGTGTTGGTGTGTGGTGCGCGCGCGCGTGCGTCGTCCGGTGTGTTACGTTTTGGGTGTGTGGTGTGTGTGTGTGTGTGGTGTGGTGTGGTGTGTGTGTTTGGTGTGTGGGTGCGCGCGCCCCGCGATGGGGGTGTGGTGTGTGGTTGGTTTTGGGGTGTGGTGTGTGGTGTGTGGTGTGTGTGTGGGGGTTGCGTGCGCGCGCGCGGTGTGTGTTTATAGTGTATGGGGACAGTCAAGAAACCCCAAAACAAAAAAATACTTTTTTGGTATCAATTTTTGGGGATTAGTGGTAAAAAAAAAATTTTTGGGTTTTTTAAAAATCGTAAAACCCTTTAAACCAAAAAAAAAAAATCTTTTTGGGATTTCCCCGAGCTCCATAAAATCCTTAAAGGGAAAAAAAAGGAAAGAGAAACAAAAGCAAGCAACAGTCTCTTCTCTCTCCCTCTCTCTTCTCCCCCTCTCTCTCTCTTTCTTTCTTCTCGTATTAAGATCACGGGCATAATTTTCCCTTCTTTTCCTTTTTCAAATAAATAGGGGTTAAGCTGTATCCAGGAAGGGGAGAGAGGGACTGGGGTTGGGGGGGACGGCGGGGGTTTATGTACTCAAACACACACACACACACACACACCACACCACAACACACCACACACCACACACACACAACCCCAACATATGCAATATTTATTATAATATGTGGTGTGTGGTGAGAGAACAGGGGAAACCTTCATTCTACCCCACTTGCCCCTTTCCACCGAGTTTTTGGCGAAAGGGGCCTAAAAGCCGCCTTTTCCTTTTCTCTGACAGTAAACTTCAATAACCAAAAAATAACGATTTCACAAACAAACATACGTGCGGGGTTATCCGTTTTCAATACTAATTTACTAACTTTCAGTTTCATTTTTTGCTTAATCCTGTGTTTTTCCCTGTTCATTTTCAATACATCATTTTGCGAAAATTTTTCTTCAAATGAGCCCTCTGTCTTTCATGTGAAAAAAACACTACAGTTTTTAAAAAGTTCTTAAAGTTTTTTAAAAAACGAGTTATATTTTTGGCTAAAAATCCACACACTTATCCCACATGTTTTCCGCTGAAGCTGTTTCGACAAAGTTTTCTCTTTTTAACTATGTCCCCTTCTGCCGAACGTCTTCTAAATAATATGCTGCTTCCCTTTTAAAACGCCAAAAAAAACTGTTTTTAAACCCTCACCCAGTTTTTGCGGATTAACAAAATATAGTCATCATCGTCCTATAAACCTTCTATATGATAGCTTTGTTCCATTTAAGTGTTGGCAAAAAACCCAAAATATGTTTTAAAATTTAGATAAACTGTTTGTAATAGGTCTGGGACAAATATTTTTTTTCCCCCAAAACCCATTCCCCCACAAATAAGAGAAATTGAGGATTTTTTTGTAAAAAATTTAAAACTGCCCAGGTTTTAAACAAAATTTTAATCTAACCTTTATTATTTTTACAACTCTCCGTCAAAACTTTTTTCGTATAAAAAAACCCCCTACGAGGCCTAAATGGTAAGATTAATCCAATTCAGTTCTGAAAGATTGTTTCTTTAAGTCAACATTGATTTTTTTTGCGTTTTATAAATTTAAATATCCCCGCCATTGTGAAACGACGACCAACGAAAGGCGTTAACGTCTAAGTTTGCCAGCAAATTTAATTTTTTTTAAAAGGTCCCCAAAAACGCCCACCCCCATCCCCTCCCATCTTTAAAGACGAAATTTAAAATTTTATTGTAAACGTGTCTCCTTTTTTCGTTTGGAAAAAAACGGTTTTTTTGTAAAGTTTTTTTTTACAATGTTTCTTTTCTTTGGGGTGTACTGTTTTTCCCAAAAACGGCGTTATTTCAATTTTTTTCCCAAAATTTTGTCGTCCGGCTAAGGCTTCAGAAAAGGGCCAAAGTTGATGCTTTTCTGAAATTTTTTGAAGGCTAAAAATGTAAGGCTTTAAATTCAAAATTTTACCCCATTAAAATGGTTCAAGTGGCCATTTGGGTCAGGTTTTGAACTATTTTATATTCTATTGGCCAAAACATTATTTGCCTCTGTTTGGGGATTGTTCAGTTTAGGAAACTTTTGTTGTCCCCAACCTTTTTTGCGTTTTAATCACCATCTTTAGTGTCCCAAAAAACATAAAAAGCGCCTATCCCCTTTTTTGTTCAAAGTCCGCAAGGGTCTGCAAGGTTTTTAATTTAAAGTTATCACCCAGGGGCGCAATTTAACTCCTGGTTCTTCTGGCCCCGCGACTTTTTTTTTAGTAGCGTATTTTTTTATTTCCAAAAAAATGTGCAGGGTTACACATTTCACAACTTTCCCCCCTTTGTTTTTGATTTTTAAAAAAATATCCACCCTACCACAAACTAATCTTTTGAACTGTAAATTGGGAAATTGTTAATTTCAATGCATAGCCTTTCCCTGAGGGAAAGCTCTTAAAACATTGGGGGCCCTTTCCCCACAAAAATTTTCATCATGCTTAGCTCGTCCAAAGAAAAAAGAGAATGAATGAATGCAAGATTGGGGGATTTTCCCCCCTCAAACTTTTCACTGGCAAAAAACCCCCTAAAATATGGGGGAAATTGCATTGTAAACCCTAGCATTTTAGTAGCTTTTATCAAAACGTTTTTTGCTCCCCGGGTTTAAAAGTTAAATTTTTTTTAGATTTGCATTGTTAAGTTTAAGATAATGTCTAATTACCATTTTTTTTAGTGAGAAAAACCCAAAACCCGGTATTTTTAACGTTTAACGTCTTTTGTTCCCTTAAATTTTTTTGAAATCTTATTTTTCCCCCCTTTGGCTTCAGTTATTTAAACCATACGATTTGAAAAATATTTCATGGAGCGCGACCTTTTTGACCCCGCAATTGTTTATTAATAATGTTTAAAAACGAAGGGGGTCTTGGTTGTTATTGTTACAAACATTTTTTAAACGAATAAAATGAGTGTTTAAAATATAGGCGCAAAAATTCTGTTGGGCCGCACTACATCTTTAAAAATATAGCAACGATACTCTTGCATGCTGTGCCCAGTGCCTCTTTTCTAAAAAGGTGAGTACTCCATTGAAGAGCTTCTTCCCCCCCCTTTTGAAAACACCACACCAAAAAAAGCGGGGTTTTTGGTACCCGATGATTTTTATCAAAACCCGTTAAAACTTTGCTGTGTTTTGCGCATCAACGGGGTTGGATGCATGCCATCATTAAATCACCATGCCCTTTTGGTGGGTCAGTGTACAGATTTCATTTCTTTTTACACCTTTCAGACGATTTTGACTGAACTGCAAGTCCATTACCAAATGACAAACCGTTTAATCCATTCAGCAACAGAATGACATGAAGGCTTTTAAAAGGGATCTTTAACAAATTTTAAAATATTAACTCAAGACAGATTTTAGCAAAAGTTGGACAAATCAGGGCCTAGCGACCTTTATTTTTGGGGGGCACGCCAGAAAGTATAACTTGACTGGTTTTTCCCTTTAAAATCTTTTTTCCGGGCAAAACTTTTAAAGCCTTGCCCTAAGCAAGAGCTAAAACAGCATGGAAAACTTTTATTTTAGACCCTTCGGGCCTAACTAGGGGGGGGAATAAACAAATAAACGACTCTTTTCGACTTCGTTTGGTTTTTGCTAGGTTCCAACACGAAAGACAAGCTAACTGATCCTTTACTGGCTTTGACCCAAAAAAACAATTTTACAAATTTTAAAAGGACCCTTTAAATTCTACTTTGATTTACCTTAAAGTATTCAAAGGTCCCAACATGTTTTAAAATACGCAAGATAAAATAGACTTTGCTGTTGGCACTGGTTTATACATGCTGCCTTCTACCTCAGACCCCAGGAGGAATAAAAAAACTAAATAATAAATTCTATAGCAGGCATGAACAAAAGGGTTGGGAAAAACAACATAAAATTCTGACCCATAATATTCAAAAAAAAAGACCCCCAAGATTAAGTCATTAATCCTGAACCCAAAACCCCCAAAGCCATTAAGATCAGCAAAGCTCCGGACTCTGTTCGCGATGACCATGAATAAAAAAAGACAGCGCTTGTTCTTGGTTTAAAAGGGCCTAGGTTACTTGGTCTTTTTTTACTAAATAGTAACCCAAATTTAAAAAACTAATGCCCCAAAAAGGGTCGGCCATAAGCCCCTACTTTGTTGCAGTAGACAAAAC
Source organism: Conus ventricosus (assembly GCA_018398815.1). NCBI lineage: Eukaryota > Metazoa > Mollusca > Gastropoda > Neogastropoda > Conidae > Conus > Conus ventricosus. Next base: position 26,454,626 of record CM031596.1, on the reverse strand, counting down.
CAGTGACAATACCCCCTAATAACCCGTAAGAGTCTATAGCTTTACTGGCTAATTTTTTTTAAAAAACTCGCAAGATGATCAAGCTGTTTTTTTCCCCCTGATTTTTCAGGGGGGAGGGGGGTGGGGTGGGGCCTGGGCTTTTGGGCCCCCGCCGCCTGTAATGCCATCCCATGTCTTTTTTCAAAACCCAAAAGGCTGTTAAACGCTTGCTAAATGTGATTCCCCTTTCTCTCTAACGCGTTCGATTCGTTCTGCTAGCGTGTTCTTCAATAAAATTTTTTCCCGGGTAGTTTCTTTATTTTTTTCACTTGAGTCGTAAAGGTCTCGGTTAGTAACGTCACTTTAGTCTTGCGACCTCTTTTCAAAATCTTTTTTGCTTTGGGGTTTTTCTTTCTTTAATATCAGGCCCCAAGTTGGCGTCACAGCCTAAAAGATTTTTCTTTTTTTTCTTTTTTATGCCCCTCAGTTCACCTATTTTTTAAAAGTTTTTTAATTGCCCCTGTGGTTCTTAAAGCATGATCAAGGGCCTTTGTCCCCGCATGGGGGCGGTGAGTGTGTATGCTTTTCGCTGTTTCTTTGAAAAAATGGATTCTGCTTTTATTCTTTATTTCTTCACCTCTGGTTGATTTAATTCTTTTAAGTTCCCATGTTTTTGCATTGGGTTTTCTGTCGGGGGTTCTTTCAGTGTGTTTGAAGTTTTGCAACGCCTCCGCCCTTAATTTTTTGGCCTAACAAGGGCCCGGCGATTTTGGACGCCGTAGGAATCTTTTCAAAATTTAACCCCCGCTAAAAAATTGATGGGTCTTTTTTTTTTTGTTAACTGAACAATTGGGCCTTGTCGCTCCTCACAAACAAATGGTCATCTTTTACTTCAAAATCATTTGGGCTATAAATTTTTGGGGGGTTCTTGGCCAAACTTTGGTATAAAGATCTGACCTTACTTCGTTAATTTTTTAAAAACCCACTTGTTGGTAATGACTCCCGATTTTTGCTATTATCATGCAAAGAGAGCCCCCCCCCGATGCCGCTCCCCAAGGGGAAAACACTCATTCGTCTCCAGGATCAAAAAAATCAAATCTTTATCTTCAATGCCTGCCATGTTTCTTTAATAATTAATTTTTTATTTTGGTTTTAAAAAAAAATTTACACTATGGGTCGATTTTTGACCCCATAGAAACTGAAAGAAACCCCTTTTGGGGTGAAGGGGAAAAAAACGGAAAATTACTGTTCCAAAAAATCCATCAATATTTATGAGACAAAATTTTTAACTTCAAATTTCCCGGGCCTGGGGCAGAGAATGATTGTGCCACTTGCGCGTCTTATTTCAAAATAGACTCGATTCAACAACGACCAAACGGACATTGTCCGAATTTGGGGGGGCAATTTTTAAGAAAAATTTTTAAAAACTTGAGGGGGAAGAAAATTTTCTTTACCAATGCAGACAATTTTTAACCTTTTGTCTAGGCTAACCGGGAATGAAAGGGCTGATTTGCGTTTCAAGGAATCGAAAAAGAAAAAGCACTAAAAATGAAAGGCGCCGCAGATACAAAAACGGTAAAAGTATGCAGCGAAATTTTGCTATGGAAATCGCTTTTCCACCCCCTTTGATTTTTGGTTGTTAAAAGCCATGCACCTACTTTCAAGGAGCATAAAAGACAGATTGTCATATGAACAACTTTTTTTGAATAAAACGCGTTATCAAAACATCAGCCCAAGCAAAGTACAGCATTTCTGACATCTCTTTGAGTTTTACGTGTTTTGCAACCCCAATTTGCAAGGCGATTGAGCAACAATATCATCAAATTTTCAAAATTTACGAAAAAGGGATTCATCATAAACATATCCCAAAAGCAGGGCAACAATATGGAATTTTAGTTTTTGTGTCCCCAGCAAGATCGCTTAAAGGTATTTTTTTTGCTGTGTGAAGAGAAGACCGTTCAAAAGAGCAAGTGAAAAATTTTTAATCCTAAATAGGAAAGTGCAAGTACAAATTTATGGGTCCTAACCAAATTTTACGCTACGGGGGTTGACCCATATCATTTGACGAAATAAAAAAATTGTTTGGGGGGGGGGAGGGGTAGAAAATCTAACACAGACCGTGTGTCTAAAGTTTTTATCTTCACAATGTTAGGCTTGATGATTTTTAACAACAAAATCGGTTTAGGTTGACTAAGTCACAAAGGGTAAAAATTACATGGAGGGGAGAATGTGGAGAGTAATAAACATTCAAATTTTAAAGAAGAAGAAGCCAAAACCGCTTAAAGTACATTTGTTTTTTAATATATGATGCGCAGCTGAAAATTTTTAAATACAGATTTGAAAGTGTAGTTTAAAAAAATTATTTTATTTTTAAAAAGCTGTCTGTTCAGGTTTATCCAAAAGTTCCCACCGCCGCCCAAAGAAGAGATATAGAAACCCCTAACATAAAAACCTTAGTTAACCAACATTTCAAAATGCGCAAGTACTAGGCAAGACCTTTCAAAATACGCAAACCAAACGAAGGTATTCTGCTGCCTTTAATGTGTTACAAATTAAACTGGGGCCCACTATAAGTGCTCTATCAGCAGGGAAAGAGTTTGGGCCTTTACAACGGCAAAAGGCCCCGCGCTTTTCCCTAGGAGGTTTGCTTTAGCTTCCCGGGTTGTTCATTAGCTTAAGTGCGGCTGGCAAAAAATTAAAAAATAAAACCCAAAAGCAACAGCTTGGTTCAACTAATAAAAGTAAAATTTTCGTTTTAAACTGAAATAAAAAACGCAGCGACTCAAAAATCACGGATGAAGAATTTAATTTTCAGGCCCATTTTTATGACTACAAAAAACAAAAGTTGATCTTTAAAGAAAGGCAGGGCAAGTTTTCTAAAACCGACCCCGAGCAGAAAAAAAGGAATGCTTAAAAAAAGTAAAAAAGACTTAAATCTGTTTTTAAAACCACATTAAAAACACCAAAAGGTGTTTAACTTTAGTTTTTGAGCCAAGCCAAAAAAAAAACCGTTGTATTGTTTGTTAAAGCCGTTTTATTTTTTTTTTAAATTTTAAAAAAAAGTTGGCTTTTAAAAAAAAAGACCATGGGTAAAATATTGAAGGCAAGAGAATTTTTTTTAAGGATGCCGAGAGAGAGCGTTTTTTTCAAGAGCACGAATGATATTGATTTAGAAAACATTTACCCCCCAAACGTACAGGCAAGTGTTGTTCATGCAATTTTTCAAGTTCCCGGGAAACTAACAAAAGACCCACCGGTTAAAGAATGTTACTGTTTTAATCGACTATTAAAAATAAATGAAAAAATCTAGAAGTCGGGTCTCAACTAAAAAAACAGACATTCTTCTCATAATGATTAACACCGGGGGGGGCAGACGAAATGCTTTCCAGTTTTCGCTGCCGCGAAAGAAAACTAAAATGGAAAGGCCTTTGGGTTTGGGCAAGGGGAATCTTTGAGACGATTAAAAAAGGGTAAGTTTGCACCCATTGTAGGCAAGGCACATTCCCTAACCCCGGGGGTTGGTTTTAAAGAGAGCATTTAAACATAAAAAAAATTTAGACAACAAATTTCTGTGGTGTGTTTTTGCAAGGGGGCATCATGTCCGCGAACACCAGAAAGAGTGACTAACACGGGAATCGCCAAAGCTTAACTCAATGGAAACCTTTTCCCGTTAGTGTAGACCAAATTGAAATTTTTGGAACAAAACAACCCAAAACTGTTAATTTTATAACCAGGGGGTGAGGAAACAAATTTGGTGCCAATTAAAGGGCCCAAAAAACCCCAAAAATGGCAACCAGCCCCAAAAATATGTGGATTTTTCCTAAGTTTTTTGCCAGCAGGGCTGCCCATTACACATGATACGAAAATGAGTAGACTAATGCAGCAACTTCAAAAGATATGGCAAAAAATTTGTAGAAAAAATTTTAAAAAGAATGCCTCTGTTCAAGCCGCGGCGAAAATAAGAAACATTGAAAAGTTCTGTAACTGTAAACGAAATAATTACGGCCCCCCCCCGGATCTAAAAATTATTTTTAAAAAACTGGAAACGCTCAAAATTCCCATACTAGTTTACGCAAATTCGAATCACTCTTGTTCCTTATGAAGGGCCGCCCAAAAACTTCGAAAAAAAAGTCTTAATGAGTAATCTCAAATTTGTTTATTTCTTTTATGTTGTCAGGTCGGGTGGCGTCATTCAGAGCCAGAATTTTAAAGGGCCAATGGGCAAAAAACTTCTTAGAAACCCTGCAAAAAGGCGTAAATGACTGTTCAATAATCTAAACTTTTCGAAATTAATGGGCCCGAAGACCAACAACATATGACTCAGCCAGCATTTTTGGATTTTGTGGTTTAGGCCTCTCTAACGCAGAGAAAACCAAAAGAAGAGACCAAAGTCACATTAGCGGAAAGTTAGAGGACGGGCATAAAAAATCAATCTTAAAATAAGTTTGATCCAAAGACATGGAAGCTGCCTGTTTCTTTCTTAACTTCGAGGTTACGACTCCCACCTTATTTAAAAACAGTAGACATCCCTTTAGGGGGTTGCATTTCACGTCATCAAAAAGTACATTGGGTTTTCCCTTTTAAAAAAATTCTTTCAGCTTAGAGCCATGATGGGGTCTTAAGCACTGGCCATTCCTTTAAAATCCTGCCCCAATAACGGAAGAATTTTTGACCCAACTCTTGTTGAAAGGGCGTTTACCCTTAGAGAATGAACATTGGGGGGGTTTGATGAAGATACACTTCCACCTAAAGGGCGTTCTTTTCTTCTTAGAGGAAAGGGAAACGTGATTTCCCATTACCAACATGCTCAAGTCTGGCAGAAGTTAGAGTGTAAAACGATGGGGACTTAGATTTACTTGTGGCTGATTATGTTTTTTGGGGACGTCTTTTAAATTCAGAAAAGACCTGCTGAAACATTATAGCCGGATCCCGCGCATTACATTCTGCGCCCGGGGAAACTGGGGGCGCTTTCTTAAAGTTTACTGGAGTAAAGATTGATTTTTGCTGAAACCCCCAAAATTCAGATGATTGAAAACGGATTGCGCGGAGGAATTAGTATGGGGTCCACCATTACTGTAAAGCAAACAACAAATATTGGAGACTATGATCCAAGTTAAAGGTCTAACTATCTCATGTATTTAGATGCAAAAATCTGTATGGATGGGCTATGGCGCAATCGCTTCCATTACGCAACTTTAAAATGTACACAGGCGGCGTTTCGAATAATATTCAAAAGGCATTAAAGTGGTTGGGGCAGTTTAACGCCTAATCAACAGCGTGGTTTCATTCTAGAAGTTGACTTAGAATATCCTCTGAACTCCATGACCTACAATAAAACTACCATTAGCAGCAGAAAGTTAAAGATGGACCCAAAGGGAGAGCCACCTAAACTTGTGCCTAATCTTCGAGGCAAAAAAATTATGTCTGTCATTACAGACTTCTAAAATTTTTATTTAAGACATGGGTTGAAGTTGACAGCAGTTCATCGCATAATTGCTTTTGATCATGAACATTCATGAACCATACATCATGAAGAACACTGATCTCAGAACTAAATCCACAGATGCTTCAGAAAAAGACTTTTTCAAGCTGATGAACAACAGCTGTTTTGGAAAAACTATGGAGAATCCGCACAAGCGCAAAGATGTCAGATTAGTCACCAAAGAGAACGAGCAATTAAGCTGACTTCAAAACCTAATTATCAGGACTTCAGAAAATTTCATGATCGTTTTGGCATAATGATGAAAAAAAGAAAGTCAAATTAGACAAACTGTATTTATTGGTGTTACTGTTTTAGAATTATCAAAACTTTTGATGTTGAGTTTCTTTATGACTACTTTAAGCCCCCGTATCTGAGTCCAGAGTACTTTACACAGATACAGATAGTTTTGTTATAGATATTCCTACTGAAGATATTTATAAAGACATGGAATTAGAAGTAGCTAAAGGGCGAGCGGATGGTATGACAGTCCGATTATCCTAAAGACTCGCCTTTACATTAAATACTAACAAGAAGGTTTTAGGAAAGATGAAGGATGAATATCTGGAAAGGTGATCAAGGAGTATGTGGGGTTAAGGTAAAAAATGTACAGTATTTCGAGCCAGGAGAAAATCATTAAGAAAGCAAAGGGAATATCTCGCAGTGTTGTGCAGTCAAACATATCACATGACAACTACAAAGAAGCATTGTTTGGCAATAAGACTTTTCATCATGACAACGTAAAACTGCGATCTATCTACATGAGATCAACACAACAGTTGTAACAAAGAAGTCATTAGATAGAACAAACACAAAACGGGTGTTTGTTAATCCAGAGTTTTCATATGCAATTGGGCACTGGAGAACCGTAAATTAATTAAAGCGGAACTGTGTCTGGCGGAATTTTCTGCAGTTCTTCTTTCACAAAAGATCTTTGAGGAGCTGGTTGTTTTGTTGTGTCAGTTTCTCGTAATAATACACGGGCGGATTCATTTTACAATTCTTTTTATTTCATATGGATCAACACTCCAAACTGGATCTGTTGCCCTGATGCGAGTGTCCCCTTCTGCTTCCCCCGGTAAATAAAGGTACCTTACTTTCAACCCAAATGGTAATAGTTTGCTGGATGAAGACTCTCCTTCAGCAACATTTATTGTTTTTCTTTTGATTGCTTGTACTGGTTTTAGGCCTTTAAAATTTCTTCATTATTCATTGCGCCCCAAAACTGAGGGCAGTCTTCTAACCCATTCTGTGTTGCGAGAATTGTCAATCAGCTCTCTGTGATACTGGTAGGAGAAAAGTCTTTCGGCTAACTGTTTGTTAAAGTTTTCAACTAAAGCCTGTGATCTGTGAACTCCCGGAATGCCTCTTTTAATGGTAACTCTATGTTTCAACAATAATTGATTCACTTGGCCTTTAAATTCTTTTCCATCATCGACTTGAATCATGCGAGGGAAAGTTAAAGGGGCCTCGCTGGTATATCAGCTGTATGGCAACAGCAACAGCAGAAGCACTCTTTTGTGTTAATGGTTCTGCATCTTTGTATCTTGAAGCCATGTCAATGACTGTGAGTGCGTACTTAAATCTTTTTCGTCTAATCCTATCAGAGGGTAAATATAGAAGATCCATTTGATGGGTGTCGTTTGGAGTTGTATTGACAAAGTGCGGTCTCTGTATTCGTTTGTGGCGCAGGTAAATAAATTTGCCAAATCGCTTGTTTAGATAACCATTCTTTTGCTGTTTGTTCACTGACTCCCGCTGCTTGGCTTAGCTTTTTTATTGCGTGATTCCCTTCCAATATCCTTTGGGCGAATAATAGATTTTGTTCATTTTTTACTCAGCCAATATTATGTGCAACAAAATACACGACGGTCATTACCAACGACAATAAACCCGTTTTTCTTGCTTTTTTGTTTTTCTGATGGTTGATAAAAGTCACTGAATTTTGGTGGGGGCATGTCTCGATTGGTTTGCCTGTTACAAGATAATATTGTTTTATTGCTTGATCAACATTTTTAATGTGTAAGCTGCATGCCCCTGTTTTTTCAGTGTGTCATTAATAAAATCTAACTGCTCAAGTCTCTGCTTTTCATAGGCGTCTTGTGCAGCTGCTAGTTCCTCCATAGCTTTGTTATGTCTTTTTCTCTCGCCGTCATCCCGCAGTTTACTAAATGCGAAATTACTCCGCTAAAAGCAAGCGCATTCACCACAGCGCCGCCTATCATTATTGCGAGTGAAGCCATTTTTTATAAATGTATTTTTTTCTTACATATTTATATTGTCTGGAATTATTCCTTGCTGAACTAGAAAATCTTTCGTAGCAACCGAAGCTGCAATGATAGCAATCAGCTTTGCTGAATCCTCAAAGTCTAGTTTGCCAAGATCTGCTGGTTTAATTCTTAACAGGCTTTTACCAAGCATTGAGTATCCTACACTTAGTCCTCCAATAATAGCAGAATGGTATACAAGGTTGGTAACAGTTTTTTCGGTGCTCATTTTTATAAAATAAAATTAATTATAATTATTAAAAAACATGAACAGTGATGATCTCCTACAGCTACAAGGCGGCCTAAACCTTCCCGAACTTATGAATGACCAAGTTGATGACCAAGCTATTATGCCCAAAAAGGAGAGGCTGTATTCTTTGGCAGCATGTGGAAAAACAAAACAGTTCCTCGGAACTGAATTCAGCATTGAACAGATTCAACAGATGTCGCCACAAGACATTTTAAAGTATCATAACAGGTATGAAGCGCAGCTAGGGTCTAGAATGGTGAAAAGTGTGGGGCAAACGGTTCTTAGTTTGTACACTAAACTAGTTAGTAGATTTGCGCCCATTGATTCTGAACAGGATTTTATGTATGATTTAAACGCAGGATCCAGTTTTAAAAAGTCATTAGAGTCTCTAGGGTGTGATCTGTATTACAGATTTGGAACATTATTGTCGCCAGTAATCATGGGATTAATTACTTTTAATCATATAGATTTTGTTTCCTTAAAAAATGAACGAGCTGGAAAATCAGCAGAACCAGAAAACACTGAATCAGGTGGAGAAAGTAACCAAGCCAGAAAATCAGCAGAAAACGCTGAATCAGGTGGAGACCATTAAAAATCCTGGGCGTGTTGAAGCAGGAAAAAAATTAGCAGAGTGGAACAGACAAAAAAAATTAATGTTACAGAATATAACTCATCATGAAAACATAACACCGCCAGCGCCAGAACAAGTTGATTCAATGCCAGCTATAAAAACTCCATGTGATACAAGGGCACCAAAGTCTTCATGGAATATTGAACTTAAAACTGTTGCCATTTTTGGCGCCATTGCTGCTGTTGGGGGCAGTTTATTACTGTTATAAAATATATAAAGAATGGCAACAGAAACAAAAGCAATCAAAAAAATCTGAACCGTTAAATACAGAAAAAGGACAACTGCACGCCAAAACCGTCAACAACAAAAGTCATTTTGATCCATTTATAATGCAATAATATTTTAAATTTTTTAATAAAATAGATCATGGCGTATTAAAAAATGATAAAGTCAATAATAAAGACATGGAGTCTATAAAAGACATTTCCATAGACAGAATCAATGCGGTTGCTTAGGATGTAAGACCTTCATTAAGATCTATGCAGAGAATCGCTGAGCAAGACATCCTCAACAATGACGCGTTTTTTGAGGCGTGTGTGTACTATATTAGACATCTGCTATTTAAGATAAAAACATAGATTGTCTTGTTTTTTGATAATTATAAGATAACTTAAATAAAACCTTGGTTGTACTTAGAGGATGACTTATTTATGATCTTAGGTTAACTTGGGTAAGAACTTGAGGATGACTTGGGGTGACTTAAAGATGACTTAAGTAAGAACTTGTAAATGACTTGAGGATGACTTGTGATAACTTGAGGATGACTTGTGAATGACTTGAGGATGACTTAAGTAAGAACTTGTGAATGACTTAAGGATGACTTGTGAATGACTTGAGGATGACTTGTAAATGACTTGAGGATGACTTGTGAATGACTTGAGGATGACTTAAGTGTGCGTGCGTGGGGTGGGGGTGGGGAGACGTGCGTGCGTGGGGTGGGGGTGCGCAGGAGTTACCTCCCTTAGTGTCCGCACATAGCAAGTACAGGCAAATACCGTAGCCCTCTTGCTACTATAAATAGGCGTTCACGCATGAACGGTTATTTATAGCAAGGCGGATTTTACCGCAGCCCTCTTGCTGCTAAAATAAGGCGTTCACAGCATGAACGGCTATTTATAGCAAGGCGGATTTTACCGTAGCCCCCTTGCTACTATAAATAGGCGTTCACCGCATGAACGGTTATTTATAGTAGCAGTCAGCAAGGCTAATTTTACTGCAGTCCTCTTGCCACGAAAATAAGGCGTTCACCGCATGAACGGCTATTTATAGTAGCAGTCAGCAAGGCTAACTTCACCGCAGGTTGCCTCCCACAACAAAGAGTTTCATTATACTTTCCTTCTTGCACAAAAAAAGTTTATACCACACCCCTCCTCTTTTTTTATCCGGGCTTGGGACGGCATGGGCAGAGTTAGTGGGGTTTTTAAAAAAAAAATACTGCTTTGGCAGAGCTTTTTTGGCGGCTCTTAATCGCCAGTTAGTACACCTGTCGCTGAACACTTGGAGCTTTTTGTAAGAATAGTGGAGCCACCCACTACCCACCCCGTTCTGTTAAGTGTACTAAAGAGAACTTGGTCTAATTTTGCCAGAAGTTCGAAACTCATCATTTTGCTGCGAGTACTTTGCAATCAGACTCGTTGGCAAACAAATCATTGATTTCCGATGTTAAGGTTATGAAATTTTGGGCAATAATAAAATGTTTTGAAAGCTGCATCAGTTTTCTTGCATATGAGTCATCAATATTCATGTGCGTTCGTAAAAATGAACGCCATGTCTCAGTTGGTTTTGATCTTTGAAACATTGTTTGCGCCTTTTCAGGCAGTGACCCATAATCAGAGCATGATGGATAGTTTTTCTTTCGCCAAGTTTAGTAAAAGAGCACCACTTTGTAAAAATGGAATCATTTCGTCAAAAAGTCGAAAGATTATCAAAGCCTCAACATCTCTTTCAGTAATATTGCCCAAATCTTTTTCTAAATCTCTTTGTGGAACCAACAAGCTTTCAAGGTAGCTGTGTAGTTCATCAATGGTTAGTTCTCGTTTTTCTTTCACCCCACCTTCTAAAAAAAGCAATACTGCTCTTTGGCTTACAAGGTAAAAAACAGCGCTCACCTAATTTTCTTTTGTTTATATAATCCATCATAAGCTTGTAGTATTGCATATGTTCCTCCATAACAAAAGTTGCTCCTCTGTAAACAAAGCACGTCCGTCTCCATTAGAAGCCATGGCTAAAATGGCCGGCTCTTTTCCGGCGTAGTAGTGTTGACGTGGAGTGCCACGTAGCAGTCTAAGAATATTCGCGAACATTTGCTGACGCAATAATGGGCAAGTTGCCGCGGCGCACTTGGCCAGGTAAGAGACGAAACGCAGTAAGCTCGCGAGGCATGGTTTATTGATTTTTTGGCCACAACATAGGAAGACGCACAGTTGCAAAACGAGCCCGCCCGGCCTGCGCTGTGTTATATCTAGCCGTGCATACGTGTGTGTGCGCGCGCGCGTGTGTGTGTGTGTGTGTGTGTGTTGCGAGTGCATTTGTTTATTTGAGTGTGTGTGTGTGTGTGTGTGTGTGTGTGTGTTTGTGTCTGCCCGCCTCTCTGTCTGTCTCTCTCTTCTCTGTCTGTCTGTCTGTCTGTCTGTTCTGAGGGCAACTTGACCTTAACGGGTTTTGTCAGGGTTGTCGGTGATTCTCTCTCTCTCTCTCTTCCGCCAAGGAAAAGGCGGCTTTTAGGCCACTTTCGCCCAAAACTCGGTGGTAGAGCAAGTGGCCCAGAATGAAGGTTTCCCTGTTCTCTGTGTGTGTGTGTGTGTGTGTGTGTGTGGTGTGTGTGTGTGTGTGTGTGTGTGTGTGTGTGTGTGCGTGCGTGCATGCGTGAGTATGTGTGTGTGTGTGTGTTGTGTGTGTGTGTGTGTGTGTGTGTGTGTGTGTGTGTGTGTGTGTGTGAGAGAGAGAGAGAGAGAGAGAGAGAGAGAGAGAGGGGAGAGAGAAAAGAGAGAGAGAGAGTGCGCGCGCGTGCTTTCTTTCTTTTTTAATTAAGAAATGAAAATGCAACGTGTGATAAGGGAGTAGAGGCAGGGGACTGGACGGGGAAGGGAATGGCAACTAGTTTTCAATTAATGTCCTAACATATCTTGTTGGCAGGTTTTTCGGCTCTGGTGAGATGATTCTATTCAACTCGAAGCTCATTCATGAACCGAGTAATCCTTATGCTGAAAATCTCTCTCTCTTTTCTCTCTCTCTCTCTCTCTCTCTCTCTCTCTCTCTCTCTCTCTCTCTCTGTCTGTCTGTCTGTCTGCCTCTCTCTCTCTCTCTCTCTCTCTCTCACACACACACACACACACACACACACACACACACACACACGCCGCTTCTGTAATCTGACAAGTAGATGAAATCCATTTCCTCTTTTTTTGGGGGGTCCTGCTTTTCATAACCTTGGAGTACAATTCATAAAGCCAGCGTATTATTCTGAACCCTGTAATTTTTAGAATAAACTTACTCCTGGCATCAAAAAATGAAATGTTCTCTTAAAGCTTGTTATTTACATTTATGAAGCACAAAAAAGATTGCGTATTATATTCTTGATACTCTTGCATGGTATAGATATACTTATTTTTTTCTTTGCATTTTCTTCCATTGGAATATTGAAATTATGTGTATTGCAGGTTATCACCCCTTTAGTATGGGGTTTTTGGCCTTAATCTGAATAATTTTCATACTCTCTCTCTCTCTCTCTCTCTCTCTCTTTTCTCTCTCTCTCTCTCTCTCTCTCTCTCTGTGTTTTCTGTCTCTCTCTCAGCTAAAGAGCGCTTAATCAATCAACGACGAAAGACATGGCTCCAACCACGCCGCCCATCTTTGTACGTCACTTCCTGCTGGCTCTCCGTCAATTCTCGCGCTGTTTTGCGTGACGCCATGTCTTGGTGACACGTCGCGCGAAATCTCGTTCACGAAGCTCCAGATGTGCCCCGACACGTTGAAAGGCACGGACAGTGTCTCCACCAGGAGCAACGTGCATTGTGCAGTTCTGTGCGCCACCCGCAGCACGTGCAACGGGTTCAGTTACCTGGGAGACGGCACGTGCAATTTGCATGAGGCTGACCTGGCCCTGTCACGTGCTCTCCAACTGCAGAGTCCACGGTTCACTTTCTCAAGGTAACTTACAAAAAAAACACACACCCCCCCCCCAAAAAAAAAAAAAAAAAAAAAAAAAAAAAGAATGGCTATAGTGTGAAAAAAGGCGTATGGCTTATTCATTTTACCCTCAAGAAACCATTCCTACTCTCTGTCTATTTATGTGTCTGTTTATGTATCTGTCTGTCTGTCTGTCTGTCTGTCTCTCTCTCTCTCTCTCTCTCTCTCTCTCTCTCTCTCTCACAGACACACACACACACACACACACACACACACACACACACACACACACACACACACACACACACACACAACCTATTTACACAGATTTTAGTATTGCAAACAATAAAACACTCCCACATCAGCAGAGAGTTATCGTCCCTTATGCATAGGTGGAAAGTCGATGCTTTTAAAACTAAATTTCAGTAAATATGCCTCATGTGTTTGTGGACAGAATATAACAGCTGATCATATCTCTCATGTGCCGCTATCAAACAATTTATACCCATGCTTTCTCTATATTTACTATTAGAAATATTTTTGAATCATCGGAATTAATCAATGAATTCTCTCTTTCTTTATCAAAGAGTCCAATAAGTAAGTACTCGTAGCTTCTCACATCCATCATCTTATACCAATGAGATTACTGTGAAGCGAGTCAATCATATAACTATTGCTAAATCTACAAGAAATATACGAAAGGACCATCTTCATCCGTTCCCTACCTCTCACTCTTCTCTTCCACATCATTGTAGTTTTCTAGTTTCATCATTAGGGTTTGTTTTGTTTGTTTGCTTCTGGGTAGATGGGGTGGTGTCATTCCCCCCCTCCCCCTCCTCCTCCTCCTCCTCCCCCGTCTAATATAACCTAGAGTGGATAGGCGTTAAGTTTGAAACACACACACACACACACACACACACACACACACACACACACACACACACACACACACACACATACACACACACACGCACGCACGCACGCACGCACGCACGCACGCACGCACACACACACGCACGCACGCACGCACGCACACACACACACACACACACACACACACACACACACACACACACACACACACACACACAAAAGTCGCAGTCACTGTCGGCTCCCGCTTCTCTGTGTCTTGCAGCCTCTGCATCTGCATGTCTCCATCTTCTCGCTCCTTCGGTTTGAGTCTTATCCACGTAATGCATAAAGAAAACCGACGATCCCTCACTCCCCTGATCCCTTTAACAGCCTGTCCAGCGCTGAGAATGAAATCGGCCTGACCCCTGCAATTCCCTCACCTCGGGTGGCTGCTCAGATGGCTTTATATTACCGCATCAGTTCATTTGATAGCATACATTGAAAAGAAGCTTTGCAGTGAATAGGTCACATTCATATCATCGATCAGAGCACGTTTGTTACAATAGGCTATTTTCAGCACAGGACTACTGATTCTCAGAGAGAGAGAGAGAGAGAGGGGGGGAGGAGAGAGAGACAGACAAGACAAGACAGACAGAGAGAGAGAGAGAGAGAGAGAGAGAGAGAGAGAGAGAGAGAGAGAGAGAGTGAAGATAAATTTTTCATGTTTAGGCCATTGCCTGAAGAGGTGCAAGCAAAACACAACCATAGAAGCACCATAAGAACTACACACAGACATAACCAACATGTATTCATAAACTGATAACACAGAAGATCGCTGTGTGAACGCTTTAATAAATACATCGACAATTTTCTGGCTGTTTGTTCACAAGTACATACCAAAAGAAGTGTAAATCTGAAGTGAATTGAGACTTTGCAATACTTCAAAGGTATGTACTGAGCTCTTAAGTTTCGCAGGAGAGAGAGGAGAGAGGAGAGAGGAGAGAGAGAGAGAGGAGAGAGAGAGAGAGAGAGAGAGAGAGAGTGAGAGAGAGAGAGAGGATAGAGAGAGAGAGAGAGAGCATTTACAAGAGAAAAGTGTTGACACTTAGAGTGTGAGAAGCGCTAGGAAAGGTAAGTGTTGATGTTAATTTCTGTGTCAGTGGTACTGTGAGTAAAGTAACACAAGTTCAAACAAGGATCTCTTTGTCTCTCTCTGTCTCTCTGTCTCTGTCTCTGTCTCTGTCTGTCTCTGTCTCTGTCTCTGTCTCTCTCTCTGTCTCTCTGTCTCTCTCTCTCTCTCTCTCTCTCTCTCTCTCTCTCTCTCTCTCTCTCTCTCTTCTTCTTCTTCTTCTTCTTCTTCTTCTTCTTCGTCTTCTTCTTACTTTGTTCATCTGAAAAAAAAAGATGGATCCATTTAAAACAATACTTCCGGTTGAACAGGAAACTGACGTTCCCAGCATTCAGTGTCAAAATGGCGGCAAACTCATCGACGGCGGCCTGGCTTGTCGGTGTTTCGGTGGATACGTCGGCAACGTGTGTGAACGTCTCATGACAGGTGAGAGGGTGACTGTCGGAAACACGTCGGGATATTCCAGCCCCAAATTGTCGTCTGCACAAAGTAAGCTTAGTTTTCTCAGACATAAATAAAGATCTTCATTAAGCATCACGGAACCTGCATAGAGTGATGTTGGGGGGGGGGGGGGGGGGGGGGGGGGGGAGGGAATTACCTATTTACTGTGGAAACACCTCTGCTTTGCTGTTTTTGTTAACATGATTGTGATACTCAACATCGATCTGTTTCTTTTGTTTTCATCAGTTATTTCCCCCACAGGAACTGAAAGCCATTGGGTGGGGTGGGCTCTGATAATACGGGACATCCCTGAAAGGGCCCCCACTGGGTGGGGTAAGCTCTGATAATACGGGACATCCCTAAAAGGGCCCCATTGGGTGGGGTGGCTCTGATAATACGGGGCATCCCTGAAAGGGCCCCATTGGGTGGGGTGGGCTCTGATAATACGGGACATCCCTGAAAGGGCCCCATTGGGTGGGGTGGGCTCTGATAATACGGGACAGCCCTGAAAGGGCCTCATTGGGTGGGGTGGGCTCTGATAATACGGGACATCCCTGAAAGGGCCTCAATGGGTGGGGTGGGCTCTGAGAGTACGGGCCATCCCTGAAAGGGCCCCATTGGGTGGGGTGGGCTCTGATAATACGGGACATCCCTAAAAGGGCCCCATTGGGTGGTGTGGGCTCTGATAATACGGGACATCCCTAAAAGGGCCCCATTGGGTGGGATGGGCTCTGATAATACGGGACAGCCCTAAAAGGGCCTCAATGGGTGGTGTGGGCTCTGATAATACGGGACATCCTGAAAGGGCCCCATTGGGTGGGGTGGGCTCTGATAATATGGGACATCCCCAAAAGGGCCCCATCGGGTGGGGTGGGCTCTGATAATACGGGACATCCCAAAAAGGGCCCCATCGGGTGGGGTGGGCTCTGATAATACGGGACATCCCTAAAAGGGCCTCAATGGGTGGGGTGGGCTCTGATAATGCGGGACAGCCCTGAAAGGGCCCCATTGGGTGGGTGGCTCTGATAATACGGGACATCCCTAAAGGGCCCCATTGGGTGGGGTGGCTCTGATAATACGGGACATCCTAAAAGGGCCCCATTGGGTGGGATGGGCTCTGATAATACGGGCAGCCCTGAAAGGGCCCCATTGGGTGGGGTGGGCTCTGATAATACGGGACATCCCTAAAAGGGCCTTAATGGGTGGGGTGGGCTCTGATAATACGGGACAGCCCTAAAAGGGCCTTAATGGGTGGGGTGGGCTCTGATAATACGGGACATCCTAAAAAGGGCCCCATCGGGTGGGGTGGGCTCTGATAATACGGAACATCCCTGAAAGGGCCCCATTGGGTAGGGTGGGCTCTGATGATACGGAGAGCCCTGTGGGGTTCCACGTTGTAGAGTGGACGATGATAACACGGGCACTGAAATGAAGTCAATGAATGAACAGACTGAGTGAGGTGCGTAGAGCTTAAAGGCAACCCAGTAATACACTTTCTTCTTCTTCTTATGAGTTTTACATCTTGTTGTAACTGA
Source organism: Conus ventricosus (assembly GCA_018398815.1). Taxonomy (NCBI): domain Eukaryota; kingdom Metazoa; phylum Mollusca; class Gastropoda; order Neogastropoda; family Conidae; genus Conus; species Conus ventricosus. Next base: position 26,437,935 of record CM031596.1, on the reverse strand, counting down.
TCTTGTATCTCGGTTGACCATCATGTGGTTATGTGCGATCCCTCGGATAAACGTAATATATTGTGATCAACATCATCATGAGCATCATCATAAAAAAATCATCATCATCATCATCATCATCATCATCATCATCATCATGTCCCTGTAAAATGCATTGGTACCAGCCGCCGTGGCGAAGTGGTTAACGTCGCGGACTCCCGGCTGGGAGGTCGTGGTTTCGAATCCCATCAGAAGTCATGTGGGTTTTTTCTGCCCCGACCGGCTCCTACCCAGAGTTGAGTTTGCTGCGGACTCAGTTGGGAAGACTGGGACCACACAGTCGAGTTTCATCCACTTAATGGATGCGTTTCTGAGTGTTGCTCAAATTTCCTGACCAACACTGCAGGTGCCTGTATCTCTCGGGCCTGGTTGACGCCGGGATATATTATGAAAGGAAGCGTAGAGTACAGCCCTGTCATGTAGTCTCAGACCGAAACGGAAATCCGTAGCATCATCTTTATCATCCTCATTCTCATCGATCAGCATAAAAAAGAAAAATGTCTCAAATTCTGTGGCCCTTCATGCCCTGCTCTCATGGTGACCTCAATTTCGATGTCCTCTCCACGTCTGTGGCCTTGGTTTGGTTCCGTCGAGGTCACCGGTATCGGCGAGTCCATGGGGGCTGTCGTTGGACGGACGTGGTGGCGCCCTCCGGAGGGAGAGCTCACTCACGCCGGCTCCGCGACTAAGCAATTATTGTCGTCAGTAGGGGGCTTAGTAGGTGGTGTCCTGCGTATGTTAGATCAGAACAGGCGCCACTGAACACCACCGAAGTGACTCGGCAGCAGTGCAGTGTCTCCTCCGGTGGGTTGCCTCTTGACGACTTGACATTGACTGCTTCCTGTGGATTGCCGGTGCCGGGGCTGCGGCGGGGCCGACCGGGCTGTGGCTGTGGACGGGGTGTCGGAATGAGCGGCGTGGGTGCACTGCCTCTGAGGTGGCGCAGAGAGTGGGACAGCAAAAAAAAAAAAAAAAAAAAAAAAATGCATTGGTTAAACTGAACCACCTGTCGAGGGTCTTATTCGATTACGTATCCCACTCAATGCCCCACTCTCTCTCTCTCTCTCTCTCTCTCTCTCTCTCTCTCTCTCTCTCTCTCTCTCTCTCTCTCTCTCTCTCTCTGTGCGCGCGTGCGCTCACATGCATTATAAAGCAGTTTTGCTATCCAATGTTTTTGGCTTAAAAGTTATGAACGGTTTTGTTACACACACACACACACACACACACACACACACACACACACACACACACCACGCACGCACGCACGCACGCACGCACGCACGCACGCACGCACGCACGCAGCACACACACACACACACACACACACACACCTCACTCACTCACTCACACACACAGTCATGCATTATAAAGCAGTTTTGCTATCCAGTGTTTTTGGTTTTTAGTTATGAATGTTTGTGTCACACACACACACACACACACACACACACACGCACACACGCACACACACACACCACACACACACAGAGGGGGAGAGTGAAGAGAGAGAGAGAGAGAGAGAGAGAGAGAGAGAGAGAGAGAGAGAGAGAGAGAGTTTATGTGTGTGCGTGCGTGTGTGTGCATGCGCGCTTGCGCACGCGCGCACGTTTGTGTGTGTGTGTGTGCGCATGTGTGTGTGTGTGTGTGTGTGTGTGTGTGTGTGTGTGTGTGTGTGTGTGTGTGTGTGTTCGTTCGTTCGTTCTTTTTTTTTACGTCTTTTCACCATAGGTGATATTAGACCAAAGTGTGCGTGGGCGAGTGTATTCTGTCTGTGAGTGTGTGTGAGTGTGTGAGAGTGTAAATGTGTGAGGTAATGAAAACTGTGAACACTGCATCAACAGTAAAGAGGAAATGTTAAAAGATACATGTAACAAATAAAATGCAAAATAGAGAAAACGTGGGTGGGTGGATGTGTCCCACACCACTAATCCACATTGGAAGAAAAAAAAATCTACAGGAATGACCTGATGGGGGTGTGAATTAGGGATTCAGCAATTTGTAGTAAAACCTTTGTGTCATAATAAATCATCTATGTTTTCTTCCGAAACATTCTTTGCTGTGACTGAATCAGGTAGAAAACATCGGAGACTTTTACAATGGAATAAAATGTGATTAACTGTGATTTGTGCACCACACATGCAATATACATTTTTGGAGAATTTTGTTTTTAAAGCGTTAATTTTTAGGCGAAAAAAAAAGGGAAGTTACAAGTCTAGAATAATATAACGGTGTATTTGACAACTTTCTCGATACAATTTCCAACGGAACTGCAGCTGTATTTTGTGTTAGAGTCTTTTCATCAGAACGCTAATTTTTTTTCCATGCTGTTGTTTCTAGCAGCCTGTAATTTTCATGGAGTGACAAAGGAAGTGTCATGTCTACAGTCTTCTCTAAACCTTTTGCGCCTCTTTTAGCAGCTCTGTCGGCCATTTCGTTTCCACTTATGTTACAGTGCGAAGGCACCCAACAGAACTCAACGACTGTGCCTTTAGCCGACAAGCAATGTGTGTGTGTGTGTGTGTGTGTGTGTGTGTGTGTAAACACATAAATATACAGCCTTTCTGCTAGCGTGCGGTCTCGGATTATCAGCTATCACATGTGTTCGTCTGACTGGTCAGGAAGGACATGGTGCATTTCACTGCAAAGGGAAATCACCCACAGTTCCTGAATCATCTTGTTGGCCAGTAGGACGCAAGTCAAAGGTCATTTCCTGTCGGTGTGCTCGGCACTTCCTGCCCGGTGGATTAAAACCTCATTGATTGACGTCGAGTTCAATTCATTAACGATAATTCTTTCAGTGATTTGTCATCTGTGCTAAACGGCTTTCGGCTCTTCGGCAGTCATGCCTAGGAATACTGATCCAAAGGCAGGAAGACGTGTTATGCCCCAACCCTCCTCATCCTTCCTAGCGTCGTCTGACCCCGGTCCCCCATGATTTTACTTTTATTTTAATCTAATGTTTTTCTTGATAAATAAAAATGCGATAATAGTATTTTCATCACGATGAGCGGTTTTTACCCCACCCCCTTTTTGTACTCCCAGTTCTTATAGAACAGGGAGTACTTTACAATGGGAACGAAGGAATGCTGTCTGCATGTGTGTCTGTCTGTCTGTCTGTCCATCCGCGGTCAAAATGTGTTCCACTCGCTCCAGACAAAACCACTGGGCCGATCTTTCTGAAAATTTGTAGCTATGTTCATTATGGGTCAAGGATGATGCCCGATGTTTTATTTACCGTTATACCTGTTAGTAACGGTTATAAAGGCCCATAACGGTTTTTCTTCTTTATGGAATATCTCAGAAAGTACATGGGCGATCTTTCTGAAAATATGTTGGTATGTTCATTATGGATCACGGATGATGTCTGATGGTTTATTTTACCGTTATAGGCGTTACTAGCGGCTATAATGGCCATAATGGTTTTTCTTCTTTATGGAATATCTCAGAAAGTACTTGGGCGATCTTTCTGAAAATTTGTAGGTATGTTCATTATGGGTCACAGATGATGGCTCTTTTTTTTTTTAAACCAGAATAGCCGTTACTAACGTCTATAACGGCCCACAACGGTTTTTCCTGTTTATGGAATATCTCACGCGTATTCAAGATAAACTGGGAGTACGTTTATATGCTTTGTATCTTGTTTTTTCTTGTCTCCACCAAGTAGGTTATTTTAACAACTAAGTATGTTTGTTTGTTTGTTTTGTTGTCTCTTCTGTACCACTGTCCTGGCATGACTCACACGTGGCTCATTCCCGCTTGCCGATTACAGCCACACCGGTTCCTGGCTTCTCCTGCCGCAGCCCTGGCTCCGACAGTCCGCGGGGAGCAGTCAATGTGAAGTCGCCATAAGGCACCCCACCGGAGGAGACACTGCACTGCCGCCATGTCAGTCACTTCGGGGGTGTTTCGTGGCGCCTGTTCTGATCCAGCATACGCAGGACACCACCTACTAAGCTCCCCATAGGCGATAATGATTGCTTAGTCGGAAAACCAGCGTGAGTGAGCGTGCCAGGAGGTCACGTTTTCACTCATCTGTGTTTGTTTGTTTGTTTGTTTGTTTGTTTGTTTGTCTGTCAGCAAGATCACACACACACACACACACACACACACACACACATACACACACACACACACACACACACGCACGCACGCACGCACGCACGCACGCACGCACGCACGCGCACGCACGCACGCACGCACGCACGCACGCACGTACGCACGCACGCACGCACGCACACACACCAAAACAAAAACACTCACAAACAAACATACATACAAACAAAAACCATACTACCAAACCGATTCAACGGAACTTGACGAAAAGACAGAAAGTGGCCAAAGAACGAATTCACTACACTGTGTTGCGGTCCAGGATTAGGGTCATGTCATACAGACATCAAGAAACAATATTTTGAGTCGAAAGTTCTGTGTTTACGGACTAGATTTTGAAGCCATTGTATAGGCGAGCTCATTCAAAAGCGCGCCCTGGTCTAGCGAAACGCATTTCTTGCCATTGAACCAATGAACGACTCATCTATAGACACGTGACTATGCCCCGCTTGACAAAACGATTCAGCGTACGAGAAACGGACCACCCGTTTCAAATTCTTAACCCCTTCAATGCTCCAGCTCCGAAAATGTTCAGGCCGAAATGTACGTTCTGTACGTAGAAGGGAGAGTATTTCCTGCCACGTTTGATGGAGTTGTTTCCCTCTGTTGTTACCCAGGAAGCTGGCCGGTTTGATTCATGTCATCACCTCGGGGAATGCTGCAGGCTGTAAGAGCACAGAGTGCAAGTTTCAGCCTGGAAGACATCTGGCTGGGGCACTGACAACATAACATGACCAAAAAAAAAAAAAAAAAAAAAAATTGTTTGGGGTCCGTTTGTTCCATAACGGCTGAAACTGGGAAGCGCAGGATATTTTTTTTCTTTCTTTCTGCGTACGCAGGCTGATACTCCTGCGGACACTCCCTGTATAGACAGGCAGTGGAGTTTTGTGTGTATGACCGTTTTTCATCCGCCATAAAGGCAGCCATACTCCATCTTCGGGGAAGGTGCATGCTATGTGTAACGTGTCATCCATACCGACAGCCAGTTTGGCCTACTCTTCCGAAAGTTGGTGATGGGATTTTGCGTGTGTGCAAACTGTTGTGCGTGCGTTTACACACGGAACCTCGGTTTATAGTCTCATTCGAATGGGAAATGGAGTCAGAACTAATCCCAGGATCACGAGTCCGGCGCTCTACCAACTGAGCTATTCCGGTCCCCGGAAGCGCAGGATTGAAAAAGGGAAAGGAACAGGCACCGAAAACTAAGCAGGTCAGCCTCAAAGAGAAGTGTGTACATCACTCAAGCAGTCGACGGCACAGTAGGTATACAACGGATCCAACGTGTGGCATTTTGTTGTACATTTTTGTGCGACATGTCTGATAAACGATGAAGATTTGAAATGGGCGTTGCTGTAAATTGTGTGTGGCTCTTTGGAATGGGTATTGCGCCAGGAAACAGTGTGGTGAGAGGTGGCCTGGGGGCGAATGGTCTGAGATGGGGAATCTGAGGAAGTAGGGGAGTAGATCGAAGTCAGAAGAACTGTTCTGCCTTGGCAGAAGTATGCGCTAATCCCGGGCATCCTTCTAAGTTAAAGGGAGAACTAACTAACTAGCTTGCTAGCTAACTAGCAAACTAACTAACTAACTAACTAACTAACTAACTAACGAACTAACGAACTAACGAAGTAACGAACGAACGAACGAACTAGTTAGCTAGTTAACTAACTAACTAACTAACTAACTAACCAACTAACCAACTAACCAACCAACCAACCAACCAACCAACCAACCAGCCAGCCAGCCAGCCAGCCAGCAGCCAGCCAGCCAGCCAGCCAACCAACCAACCAACCAACCAACCAACAACCACCAACTACTTACTGGCCGACTGACAGACTGACTGTCTGACTGACGGACTGACGGACAAACACGTTATCCAGCTAGCAACTAGCTGATTGACTGATTCATTGACTAACTGACCAAGTGAGTGTCTAACAGTCATGCCGACCGACAACCAACTAACAAATGAACAAAGAGACCAAGTAAGTGAGTGAGTGAGTGAAGACATAAATAAGTAAACAAACAAGTCAGTAAGCGAGCAAGCAAGCAACTGTCAGTTTGCTAATTAACTAGCTAGCTAATTAGCTGCTTACTAAACTTGTAACCAACCAATCAACCAACCAACCAACCAGCTCAGCAACTAATTATCCACCCAACCGACCAGCCAACTAACCAACCAGCAACCAGTCAACCGACTTAGCACCCACCCACGCACCCAACCGTCAAACTTTGCCAACTATCTAACCAACCAGCCAACCAACCACCCACACAACCACCCAACCGAACTAAATATCTGCGTCACCCCAAACCAGCCAGCTGACTAAATAAGAAAACAAACGACCCAACCTGCTACGTGAGTATCCGCCGACCCAACGCCCCCCCCCCCCCCCTCCGCCTTCCCCTATCACCCAGCTCAGCAGACCTCCCCCATCCATGGGCAGACTGCACGGAGGGCCTGAGGTCTGGCCACTATCCTGTCATGGCGGGCCTCTTCAAGGCCCGGCCCAGCAGTTCCACGGGGCCCATCCAGGTCCGGTGCAACTCCGGCGTTCACCACACCGTGCTGGAGCGCTGGGTGGGCAACGTCACCTTCAACGTCAGCTGGGACAGCTACGTCAAAGGGTTCGGCGACGCGGGCGCCGACTACTGGATGGGGCTGGAGAACCTGCACCTGATCACCAGCAACGACTTCACCTACAACCTGGGCATCCAGGTGGGCTGTGCCTGTTTGTTTGTTTGTCTGTCTGTCTGTCTCTGTGTCTGTGTCTATGTGTCCGACTGGCTGGCTTTTTTTTTCCAGGACTGGGTGGGGTTAAAAAGCATGTATAATTTTGGTTTCAAAACGAAGTGACTGAGGGCGGAAAATGAAGCAAAATCTAGAAAGAATAGGGGTTAGTTACCGCCACAGATACAGACAAACAGATTACAAGACAAAAACACAATGCATTTCGACCTCTTGGGTCTTCTTCAGGCAAAAACAAACAACATTCAGGACAATGAAAACGAAGAACGAGAAACATTTTCTCATATTCGGCGTAAAATGACTGTCGGAAGAAAACGTGGGCGTAAGGAGGGAGTTAAAAAAAAAAGAAGGGAGGAAGAGAGGGCAAGGGGGGAGAGTAGGGGGGGGGGGGGGAACTAGCCCCTCCCTCCCTCCCCCTTGCCCTCTCCCCCTTCCTTTTTTCCAACAACAATAGCCCCCTCACCCATTGATCACTTCCATTACCTTCCAATCATTATTATCATTACCCACACCCGCACATACAACTACTATCATACAAACACAACTCATTGCTTATTATT
>CM031596.1:26420489-26425489 GCA_018398815.1 Conus ventricosus | reverse complement strand
AAAGGGAAAGAGAACTCTACCCTCTGTCAGATTCGAATCCCCTGCGATTCGTAGTCTCTCATCTTTCTAGTCATCTTTCTTTCTTCTTCTTCTTCTTCTTCTTCTTCTTCTTCTTCTTCTCTCTGTTGTTGCTGTTGTTGTTGTTGATGTTGTCGTTGTCGTTGTTGTTGTTGTTTCTTCTTCTTTTCTCTTTGTTGTTGTTGCTGTTGTTGTTTTTGTTGTTGTTGTTGTTGTTTCTTCTTCTTTTTCTTGCTCTTCTTGTTTTTTCCTCTCCTACTCGTTGTTGTTGTTGTTTGTTGTTGTTGTTCTTCTTCTTCTTCTTCTTCTTCTGTGAATGTTGTTTTGTTGTTGTTCTTCTTCTTCTTCTGTGATTCAGACAAACTTTTACGTTGAGACAACCCTTTCCTCCATGTATAGCGAAGGATGCTGAAATCTGGAACCACAACACCACCTCTCATTTAGCCCCCCCCCCCTGCCCCCTCCCGCCCTCCTCCTGCTCCTCATCCTAATCCCCCCCCCCCCCTCTTTCTTTTTCCTCCTCTCTCTCTGTGTCTCTCCAGGACCTCCTTTCTCCGCCTACGACGTCGACAACGACGACAAACTCCAGCAGGAACTGCGCGGCCGACTTCGGCGGCGGCTGGTGGTACGGGGCGGAGTGCAGCCAGTGTAACCTGGTGGGGCAGCTGCGCTGGTTCAGCCTGACTCGCGTGGCGGGCTCCGTCAGTGAGGTCTTCTGGCTGCCCGGCTGGACGAGGACTTCTCCCCGCCATGGTCAGCATGTTCCTCTACCGGAACTGACGGATGGCTGTGGGTCACGTGGACGCGCCGTGCGACAGTTTTGTTTTGTTTTGTTGTTGTTTTGTTTTTTTTTGTGATTGGTCGATGAGTTTGCATGTCATTTTTTATTAACTTCAAAACGGTTTTTTTTTGGTTGTGTCGTTAAGGATTACATAAAAAAGGAGAAAAAAAAAACCCCGAGAAGATAAAAAAAACGAAAGAAAAGAAAAGAAGAGAAAGAAAAGGAAGAAAGATAGAAAGAAAGAAAGAAAGAAAGAAACAAACAAACAAACAAAAAAAAGAAAAAAGAAAGAAAGAAAAGAACAGAAAGAAAAGAAAAGAAAAGAAAAGAAAAGAAAAGAAAGAAGAAAGAAAGAAGAAGAAGAGGAGGAGGAAGAAGAAGAAGAAGAAGAAGAAGAAGAAGAAGAAGAAGAAGAAGAAGAAACTGTTTATTTCTGATTGGTCAGCAATGCATACACGGCCTATCGTTAATACATTCTAGAAAGTGCACATTTCCAATTAATTGGCAGAAGTGCATGTTTCAAAACTGACCGGCAAGTGACGTGATTAAATAATTTCCGCAAGGAATATGCACATTTCGAAATTTTACCGGCAAGTGTACATGTAATCAAAATGACATCCCAATAGCGTCCCTTTGTTTGGTGAATAAATACACATAACCACTAATGTTATTTCAAAAGCGTATATTTCTGTTCAGTCAGTCAGTGCATGTTCAGCATTTCGAATGACTAATGTTCGTTACTAGCTTTTCAGTGCGCACGCATACCATTAACCCAATTGCGGCGGGGGAAAAATGCAGTTTTCCTGCATGTGGATCCTCGGTAGTTTCCCTTGACTAGTCAAATTGCCTTTTTGTGCAAAACTCATAAAAATCGAAATGAAATGTAAGCCGGCGTCCTTAATATGTGATACACACCTCATACTCCCCCTCCACCCTTCCTGAGTCCCTCACCCTTCACCCCCTTGTCTTCTCTCAGCCTCTTCCCATCCGCTTAGCCCCACCTCCCTCTCCTCCACCCCCACTCTCCTGTGGCATCAACATTCTGTCTCACCCAAACGTTTAGTCTTTGTATGGGAGAAAAAATGAGATTATGGAACACGCGCCCGTAAGGTGTTAAGCTTTCAGTTAGTCTCGTTAATGAAATATTGCTGACCTGAATGACCTTACTGCGAAAGCTGCAGAGTTCGTTTCGTGCGGAAGCTTTGAGAGTTGTCTTTTTTTTTTTTTTTTTTTTTAAACTAAAGTCACAATGGCGTGTGTTGAAGCCTTTTGAGGATAACGTTTTTAACAGGTTGCTCTGTGTGATCCGAGTCGGTTCGGCTCGATGAAACCGATGTAATAATAACGGGTGTTATTAGGCAGTAGAAACAGTACAACCGATGTCATGATAACGGGTGTTATTAGGCAGTAGACACAGTACAACTGATGTAATAATAACGGGTTTTATTGGGCAGTAGAAACAGTACAACCGATGTCATAATAACGGGTGTTGTTGGGCAGTAGAAACAGTACAACCGATGAAATAATAACGGGTGTTATTAGGCAGTAGAAACAGTAAACCGATGTCATAATAATAACGGGTGTTATTAGGCAGTAGAAACAGTACAACCGATGTCATAATAACGGGTTTTATTAGGCAGTAGAAACAGTACAACCGATGTCATAATAACGGGTGTTATTAGGCAGTAGAAACAGTACAACCGATGTCATAATAACGGGTGTTATGCAGTAGAAACAGTACAACGATGTCATAATAACGGGTGTTATTAGGCAGTAGAAACAGTACAACCGATGTCATAGTAACGGGTTTTTATTAGGCAGTACAAACAGTACAACCGATGTTATAATAACGGGTGTTATTAGGCAGTAGAAACAGTACAACCGATGTCATAATAATAACGGGTGTTATTGGGCAGTAGAAACAGTACAACCGATGTCATAATAACGGGTATTATTAGGCAGTACAAACAGTACAACCAGTCATAGTATTCAAATGACAGCAACAACAAATGGTGATAGGAATAGGGAAGCTTGGGGGAAAACGCCCCTACCCCCCCCCCCCCCCCTCCCCCCCGCCTCCCGCTCCGCCGCCCAGAGCTAGAAACGTGTCAGCTTTTCCTGTTAAAGGCACAGGGATAAGATAAGATAATGTTGCTTATAGCCCAGCCGACCGCAAAGGGCCACATCAGGGCTGTCACCACGTTAAAATCAACTCACCAGTCATTGAAAAAAAACAAACAAAAAAAAAAAAACAACTTTCACACATCTCGTTAAATGACATCGTCTACAAACGCACCAGAAACTTTGTTAAAAATCTTTTTCTGCCGTAAAATCTTAAATCAGATGAAAAATGTTAATCTCTCTCAAAAACTCAGCTCGAAGTAGGTTCAAACTGTGTGTGTGTGTGTGTGTGTGTGTGTGTGTGTGTGTGTGTGTGTGTGGTGTGTGTGTGTGTGTGTGGCGCGTGCGTGCGTGCGTGCGTGGCGTGCGTGCGTGCGTGCGTGCGTGTGTGTGTGTGTGTGTGTGTGTGTGTGTGTGTGTTGTGTTGTGTGTGTTGTGTGCGTGCGTGCGTGCGTGCGTGCGTGCGTGCGTGCGTGGTGTGTGGTGCGTGCGTGCGTGCGTGCGTGCGTGCGTGGTGTGTGGTGGTGTGTGGTGTGTGGTGTGTGGTGGTGTGTGTGTGTGTGTGTGTGTGTGTGTGTGTGTGTGTGTGTGGTGTGTGTGTGTGTGTGTGTGTGTGTGTGTGTGTGTGAGCGGTTGTTTGGACTCTGTGATCAAGATATTTTGCTTCTTCACTTCCTCTTTCCTGCTCAGCTACCCCCCCCCCCCCCCCCTCATTCTCTCCTCTTCCCCCGTTACCTTCTGTCACTTTGGGATTGTTGGTAGGATAGCCAGTGTCCACCGTGCAGTTTGTACAAGTTTCACTTCTTAGTCGCCAGGTGACTGAAATCTGGAATATCATACGCTATCAGAAAAAAGAAAAAGTTGCCACAACATAGGCAAGAAAATGGACCAGAAAAGCAGAAAAGCAGTCGGTGACACATACCCCAACTCACCTACTCTCGCACTCAAGCGCATCCTACCACACTAAAGCCGAGCTATGTGTCTCAAATTATGGAATAATAATAATAATGAATACTTATATAGCGCCTATTCTCGGCTAGAGACCAAGCTCTAAGCGCTTTACAATCAACACGCTACACAACGGGCTGCCTACCTGGGTAGTGCCGACTAAAGAGCTGCCAGCCGGCGCTTCATTCAGTCGTTTCCCGTGTCATCCAGTCAGTATCGTTCAATATCGATCACTCATTTTCCTTACTTCCTTCATTCTTTCCATTTCTCACGCAGGGTGCATGCTATGTGTAACGTGTCATCCATACCAACGGCCAAACTGGCCTTCTCTTCCGAAAGTTGGTGATGGGATTTTACGTGTGTGCAAGATGTTATGCATGCGTTCACACACGGAACCTCGGTTTATAGTCTCATTCGAAGGACTGTATGGGAAATGGAGTCAGAACCAATGTTAACTCCGAGGGAAAAAATCCCCCTGTACCGAAACGCCCCGGCGGAGGTTCGAACCCGCAACCCCAGGATCACCAAGATTACGAGTCCGGCGCTCTACCAACTGAGCTATTCCGGAATCATGCTAGCGTCTAAAGACGAAGATAACGGCGAACAAACGGAAAACAATAACTACCCCAGGATCATATTTTCTCAGGAATCACAACTGTTTTCATGTTTTTCCGAGGTTAACTCCCCCCCCCCCCCCCTCCCCAAAATCATAATTGTTTTCGTTACTTTTCATGAGAAAACTCCTCTTATCCTCGTTCGCTTGAAAAATGAAACAGATGTTATTGGTAGGAAAACATCATCAACAGGGAAAATAGCTGTGATCGCTGAACACCACGACAAGTACAAATGGGGCCGGTAAGATAGTGGAAACCGTTGTTATTCGCAGGGATAGCACCGACAAGAAATGTGATCTTTGGGAAAATGGGCAAAATATTTGCGACCCTAAGTACCTATTACCTTAGGTTCAAAGTGAGGTGACTGTCAATAAGGACATCTTCAATATGTTTTATCGTTGTTTTTATAGAATCAGTGTTGTCCTTTGGCTTTTTATGCTGGTTTGGAAATCTTAGCGTGAAAAACAAAAACATTTCAAGCAGAGTGGTGAATACATGTAGAAAGATTATTGACAACA
>CM031596.1:26397989-26410489 GCA_018398815.1 Conus ventricosus | reverse complement strand
CTTCTGCTTGAAGGATGCCAGAATGCTGGTCTCTCAGGGTCTTGTTTGGTGGTTGGGGCTCTGACGTTTGAGGCGATTCTTGGTGGGCTGTAAGAGGCTTTGATGGAGGGGGTGCGAGGGGAGGCGACGTAGTTTTTCCACCCTGCATCAAGGCGTTTAGGTCACGTCTTCTCCCCAGCGGCTCAAGGTTGGCAGTCTTCTCCATCTCATGGCTTGGGGTAGTTCTCATGGCTCCGACGATGCTCGAATGCCCATGTTTTGGACTTTATCAAGCCTAGACTTGTTTGTTTTCGAGGCAGTTCCCCAGGACGCTGAGGCATACTCCATTGTGGGTCTGACTGCTCCTGTGTAGACTCGGGTGAGAAGCTTGCAGTCTGCTCCCCAAGTCGTTTCCGCCAGCTTCTTAGCAGGGCCAGCTTGCGGATACCTCTTCTTTCCATCTCTTCAATCTGAGGGTTCTAGGTTAGGCGGGCATCAAGCTTGACGCCAAGAAAAGTTGGTGCGTCTGTCTGTGGTAATGTCTTTTCCTGGAGCCTCAGTTTGACTTGCTCGTTGGCCGTGGAGAGAGAGAAGAGTGTATGGGTGGCGTTGGTGGAGTTCAGTTTTTGGCCCCAGGTGTCTGCCCATGCGGCGATGCTGTAGACAGCTTCCTGCATTCTGTCGGTGGCTGTGCTGGTGTGCTGGAAGATGTCCACACTGCCAGATCGTCTGCGTGTAGTCTGTTGGAGGGGTGCTTGGGGATACTGTATGTTATGTCATTGATGAACACCAGAAACGGTGTTGGGGAGAGCACACCACCCTGGGGGACACCCTCTCTCAGCTTGACCTTCCTGTTGTGGAAGCCGTCCGGGTTGACCCTTGCAGTTCTGCAGAAAAGATAGTGATGGATCCACTTATACATGTTATCACGCACTCCGGCTCGAAGAAGTTTCAGTATGAGTCCCTCCTTCCATACTTTATCAAAAACTTGAGACAAATCGAAGAAAACCGCAAGGGTTTTTTCTCTTCTCCTGAAAGGAGTTCTCAATGTCCTGGACTAGGAGGCTGAGTTGATCTTCTGTGTTGCGAAATTTCCTGTAACCGGTTTGGGTGGGAGAGAGAATGTTACGTGGTTCTAGGAAGTGGGTAAGTCGGTGGTTGACCATTCTTTCCAACAGCTTGCCTAAAGAGCCTTGGAGGCTGATGGGGTGGTAGCTGCTAGGGTCTTTTCTGTTTTTCCCGTTCTTCAGGATTGGGATGATCACGGCTTCCTTCCAGATTGGGGGCATGACTCCTCGTCTCCAGCTTTCGTTGAAGATCTGAAGCAGGACTTGTCTCGAGACAGGGTCAAGGTGCTTCAGCATGTCATCAGTAACGCCATCAGGCCTGGGGGCTTTCTTTGACTTCAGCTTGCTGATGCTTTGCCTGAGCTCCTACATGTTGAGGGCATCCTTCATGCAGCTGTCGTCTGCTCCGGTTGGGTCTGAGAGCAAGAGATGAGTTTTTTCTTCAGGAACCTGCCTGATGCGCTCTCTAGGCATGTGGAGTGTACTGACTTCTCTGTACTGCTCTGCAAAAGTATTGGCTGCTGCTTTTCCTGTCTTGAACTGTTGGTTCTGGTCTAGGACTGTTTTTCCTCTGCTTGGGTTGTCTTCGTTCAGATTTTTGGCCAGCTTCCGTACACCACGCATTTCTGATTCCATATTATGGAAGCGGTCTTTTCATGCCAGCTCTGACGGGCTGTTTGCAGTTTTTTTCCTTGAGAACAGAGCTTTGGCCTATCTTACTGTTTTCATCAGGGGGGGGGGGGGGGGGGGGGGGGGGGGGGGGGGGGGGGGCTTTCCATCTTGTCCCTGGCTTGGTTCAGGGTGTTGTGCAGGGCGTCAAGTTCAGATGTCCAGTAGGGCTTGTAGTTTATGCGCCTGCCTTGGGGATGGCTGCATGTGCTGCTTCCAGCACTACCTTGCTGAAATTTCTAGCATTTTTTGTTGACATCGTGGTGTGACAAAACTAGTGCGGATGTTCTTCTGTCTACTTCCTGCTTGAAAAAATCCCACTTTGACTTTTTGTAGTTCCAGCTTGCTGGGAGTCGGGTGGAGTGGATTTCAATGGGTTTCAGAACTGTGATGATCACTGGCTTGTGGTCGCTTCCCCCAAGTTGGTTTGCCACATCCCTCTGAGCGATGCTGGAAATGTTGTCTGTAGCAAAAGCCAAGTCAGGGGAGCTTGTGGTCCGCCAAGCTCTTGAGAAGAATGTGGGTGGAAGCATCGGGTCTGTTGATGACGATGAGCTGGTTGCTGATGGCCCAGTTTTCAACACCTCCCTTCCTGTTGAGGTTCTGGTAGCCCCAGCTGGGGGAGTGGCTATTGAAGTCGCCTAAGATGACCCAGCTGTTAGAGTCAACAAGGATGGAGTCAAGCTGTATGGGCTGGCTTGGAGGTGAGTAGAATAACACTGTCTGCATGATTGACCCACTGACTTGGTCCTACTGCTGGATTGTTGCGCAACCAGATATGAGCCCCTTTGTTTGTTTCTCTGTCTTGTGAACCTCATAACCCTTGCGAACACTCATAACCTTGCTGAACACTCATACCCCTTGCTGAACTCTATATCCTTGCCTGACACCCATACCCTTGCCTGAACACCTCATAACCCCTTATAAAAAAGCGGTGGGTGTTTTTTAAGTGGGTCTCTTGAATACAGCAGATATCTATTGCGTTTCCTAAGAGAAAGTGTTGGAGTTATACTTTCTTCCTCTGGACTCCTTCTGGTTCCAGTGTGCAATCCTTAATGCTCTGTCTGTGCATTCCTCTCTGTGTGCTCCCTGTGTTGACCGTAGAGAGTGTGATCCATGGTCTGTAGCTGTGGGTGGGCCCCTTTGAGGCTGAGGGCCCGGCATCATCCCCTGCCCTCCTTGCCCAACAAGCCAACACCGACACCAAACGGTCCAAAGTGATCCGCATAGCATTGTGTCGTATCATGCGGATTCAGCCGGTTGTTTCAAGTCCACGTCCCCTTGGGGGCCACTGAAGCTCCGAATTTGGTGGGCTTGTGCTCTAGTGACGGCTTGCACCTGGCCGGGTTTAGTGTTTGAGTTTTCCTTCTTTCCTGCATCCTGGAGTTCCACCGCGTATATTTAAGGGATTCGTTACTTCCGGATTGATTTGATCAATGTTCGTCTCCTGCTCACCGATTGGTCGTCTGTCCACCACTACCTGCAGATGATAGTGTTCCAGGTGGTTTCCTGTGTGGTCACATCAGCCCACGTAACGATGCTGTCTATCCAGGAAGTCGTTAATGACCTGCAGGGGCGAACAGGACACCGACGAAGGAGAATAAAGGAAAAGGAGGCAAGACATTGATCCTGTCCCCCGTACATCTTCGTCCCCCCCAACAGCAGTCTCAACTGTCCTGACCTTGATTACCGCTGATCCCTCGCTCCGTCAATTACGCACTGACCACATGTGTCTTTCTCTTCGGGTGAAAAGTTCATTCTAGAGATCTATTGCTTTCAAGCAGTGTTTTTTCCAACCAACAAGTCGCCTACGTATTCAAACTGTGTGTCATCAGCGATGCGTTATATTTTGATACTGCTTGCATAACAACTTACAACATGTATTCTACGTGGTCTGTCTTAGTATTATATTTGATAATACAATTACTCCTTTATCCACATCTGCCTTGCAGAAACGACATTAAAAGGTCTTATCTTAAAAAAGCGTAACGTAATAATTGTTACAGTTTGTGATATAATATCATTTAATTCGTCTTTCATTCATTTCTGAAGCAATCAGTTTAATTGTTCATGATTAAGAAAAATGCAATTCTTTGTAATGATGATTTTATTGTTCAAAAATTTAAACCATATTTATCATTTTACCAATGTGCAGAAATCTGATGCTCGTACTTGTTGAGAAACTACCCATGTTGATGTTTACCCCTCTCTCTCTCTCTCTCTCTTCTCTCTCTCTCTCTCTCTCTCTCTCTCTCTCTCTCATTCTCTCTACTCTCTCTCTCTCTTCTTCTCAAGCACACACATATTACACAACACCGAAACTATATCATTACTGTCAACTGAAAGTAGGAAAGAAAACGAAAGAAAAGAGAAAAGATCAAACAAGAAAGAAATCAAAGAGAGACCAAAGAAAAGAATGAGATGAGCTACAATTGCCCATTTGACTCACGTGACACCACCGCTGTCTCGCCTTATCGAATTAACCAATCCCTAACTGGGTGTGGTGTCCAACGCTTACCACCCCCTGTACTATCCTTGCTCAGTTATGAACTTACCCTTGCATTAAAAGCCCTTTGCTTTGCATGTAGGCAGTGGATACAATAAAAACGTAACAGTTCCGTGAAAGGGAGACGGTGGAGTAAAAAACAAAATGCAAAGCATATAAACGTACACCCAGTTTGATCTTGAATACGCGGTGAGTTCCATAAGAGTAAACCCGTTTTTGGCCGTTATAGCCGTTATAACGGATTCTGGTAAACATCTGCCATCATTCGTGACCCATAATAACATACCTACAAATTTTCAGAAAGATCGGCCAAGTACTTTCTGGGAATATTACATTAAGAGAAAAACCGTTTTGAACCGTTACATAACGGTGAAAAAACATGGCATCATCCGTGACCCATAATGAAGATACCTACAAATTTTCAGAAAGATCGGCCCAGTAGTTTTGTCTGGAGCGAGTGGACACATTTTGACAACGACGACAGAGAGAGAGAGAAGAGAGAGAGAGAGAGAGAGAGAGAGAGAGAGAGAGAGAGAGAGAGAGAAGAGAGAGCATTTCTTCGTTCCCATTGTAAAGTACTCCCTGTTCTATAAGAACTGGGAGTACAAAGAGGGATGGAGCAGGACGAGGGTGGAGTGGAGAGGGAGAGTGTCTGTAGCTTGTTTTTGGCTTAGCTCAGAGAATTAAAGGGCATGCACACATCGGGCAAGTCGTCGTTTAGAACAATGTGACCTCCGACCGAGCTGCCTTTCGTCAAGTACCCGTTTAAATCTTTATTTTTTTCCCCCGTGTGCGTCATGGCTGGATTACGTGTACTTTTTTGGGGCACCATCTTGGATTTCCTCATCTTTATCAGCGCGGCTTGATTTGTTTGATTAAGTTACATAGGCGAATTCATGACGTATTCAACAGGTAAATGCAGCAACAAGTAAGGCTATTTATTTTGCCGCTTTCATGTTCTGTTTTGCTATATTTGGTAAGATACATTCAATGCATGACTAATCTTCGTTTATATCTTTGGTCAGATGTTTATTCATTTCTGTTCCTTTATGGACAGGTATTGCATTGAAAGGGCTCATAGTTGATTTTTTGTGATAATTAATGCATGAACTATTATTTCACACATCTTTTATAAATGTATGAAACATTAAATGTGACTGCATACAATTTGTAAGAGATGCCAGTTTTTCTTTTTTCTTTAATTATAAATTGCAAAATGTTGTTAAAAAAACACTGAACCGCAGATTTGCAGACTGTACCATTCGGTAACATCTTCATGCATGGAATAGCTGAACAGGTCCAAGTTTTGTTGAGCTAGCGACTGCATTTGCTGAAATCAAGCAATGTTAAAGCTAACCAAGAACATGTACAAGCACATACACACACACACACACACACACACACACACACACCACACACACACACACACACACACACACACACACACACACATACACACACGCACGCACACACACACACACACACACACACACACACACGCACACGCACACAAAACACGCACATTCACAGACACACACACACACACACACACACACACACACACACACACACACACACACACACACACACACACACACACACACATACACACACACACATACAGACACACACACATACACACGCGCGCACACACACACACACACACACACACACACACACACACACACACACACACACACACACACACACACACACTTGGGCGCGTGCACGCCTCCTGACTTAAAGGAAAGCAGACAAAAATGCTGTTAATAATCACAAAAACATAGAAGAGGATGAATAAAGAAAACAGCGTTACCATCACCACCACCACCATCATCACTACTACCACTACATCCATCAACATGACTACCATCACCACCAGCAGCACCATCATCACTACTACCACTACATCTATGAACATGACCACTATCACCACCAGCACAGTAACTATTAGCAACCATAACAACCACCACACCACTAGTTCCATCACCATCACCGTGACAACCACCACCACCATACCACCATCAGACAAGTACCACCATCATTACAGCCATCGTCACAACCATCATCACCCCCACCATACCACCAACACCATATCACCAGCACCACCAGAATCATTACCATCGCTGCCATAGTCAGAACCACAACTCACTATTCCACTAGTACCACCAACATCACACCAACACTCACAACCATCATCACCGCCACCATACAACCACTACCACCACCCTCACGGCTATCGTGACAAGCACCACTATTATTAGCACACCAACACAGCCATGATTAGAACCACCATCACCATCACCATATCACCAGTAGCACCATCATTACAAGCATCGTCACAACCACCGTCACCGTACTCCACGAATACCATCACCATCACAGCCATCATCATAACCACCATCACCACCACCCTAAAACCAGTTAAACCAACATCATCGCCAGTACCACATCCATCGTCGTAACACAATTAAAGTCACTATACCACCAATCCCACCACCATCACAGCATCACAGCCTCGTCACAACAACCATTACCCCCACCATGCCACCAGTACCACCATCATCACAGCCATCGTCACAACAACCATTACCCCCACCATGCCACCAGTACCACCATCATCACAGCCATCGTCACAACAACCATTACCCCCACCATGCCACCAGTACCACCATCATCACAGCCATCGTCACAACAACCATTACCCCCACCATGCCACCAGTACCACCATCATCACAGCCATCGTCACAACAACCATTACCCCCACCATGCCACCAGTACCACCATCATCACAGCCATCGTCACAACAACCATTACCCCCACCATGCCACCAGTACCACCATCATCACAGCCATCGTCACAACAACCATTACCCCAACCATGCCACCAGTACCACCATCATCACAGCCATCGTCACAACAACCATTACCCCCACCATGCCACCAGTACCACCATCATCACAGCCATCGTCACAACAACCATTACCCCCACCATGCCACCAGTACCACCATCATCACAGCCATCGTCACAACAACCATTACCCCCACCATGCCACCAGTACCACCATCATCACAGCCATCGTCACAACAACCATTACCCCCACCATGCCACCAGTACCACCATCATCACAGCCATCGTCACAACAACCATTACCCCACCATGCCACCAGTACCACCATCATCACAGCCATCGTCACAACAACCATTACCCCCACCATGCCACCAGTACCACCATCATCACAGCCATCGTCACAACCACCACCCCCACCATCACACCACCAGTTCCATCATCATCAACACATCATCACAACCACCACCACCACCATCATACCACTAGTGCCACCACCTCACAACCATCATCATAATCACCATGACCACCGCCATATCAACAGTACCATCACCATCACTGCCATCGTCAAAACCACCACTACCACAGTTCTCTTCATAACAATCATCACCACCACCATACCACCAGTGCCAACACCATCACAGCCATCGTCAAAACCACCCTCACCACCACTTTACCACCATCACCACCACTCTCACAACAATGGTCACAAGCATCATCACCACAACCATACCACCACCACCACCCCCTCTCAGCGATTGCCACAACCACCTTCTCCATTCCACCAATATCACCAGTACGACCCCTATCGTCGCCATCCTCACAGCCATCATCAACACAACTATACCAGCACCAGCACCACCATCACAACTATCATCACAACCATCACTACAACCACCATTACCGCCATACCAGCAGAACTACCACCATCACCACTACACCTGCAAGACCATCATCATCACAACCATTATCACACCCATCATCACAACTATCATCACAACCACACCCATCATCACAACCACCACCACAGCCACCGCACCAGCAGCACCATCACAATCACAACCAACGACAAAACAACCACCATTACAACCATCTTGCCAGCCACCCTCACCACCTCCAAACCACCATCACCACCGCCATCACAGCAAAGGTCACAAGCATCATCACCACCACCATGCCACCACCACCATCACCGCCATCGTCACAGCCACCACAACCACAGCCATCGTCATAAGCACTATCAGCACCACAATTCCAGTTTGAGCACCACCATCACAGCCATCGTCACAAGCACTATCAGCACCACAATTCCAGTTTGAGCACCACCATCACCACCCTCGTCACAAGCACTATCAGCACCACAATTCCAGTTTGACCACCACCATCACAGCCCTCGTCATAAGCACTATCAGCACCACAATTCCAGTTTGGCCACCACAACCACAGCCCCGTCATAAGCACTATCAGCACCACAATTCCAGTTTGACCAGCACCATCAGAGCCTCGTCATAAGCACTATCATCACACAATTCCAGTTTGGCCACCACAACCACAGCCCTCGTCATAAGCACTATCAGCACCACAATTCCAGTTTGGCCACCACAGCCACAGCCCTCGTCATAAGCACTATCAGCACCACAATTCCAGTTTGGCCACCACAACCACAGCCCTCGTCATAAGCACTATCAGCACCACAATTCCAGTTTGGCCACCACAACCACAGCCCTCGTCATAAGCACTATCAGCACCACAATTCCAGTTTGGCCACCACAACCACAGCCCTCGTCATAAGCACTATCAGCACCACAATTCCAGTTTGGCCACCACAACCACAGCCCTCGTCATAAGCACTATCAGCACCACAATTCCAGTTTGGCCACCACTATCACAGCCATCGTCACAGCCACCATCACAATTTCACCACTCCCACCACACAGTGCGACCACCATCACAGCCGTCGTCACAACGATCATTAACACCACCACACCAGCAGTACCAAGGCCATCTCTGTCATCGTCACAATCACCATTAATTCTATACCACCAGTCCCTCCACTATCACAGCCATCGTCACAACGATCATCAGCACCACCACACCAGCAGTACCAACGCCATCTCTGTCATCGTCACAATCACCATTAATACTATACCACCAGTCCCTCGACTATCACAGCCATCGCCACAATCACCATCAACACCACTTTATAGCAGTACCACCACCATCACAGCCATCGCCATACGCATTGTCACAATCTCCATATCACTGGTACCATCACCATGACAACCATCGTCAAAACCACCACCATTACAACCCTCGTCACAATCACATCAACACCGCCATACCATCATCACCACTGCCGTCACAACAATGGTCACAAGCACCGTCACCACCACCACCACCATACCGCTGATACCACTACCATTTCACGGTCACAACAACCACCATAACAGCATTACCATCACCATTACAGACATATCACAACAACCACCATACCAGCAGTACCATTACAGACATATCACAACAACCACCATACCAGCAGTACCATTACAGACATATCACAACAACCACCATATCTTCAGTACCTTCACCATTAC
The DNA here is from genome assembly GCA_018398815.1 of Conus ventricosus. Taxonomy (NCBI): domain Eukaryota; kingdom Metazoa; phylum Mollusca; class Gastropoda; order Neogastropoda; family Conidae; genus Conus; species Conus ventricosus. Next base: position 26,400,827 of record CM031596.1, on the reverse strand, counting down.
AGACATATCACAACAACCACCATACCAGCAGTACCATTACAGATATATCACAACAACCACCATACCAGCAGTACCATTAAAGACATATCACAATAACCACCATGCCAGCAGTACCATTACAGACATATCACAACAACCACCATACCAGCAGTACCATTACAGACATATCACAATAACCACCATGCCAGCAGTACCATTACAGACATATCACAACAACCACCATGCCAGCAGTACCATTACAGACATATCACAATAACCACCATACCTTCAGTACCATCACCATTACAGACATATCACAACACCACCATACCTTCAGTACCTTCACCATTACAGACATGTCACAACAACCACCATACCTTCAGTACCTTCACCATTACAGACATGTCACAACAACCACCATACCTTCAGTACCTTCACAATTACAGACATATCACAATAACCACCATACCTTCAGTACCTTCACCATTACAGACATATCACAACAATCACCATACCTTCAGTATCAACACCATTAAAGACATATCACAACAACCACCATACCTTCAGTACCTTCACAATTACAGACATATCACAATAACCACCATACCTTCAGTACCTTCACCATTACAGACATGTCACAACAACCACCAGTACCATCACCATTACAGACATATCACATCAACCACCACACCTTCAGTACCTTCACCATTACAGACATCTCACATCAACACCATACCTTCAGTACCTTCACCATTACAGACATATCACAACAACCACCATACCTTCAGTACCTTCACCATTACAGACATATCACAACAACCACCATACCTTCAGTACCTTCACCATTACAGACATATCACAACAACCACCATACCTTCAGTACCTTCACCATTACAGACATGTCACATCAACCGCCATACCTTCAGTACCTTCACCATTACAGACATATCACAACCACCACCATACCTTCAGTACCTTCACCATTACAGACATATACACAACACCACCATACCTTCAGTACCTTCACCATTACAGACATGTCACATCAACCGCCATACCTTCAGTACCTTCACCATTACAGACATATCACAACAACCACCATACCTTCAGTACCTTCACCATTACAGACATATCACAACAACCACCATACCTTCAGTACCTTCACCATTACAGACATGTCACATCAACCGCCATACCTTCAGTACCTTCACCATTACAGACATATCACAACAACCACCATACCTTCAGTACCTTCACCATTACAGACATATCACAACAACCACCATACCTTCAGTACCTTCACCATTACAGACATGTCACATCAACCGCCATACCTTCAGTACCTTCACCATTACAGACATATCACAACAACCACCATACCTTCAGTACCTTCACCATTACAGACATATCACAACAACCACCATACCTTCAGTACCTTCACCATTACAGACATATCACAACAACCACCATACCTTCAGTACCTTCACCACTACAGACATATCACAATAACCACCATACCTTCAGTACCTTCACAATTACAGACATATCACAACAACCACCATACCTTCAGTACCTTCACCATTACAGACATGTCACAACAACCACCATACCTTCAGTACCTTCACAATTACAGACATATCACAACAACCACCATACCTTCAGTACCTTCACCATTACAGACATATCACAATAACCACCATACCTTCAGTACCTTCACAATTACAGACATATCACAACAACCACCATGCCAGCGGTACCTTCACCATTACAGACATATCACAACAACCACCATACCTTCAGTACCTTCACAATTACAGACATATCACAACAACCACCATGCCAGCAGTACCATTACAGACATATCACATCAACCACCATACCTTCAGTACCTTCACCATTACAGACATATCACAACAACCGCCATACCTTCAGTACCATCACCATTACAGACATCACAACAACCACCATACCTTCAGTACCTTCACCATTACAGACATATCACAACAACCACCATACCTTCAGTATCAACACCATTAAAGACATATCACAACAACCACCATTCCAGCAGTGCCTCCACTTTCACAATCATCATCACAATCACCATCACCACCACTAAGCAACCAGTACCACCACCATCACAGCCATCATCACAGCCACCTTCACCACCGACATACCACCATACCACCACCTTCACAAACATAGTCACAAACGCCACCACCACCACCAGTATTCCTTCAATATCACCACCATCACAGCCATCGTCACAACCGCCATCACCACCATACCCCCAGTACCACCTCCGCCACAACCATTGCCACAACCACCACTACTGTTTCCCCAACACCACCACCATCACCACCCATCATCACAACCATCGTCACCATACTATCAATACCACCACCATCACAAGCATCGTCAAAACCATCATTACCGCCGATTCTACAAGAAATGAGCAAAAAGACCCCATTGACATCATGAAAAAAGAGGTAGCAAACAAATAAGCGGCAATGTCTAGGAAGCGAACCTGTGTAAATAAGACCTTTTTTTTACCCCCCTCGTGCCTACGATGTTGTTTATTGGACCCGCTTACCTCCTTCCCTCCACACACAGCACGCCCCCTCCCCTTCCGTTACACCCCCCCCCCCCCCCAAAAAAAGGGAAAAAAAAACCGTTGAATCCCCATGAATGTACAAAATGACTTAAAATTGAATTAACATTATTCGTAAACGTGAATTATTTAAGTATGCATACATTTCTCCCACTTCTCATGTGTCCAACTCCCTCTCTCTCTCCCCCCTCTCTCTCTCCCTCTCTCTCTCTCTCTCTCTCTCTCTCTCTCTCTCTCTCTCTCTCTCTCTC
>CM031596.1:26378159-26390389 GCA_018398815.1 Conus ventricosus | reverse complement strand
ACAGTCCAATTTGCAGGAGGGCACACACTCCATCTTATTTTTTTTTCTCAAACTCGGGGAACGTAATTCATATCTACATATAGTGTTCTAGTCCATTTGCAAGTTCTAAGTGTGAGAACAGGATTGGTGTGTGTGAGTTTGTTTGGTGTGTGTGTGTGTGTGTGTGTGTGTGTGTGTGTGTGTGTTGTGTGTGTGTGTGTGTGTGGGGTGTGTGGTGTGTGTGTGTTCTATGTCTGTGTCCCTTGTAAGAGAGAGACCAGGGGGGTGGGGGGGAGGTGCGAGAGAGAGAGGAGTGCAAAATTTTTCAATGCCATTTTCCCTTTCCCTTTTTTTGTACTGTTTGAGTTAAAAAAATTTTAGAAAGTAACTTTCAAAAACAGTTGATTTCAATCGTCGCCGTCGTTGTCGCCCGACGTCGTTGTTCTTATGTACAGAAACCCCTCAGCAGGGGCCTGCCTCTCTCTGTCGTGTGCTAAACTTTTCACTCCCAAACCCTTGTGCCCATCGTTGGAGTAAAAACACAACAAGTCTCCAAGTCAATCCCCTTTCCACTGTCCCTGTTGACATATAGCAGGGGAAATAATCTGTTAACCCCAAACCCCAAGAACACAATCTTTGTTTTCATATTGAAAGCAAACCTTTTCCCCAAAGCAAGTGATTTCCATTCATTCCAAGGGCACCTTTACTACCTGTCCTCTAGCCTAACTTCAAGCCTTCCCTGACCTGCACTCACCAAGGATGAAGTTTGCCATGAGAAACGTGTGTTGTGTGTGTGTGGGAGAGGGGGCTGGGTGGGGGAGAGAGTAGTTTTCCCTCAGTTAGTCTGCTTTTTCTTGTCGACTGTACAAGAATCATGTGATGTGTGTGTTTTAGGTTTATAACAATACGTTTGACCTAAGAGAGTGCCAACGGCCATCCCACGTTGAAAGCACCGGTTCTTTGTCCGATCACCAAGTTAAGCAAAGTCGGGCCTGGTCAGTACTTGGATGGTGACCGCCTGGGAACACCGGGTTTGCTGTTGGAAATATTTTTTTTTTTTTCTCCTCCTTTTTGTTTTTTCTTTTCTATTACATATTTGTTTATTTGGGTCGCTGTTCTCTCTCTTTTTCTCGGGTTTTTTTTTGTGTTTTAACTGGGGTTTTTTTTCCTCATCTTCCTTTGTGGGTCCCAGCACTGCTTTGCATGTATTCTGCATACGGTGTATGCGCCAGCACTCTGCACATCTGCCGGTATTAATGCAAGCAGGCCAAAGAGTCCTGTACCTTGTGCTTTTTTCCACTATCATGGGGCCTTACACACATTTCCTGTGTGTTTACATCAGCAACAACCACACCAATAATGCTTCAGTTTATCATAAAACGTTGATTTACAGAAGTTTTTCCCTTAAGTCATTAAAACAGCAAAATAAAATCAGCTACGAAAAAACAATTGTGCCTGATGCTCTCGTGGTCTTCTTCTTAAAAAAGACACATCCTTCCCCTCTTGTTTTTAGTGTCTGTCTTTTCATTTTTCATTTCGTCCTTTCCTTTCCCTTCAGCTGCAACTGTTGCTTCATACATGCTTTATTTTTTTCTGCCTATAAATTCGTAGCATTTTTTCTCTTTCTCCCCCTCTCTCTCTCTCTCCCTCTCTCTCCCTCCTCTCCCTCTCTCTCTCTCTCTCTCTCTCTCTCTCTCTCTCTCTCTAACACATTCACACACACACACCACACACACACACACACACACACACACACACACACACACACCACACACACACACACCACATCACGCACACACACACACACACACATACACACACACACACACACACACACACACCACACCAACCCCACACACACACACACACACACACACACACGCACGCACGCACGCACACATTAAATAGTTATATGCATTTGAATGGCTTTCAATTCTCTGTTGAAAAACACATTTGATTTTCTTTAAAAAATGGATATAACCCAAGTATCCTGCCCCATATTCTTTCTGGGAGGACGGGGAAAAATTTTTTTAAACTTGAAGTAAAATTTTTAGGGGACCTACTTACACCAAAACTAAACTGGAAAAAACATATTGACTCAATTGTTACTAAAGCAGTAAAAGTTTGAAATTTTTTTTAAAAAAATTTCATCATTCTCCAGGGACAGGATCCTAAAGTTTTGTTGCATTTAGCAACCATCTTGTACGATCAAGATTGACTTACGGACAGGAAGTATTCTTTTCCCGCTTCGGGGATCGCATTTAAAGAAACTTCAAAGAATTGACAGTAAAGCTGTAAAGTTGGCCCGGGTGTACCTGTGCACACTAAGTCCTCTGAAGCTTATAAGAAGCAGCCTTTTGCCACTTGATAAGAAAGGAAAATAATTTCTGTAAAATATGTAGTGAGACGATTGGGGTGGACGACCTGAAGAGTTAAATACACGATCCGAAAATTGTTTTTTTTCGAAAAATGCACAGAAAAATCAAATTTAGAGACGCTTCGTTCATATGTTTCAGACTTTTTTAATTCATCAAAGATTGACCCTTACGAGGAAAGCGCCTCGCGTACTGGTTCCGCCGTACCCCCCTTGGGAACTAACGGAAGTAACAGTTAACATTTTTCTTCTGATCTAAATAAAGCGATTTCGCCGCATGTGTTAGCAGCATCTGTCAAAATTGACATGGAAGAAAAGTTAACTAACTTTTTGAAAGTATACACTGACGGCTCAGTTCTTGATGATGGAAGTGCGGGATCTGCTTTGTAATTCCAGATTTCAAAGCTGAAAATCATATTATTAGGTAAGGGTCATTCCAAAATTTACAGCTAACATTGCTGTCCTGATGGCATTAAAATTTTAATTTCCTTGCCAGTCTCAATATTTAATATCCTGTTTTGTGTTGATTCACATCATATTAAAAAGTTTGAAATTGTTTTGAAAAACACAAAGAGAGGAATTATTATTTGAGATTAAGTACATGTTGCACTGTCTTTACTTTGAAGGTACTAATGTTGTATTTTTTTGGGGTTCCATCGCACACCTCCTTCGTTTTAAAGACAAGCAGATAGACAGCAAAAAGGGGAGCAAAGAATATATTTGGTAGTATTAAGGTTGATTGTCCTTTATCATACAAGGAAATTAGTCATATAATCGAGAGGATTTCTGGAGTCAGTACAGTTCCTCATCAAAACCTCGTCAGCAAACTCTGTCAAACTTTGTGTCGATTAGCCGACGCGTTTCTAGCCTGACTTTTAGATTTTTATGTAATTCCCTACGAACCAAGTATTGCCAGACTGTTAAGTGCGTATGTCGTGGGGATCTTTTAGTTCAACATGTGATTTTGATTGTGAACTAACGAAACCCTTTTGAATGGTGTTATACCAATTTCTGACACGGGGATGTAAAAGTGTTTGACTTTTAGATTCGTTGCCAGTTGTTTCTCTGTTAAATTAACGAGTACCTTTTGGGAAGTCCATTAAGGAACCTTTTATAATCATAATCGTAAGTTAGATTATTTTAGTTTATTTTTATCTAATTTTTCATAGTTACTGTCCTAAAAATTCATCTATCCTTTTTTTTTTGTTCCAGTAACCACATCGCCTCTTTTCTTTTTTGAAATATCTAAAATTGTAAACAAATGTTATTTAGACTCTGCAATCACCTATATGTGTGACGAGACTAAAAAAAGAATTCCTTCCCACGCACGCAACACACACACACAAACACAAACACCCCACACACATACACTCACCATTCCCTTTCCCCTCTTTTTTCTTGTCATAAAAAAGTACATTGGTTTGTCTTTTTTTTGAAAATTTTTTCTTTTTCCCCCCAATCCCGTTTTAAATTCGTTTTCCAAATTTTTTGGTTCCATATAAGGGGTTTTTCCCCTTCCCCCCACAAAGCGTACAGGTTTTTTCCAATTTATCAGCATTGGGATCGCTTTCGCGGGATATCTGTGTGTGTGGTTTTGTGTTGTGTGTGTGGTGGTGTGTGGTTTTTGTGTTTGTTGTGTTTTGCATAAATACTTGTGTGTGCTCCCTGCTGCCCATCGGCTCCCAATTTTTACATTTTAAAAAACACGAACCTCCTTCTTACAGTGAGGAATGGGGGAAAGGGGGGGGGATGGTGAGGGGGTTGAATTTGGGAAAGTGCAAATTTGGGGGGGGGGGGGGGGGGGGGGGGGGGGGGGGGGGGGGAGGGACCCCATAAGGGGGGGAAGGGGGCCTTGGAATCCAAAAAAACGAGTGCTACCTTCCTTTAAGGTTGATAGTTTTTTAAATTTACCTAAGCGAAAAGCCAAGGCCATACCACGTTTTAACACCGGGTTTTCCCTCTGATCACCGAAGTTAAGCCAAAGTCGGGGTGGTCATATTGGATGGGGGACCGCCTGGGGAACCCCCGGGGCTTGGCAACTAATTTTTTTTTCTTGTCTCGTTGTTGGCCCCTATTTTAAATTTTTTTCATACTTATATGTTTCTGTTCTTTTTTTTTTAAATTTTTTAATTTTTTCAAACATTTGTTTTTTCAAATTTATTTTTTTCCTTTTTTTTGGGTTTCTTGCACAATTGTCACGCATTTAAAACCCATGTCTAAACGATCACATGAGAAAAGGTTTTTTACTGTCCCCAAATTTTCAGGGAGGGCCCCTCACCCATATTATGTTTCTTCTCCCAAAATCTGGGGGAAAGTATATTCATATCTACAAAAGGTTTCTAGTATATTTGTAAAAATTTTGGAAACAGGAAAGGGTGTGTAAAAAGAGAGAAGTGTGTGTTGTGTGGTGTGTGGTGTGTGGTGTTGTTTTGTGTGTGTGGTGTGTGGGTGTGTAAGTGTGGTTTTGTGTCCCTGTGTCTGTGGGCCGGTGTCTGTGTCCCCTTTTAAAAGAAGGAAGGGGGGGGGGCAGAGAGAAGGAGGCTTAATTTTTAAAAGCCATTTTTTCCCCATATTTTTTTACGTTTCATTAAATTGTTTTTAGAAATAACTTCAAAAAATTTGAATTTTATCGCGCCGCGTTTGTCTCGACGTTTGTTGTTTTTTAGTACAAGCACAAATTTACATTTGGGCCCGCCTTCTTCTGCGTCTCAAAAATTTTCACTCCCCCAAAACCCTTTTCCATCGTTTTTGGGGAAGAAAACAACAAGTTTTCCAAGTCCAAACCCCTTTTTCCCCTGTCCCTGTTAATTAGCCCGGGAAAAAAACTGTTAACCTCAAAACCAAGAACCAAAAATTTTTTTCATATTAAAAACAAAAACCTTTTTCCCCCAAACAAGGTATTTCCCTTCATTCCAACGGCACCATTACTACCTGTCCTCTACCTTTAAATTCACCTCTGTCCTGCACTCACCAAGATGAAGGTTTTTCCATGAGCCCGTGGTGTTTTTGTTGTGGAGGGGGGGGCTGGGGTGGGGGAAGTAGTTTTTCCCCTTTTTAAATCTTCTTTTTTTTGTCGACTGTACAAGAATCAAGTGATGTTTGTTTTAGTTTATTAAAAAATACTTTGGGCCTAAAAGAGTGCCAACGCCTTTCCAAAGTTTAAACAACCCTTTTTCCCTCCATCACCGAAGTTTAGGGAAAAAGTCGGGCCTGGGGCATACTTGGGTGGGGTTTACCGGGCCCGGGAAAACCAGGTCTTTTGGGAATTTTTTTTTTTTCCCCCCTTTTTTTTTTTTTTCTTTTAAAAATTTTTTTATTTGGTCCCCGTTCCTCTCTTTTTCCCCTTTTTTTGAGGGTTTTAAAATGGGGTTTTTTTTTCCCCATCCTTTTCCCGTGGGGCCCCCAAAATCTTTGCATGTATTTTTGCATACGTGTATGCTGCCCAAATCTGCCATCTCCCCGTATTAAAGCAAAAAAAGGGCCCAAAAAAGTCCTGTATCTTGTGCTTTTTTTCCCCTTTTCTGTGCCTTACACACATTTTCCCCTTTTTTTTACATCACAACAACCCCACCCAAAAAACTTCAGTTTATCAAAAACGTTATTTACAGAAATTTTTTCCCCTTAATTCATTAAAACACAAAATAACATCACACTTAAAAAAAAAAATTGGGGCCTGATGCTTTCCCCCGGGTTTATCTTTTTAAAAGGCCCCATCCCCCCCCTTATTTCAGTGCTGGGTTTTTTTCATTTCTCATTTCTCCTTTTTTTTCCCTTCACGCAACTTTTCTTTTATACCTCTTTTTTTTTTCTGCCTTTTTCAAATTTTGTAGCATGCCCTCCTCCCCTCTCTCCTCCCCTCTCTTCCCCCCCCCTTCTCATCTTCCCCTCCTTTTCTCCTCTCTCTCCCTCTCTCTAACACATTCACCCAAAACAACACACCCCAACACACCCCACACACACCCCACCCACAACACACCCCTTTTTCACAAAAACAAAACACACCCACGCACACAAAACACACACACCCCCAAACCCCAAAAAACACACATACACCCACCATTCCCTTCCTGTTTTTTTTCTTGTCATAAATATAGTTAATTTGGGTTCCCCTTTTTCTGAAAATTTTTTTTCCTTTTTCCCCCCCCAAACCCTTTTAAATTTGTTTTCCAATTTATTTTGGGGTTTCCCTAAAGGGATTTTTTCCCTTTCCCTTTACATGCTGTACAATTTGTCCAAATGCTACATTGCAGCGCGTTGCCCATGTGGGGTGTGGGGGGGGGGGTTTTGTGGGTGTGTTGTTGTGTTTTTTGGGGGGGGTTTTTGTGGTGTGGGGTGTGTGTGTGTTGTGTTTTGTGTTTGCGCATAATTACGTTTTGGGGGCCTCATGCGGCTCATGCAATCTCCCATTTTTGAGCATTTTAAAGCCGAAACCCCCCTTCTTTCAGTGAGGGAAAGGGGGAAATTGATGGTGAGGATTTAGATGGGAAAGTGGGAAAAAGGGAGGGGGGGGGGGGGGGGGGGCCCCTGAGGGGGAGGGTTTCCTTAGATTTCCCCGAAAAGCGTGCTACTTTCTTTCAAGGTTTTTTAGTTTTTTAAATTTACCTAAGCAAAGCCCCAAAGGGGCCAAAAACCACGGTTTTTAAAACACCGGTTTTTCGTCCCCATCAAACCCAAGTTAAAGGGAAATCGGGCCCCGGGCAGAAATTGGATGGGTTTACCGGGCCCGGGAACACCCCGGTGCTTTGGCAAACCCAAATTTTTTTTTTTTCTTTTTTCTTTTTTGGGCATCTATTTTTTTTGTTTTTTTATACTTATTTTTTTTTCTTTTTCTTGTTTCTTTTTCTTTAAAAATTCTTTAAACTTTGTTTATCATTGATTGTTTTCCTTTTTGTGTTACTTGCACAATTGCACGCATTGTCCGCAGACAGTGTACTGAAAAAATCACTTTAGAAACGTTGTTTTACATCCAAATTTTCAGGGAGGGGCAACTAAAATCAACAAATTTTTTTTCTCAAACCCTGGGGGCGTAAAATTCAAATCAAAATATAGTTTCTATCCATTTTCAATTCAAGGGGAGAACAGGATTGGGGTGTTGTAGTGGTTTTAAAAGTTGGTATGTGTTTTGTTGTGTGTGGTTGTGTGTGTGTGTTTTGTGGGGTCTTCTATGTTTTTTTCCTTTTAAGAGAAAAGGCCCCCGGGGGGTGGGTGCGAGGGGAGAAGGGAGTGCATAATTTTTTAATGCCCTTTTTCCCTTTCCCTTTTTTTTACTGGTTTTTATTTAAAAAAAATTTTTTAAAAATAACTTTCAAAAAAAGTTTATTTCATCGTCGCCGTCTTTCCCCGACGTCGTTGGTTTTAAAGTACAACACACTCAGCAAGGGCCTTTCCTCTCTCTGTCGCTGCTAAACTTTTTACTCCCAAAACCCTTTGCCCACGATGGAGTAAAACAAAAACCAATCTCCAAAACAAACCCTTTCCCCCCTGTCCCCGTTGACAAATAGCCCCGGAAATAATCTGTTAACCCCCAAACCAAAAAACACAAACTTTGTTTTTATAATTTAAAACAAACCCCTTTTTCCCCCCAAAACAAGGGATTTCCATTCATTTTCCCAAAGGGACCATTTCTAAACCCGTCCTCTAGCCTAACTTCCCGCCTCTGCCGCACTCACCAAGGGTGAAATTTTTCCATGAGATGTTTTGGGGTTTTATGGTGTGGGAGGAAAGGGGCTGGGGGGGGAAGAGATTTTTTTCCCCCAGTTTTTCTGCTTTCCCCCTTGTCGCGAAAAAGAATCCCGGATGTGTTTTTGGGTTTTAACAATACGTTTGACCCAAGACAGTACCAACGGGCCAAAAACCCCGTTTAAAACACCGGGTTTTCGTCCCGATCCCCGAAGTTAAGGGAACGTCGGGCCCTGCCCTACTTGGGTGGGTGACCGCTTTGGGAAAACCAGGGGCTGTTGGAAATCTTTTTTTTTTTTCCTCCTTTTGGTTTTTTTTTTTTCTTTTCTTCTTTGTTTATTTTGGGCGCTGTTCTCTTTTCTTTTTTCTGTTTTTTTTTTTTGGTTTTAACTTGGGGTTTTTTTTTTTCATCTTTCCTGGGGTCCCCCGCACATGCTTTGCATGTATTTCTCCCTACGTTTTATTCTGCCAGCAAATCTGCAAAATCTCCGCTAATTTAACAAACAGGGCCCAAAAAATCCTGTATCTTGTGCTTTTTTCCCCTATCATGTGCCTTTCACACTTTTTCCCCCGTGGACATCAGCAAAAAACCAACCCAAAAAATGCTTCAGTTTTCATAAAACTTGATTTAAAAGAATGTTTTTCCCTTTTTCAAATTAAAAAAGCAAAAAAAAAATCAGCTACTGAAAAAAAAATGTCCGATGCTTCTCAAGGTCCTTTTTCTTAAAAAGGAAAAACACCCTTCCCCCTTGATTTCCCGTTCTGGTTTTTTCATTTCTCATTTCCCTTTCTTTTTTCCTTTAGCTGCAACTGTTGCTTTTAAACATGCTTATTTTTTTTTTTGCCTTTTTAAAAACTTTGCCCTGCATTTCCTCTCTCTCCTCCTCTCTTCCCCTCACCCCCCCTTTTCTCTTCCAACCCTCTCTCTCCTCCTCCCCTCTTCTCCCCCAACCAACACCACCAACACACACACACACACACACACACACACACCCACAACACACACACACACACACAAAACAACAAACACATTCACCCCCCCATTCCCTTTCCGGGCTTTTTTTCTCAAAATTTTTTGACAATTTGGTTTTTTTTCTTTTTTTTGAATATTATTCTTTTCCTCCAATCCCGTTAACTTTGTTTTCCCATTTATTGGTTCCATATGAAGGGTTTGTTTTTTCCCCCCCCCCCACATGCTGAAAAGGGTTTTTCCAAGTGCTCAGCATTGCATTGCTGCGCGCATGTCTGGTGTGGGTGTGTGTGTGTGTGTGTGTGTTTTTGTGTGTTGGTGTGGGGTGTTTTGTGTGTTTGGGGGAAAAATTAATGTGTGTGCTCATTTTCGTCCTTATTGGGCCCGGGCCCCCCAATTTTTAGATTTTAAAGCATGTACTCTCCTTCCCTTCATGAGGAAAGGGGGAAAGTGGGTGGTGAGGGAGTTGAGATGGGAAATGAAAGGGGGTGAGGGGGGGGGGGGGGGGGGGGGGGGGGGGGGGGGGGGGGGGGGCCAATGAGGGGGAGGAGGGGGGAGTAGAAAGGGGGGAAGAAAAGGGGGGGGGGGGGGGGGGAGGATCCTTAAAGGGGGGGCCCAAAAAAAGGGGATAAACCCTTTGAATTTTTAAGGGGTTTTTCCGGGGAAAAAAAATTAAAAACAACCGGGCCTTTCGTAAATAATTTGGGGACCCCGGAACCCCCAAAAATGGGTTGGCCTTTTTTTTTTCCCCCAATTTTTTTTTTTTTTTTTTTTTTTTTTTTTTTTTTTTTTTGGGGGGGGGGGGGGGGGGGGGTTTTTTTATTTTGGGGGGGGGGGGGGTTTTTTTTTGGGGGGGGGGGGGGTTTTTTTTTTTTTTTTTTTTTTTTTTTTTTTTCTTTTTTTTGCCTTTTTGGTTACATTTTAAAAATTTTTTTCCATAAAAAATTTTTCTGGTTCCTTGGGGTTTTTTTTTTTAAATTTTTCCTTTAAACCAAATTTTTTTTCAAAATTGGGGGTTTTTCCTTTTTTTGTTCTTGAAATTTTGGGTTTAGATAACAGGAATTGGTGGTGTGGAAAATTGGTTTTGGTTAAATTTGTGGGGGGGTTTTTTGTTTTTTCGCTGGCCGTTTCTTCTTCAAAAGTGTTTTAGTTTTTGAAAGTTCCAAGGGGGGGGAGGGCAGAGGGGAGGTATTGTGTTTTGTTGATTTTTTTTTTTTTTTGTCGTTTAGTTTTTTGGGTCTTTGTTTGTTTTAAAAGAGGGCCCCCCGGGGGGGGGGGGAGGTTTTTCCGAAAAGAAAAATGCAAAAATTTTAAGCCTTTTCCCTTTATTTTTGTAAAATTTTCATTAAAAAAAATTATTTGGGGGAAAATAATTTTAAAAACAAATTTAAATTCCCTCTCCCCCACTTTCCCCCTTCAAAAAATTTTGTTTTAATTCCAAAACCAAGGATTTCCCCTCGGTTGTTTTCCCTTTAAACCCCAAACCCCTTTTCCCCAAAGAAAAGGGCAATTTTTCCAAGGCAAACCCATTTCCCCCTCCCTTTGCCAAAAAATTAAAATCTGAAACCCCAAAACCAAGGGGAACCAAACCCTTCCTTGTTTTCTTAAGGGGGAAAGGGGGGGGAAAATTTTTCCCAAGCGTTAAATTTTTCCATTCAAAAACCCAAGGGAAAATTAAAAATACTTTTTAAACCCCAAAATTTTAAGCCTCCCTTTGGACCCGGCCCCACCAAAGAAGTTAACCCAAAACGGGTTGTGTATTGTGGGGGAGGGGGCCCCGGGGGGGGGAATTTTTTTTTTTCCCTTTTTGTTTTTTTTTCTTTTCATTACAAGAATATTTGGTGTGTTTTTTTTTTTTTTGTTTTAAAAAACGGGGGTTTCCCCCAAAAATTTCCAAGGGCCCCTACCCCTTTTAAAAAATTCTGCATACCGTAATTTAAACCCCAAAGTGGGGGGTTTAGCCGGATTGAAAGCCTGGGCCCAAAAGGGGCTTTTTGCTTTTTTTTTTTTTCCTTCCCTTTTTTTTTTTAAAATTTCCCCAAAAAAATTAGATTTTAAAAATTTGTTTTCTCTTATTTCGTTTTTTTTTAACTGGGGTTTTTGTTTTCTCTTTTCCTTGGGAAAAACCCCCCTTTTATTTCATGTTTTTTTTCCCTTTTATTTTTGCCGCCCTTCAACCTTTTGCCGCAATAATCCAAACAGGGGAAAAATTTTCTTTGCCCTTTTTCCGCTTATCCCCTACCTTACACACAACCCACAACACAACAAACCAACCCCCGAAAGCCAATCCCCAAAAACGGGGAAAAAAACCCAACAAAAACACAAAAAAACACATCACAAAAAACAATTTACCTTCCCCTTTTCCTGGTCTTTTTTTTTCTTAAAAAGGACAATTTTCCCCCTTTTTTCTGGTTTTTAAAATTTCCCCTTTTTTCCTTTTTTCCCCTCCAATTTCCCCCGTTTAATTTTTTTTTCCTTTAAAATTGGGTTTCCCAAAACCCCCAAAAACCCCCCCCCACAACCCAAAAAAAAACCCCCCAAGGCCCCCCCCAAAAAACCCCTCCTCCCATTTTTGTTTTTTTTGTTAAAAAAAGTGGTTGGTTTTTTTTGTAAATTTTTTTTGTGTTTGGCCCAAAAAATTTTGGGGGTTCCTTTAGGGGTTTGTTTTTCCCCTTTTCCCCAAAATTTTACAATTTTAATTAAAAAACATTTTAATCCCTTCGCGTAGGGAAGGGAAAATGTGGTGGTGGGTTGGTGGGTGGTGGGGGGGGGGGGGTGGGGGGGGGTGTTATCCCAAAAAAGGTGTAACCTGCTTTCAAGGATTAATTTTTAAAATTTTTAAAACAAATTAAACCCCCTTTCCCCGTTTAAAATGGGGTTTTTGATTGAAGTTAAAAAAGTGGGGGCTTGGGGGTGGGGGAAAAACCTGGGGGAAAGGGTTTTTTTTCCCTTTGGGGGCCCGGGAAGCGACTTTCCTTTTCTTTTTTTTCGTTTTTTTTAAAAATTTTTAAAAGTTTTTCCTTAAGGGAAAATTTTAACCCAAACACGAAAAACAGGGCTGAAAAGAAACCCCGAAAAAAAGTTGGCTGGGCCCGTTTTAGGGAGGGGCAACCTTCCTTTTAACTATTTGGTTTTCTTTTTTTTCCCCCTTGGGAAAAATATTTTTTTTTTCAAACTTAAGTTTTCTATTTTTTTTTTAAAAATTCTTTTAAAAATTTGGGGTTTTTA
>CM031596.1:26373159-26375659 GCA_018398815.1 Conus ventricosus | reverse complement strand
AGCGTGGATGTGGGGTGGGTATGGGGAAGGGGGGGGGGGGGGCAGAGTGGAAGGTGTTTTGCTTTGAATTAAGCAAGCACACATTTTTTTAAATTATCTCTTTTTGAAAAGAAAAAAGGTGTTGAATGCAGCGCTTGAAATTAACTGGGTTTTAGTTTTGTTGGGACCAAGATCTCACTGCAGCTAACCGATAATTCAAATGAACCAAATTTCAATTAACAGCGAGGAAGAAGAACCCTGGCCGTACTTAAAACCCTTTCACCGCCAAGCATGTTTTATGAAAATGAATTTTTAAGAAATAAAACACTGGAAAACGCCCTGTTGTCGACTCTGCAGGCAACCAAATGACTTTGTGATTAATGGCAAGGATACCCCCTGTGCTGATGTCAAGTAGTGTGTTCTTATCTCTTTGAATAAGAGAGTCAGAGTTGTCAGAGTTACGTCCCTTTATTGTTGAGTAAACTTGACATCGGCAGTTGATGACTTGAAATGATCTGGGAATTGAAATTTATCCGAGTTCATATAAAGCGGATTTTACTGTGTAAATAGACAATGGGTCTTAGGTCCACATTTCCTACAGAGATGTGATTGTAGACCTACTGTCTCACGGACATTACTGACGTGTCACACACTGTGGATCATTTGGTCAGCAACGATGTACAGAGACCATTTTCTTTGAAAATTGAGATTAGAAATCCTTTACCCACTTTATTTATTTTTTTTTTTTAACTTTATTTTCACACACACACACACACACACACACACACACACACACACACACACACCAAGCACGCACGCACACACGCGCTCATACACGCACGCATGCGCGCACACGCACACACACACACACGTACGCATGCATGCATGCACGCGCGCGCCACACACACACACACACACACACACACACACACACACACACACACACACCACACACGCACGCACACACACACACACACACACACACACACACACACACACACACACATGCTTGTGTGTGTGTGCGCGCGCACGAGTGGATGGATGCTTTGACATGCTTTCAGGCTCTCGGGCCAACGTAACATACCTAACTTGTTGTTTAATTCATTTGTTGATATTGTGTTTTGCTGCCCCAACTATTGTATCCGTTTTGAGGCTGTTCACATTGCCTATTGCATTGTACTACATTAATAGGCCTTGTGACTTCGTGCAAAATTTATATTTCTAAGCGAATTTGTTTCTTCATCTCTCTCTCTCTCTCTCTCTCTCTCTCTCTCTCTCCTCTTCTCTCTCTCTCTCTCTCTTTGTATTTTTGAAATCATTGTTGTTTGCGTTTATTTAAGGCGCGTTTCTTTTTTTTTTTTTTTTAAACCTTATTTTCTTAATGAGATTTTGTTTTCTCTGTTAAATTTGTAATATTGCTGTTTTCATAGTTCTTATGAACATCATTGTCATCGGTAATTTATTGGTCAGTAACTGCATGCTCTTGCATATTGACTCCTACGATTTGTGGCCAGAAGTATTGCGTTTAAGGCACCTTTCTTAATACACGCCATTGACTTATAATCATCATGCCATCTGCTTTAGACACTTGGCCTTCACAGGAGGGACTTCGCCTAGGATATTTAAATACAAACAGTGCCAGAAATAAGACAGACGAAATTGCTGCAATTCTTCATAACAATGGGAATAACTTTCCTGTCGTTTGCACAGCAGAGTCTTGGTTAGCAGATATGATTTCTGGGTCAGATATGTACATGGCAAACTATGAGACAATCCGATTAGACCCAAAGGCTCCTAAACTAGAACAGGATTACTTCTATACTGTGCTAGATCATTAAGTATAAACAGGATAACGCATCTTGAAAAATACAATATAGAATCCATCTGGATTGAATTGAATTTTAAACATTGGAAGCTTATAATGGCAGGATTTCTATACAGAAACCCAGCTGAAGTCACTAACTGGTACGACAGGTTTAACTTAATGATGGTTGCCGAAATTTTGGAGTCAAAGCAAATTATTCTTTTTGGTGACTTTAATATAGACTTGGCATTGCCTAGGACAAAATGGAATCGTGCTTATACTATGTATGGTTTGGAACAAATGATCGATCGTCCTAGTTGCATTACGGAATGTACAGAAACTCTCATTGATCACATTTACGTCAACACAAAAGCTTACACAGTAGAAGTGTGTTTTGTACAGAGAGGCTGCAGTGACCATTCTTCTGTATGCCTAACATGGATAAAACAAAAGGTGTCAAAATTTCCAAGTCTGGACATAAGGAATTTTTTTTTTATAGATGCTTACCACATTTCGATGAAAATGCTTTCCTAAACGATTCACTTCACTCTGATTTCTGTGTATCAGATCAGAAACCCTTACAATGCTGTAAACTTTTGGATTAGTACATTCAGTTCAGTATATCATAAACATGCACCCTTTGTAGGAAAAGGAGTGAAGCATGTCATTAAACCACCATGGTTAACAAAGGAGATAGATAATGATATACAGAAAAGA
>CM031596.1:26332122-26373059 GCA_018398815.1 Conus ventricosus | reverse complement strand
TCACCTCATGTCTCCATGTAAGCCAGTTTTGAAAAGTGTTTCTCTTTTTAATTATGTCTTTTTCTGCTGAACAGTCATCTATAATAAATAGCGTCTGCGTTCCTTCAAACAATTTATTAAAGTGTTCTAAACACTCACTCAGTTTATTGCTAGGATCAACTAAAATATGTCATCATCTGTCCATATAAACCTTCTATCATGATATGCTTTGTTCCATTTAAGTGTTGGACAGAAAATCACAATATGAATCAAAATTATAGCGATAACTGTTTGTAATAGGTCTAGGATAAATATTGTTTTCCCACAACCAGTTTGCCACAAATTAATGAGCAATGAGGAGTTTTTTGTCATAAAGTTTAACTGCTCCATAGTTTTTAAACAGAATTTAATCTAATCCAGTTATTATTTTTATCATACTCTCCGTCAAACTTGTTCAGTATAATAAAAACCCTATGAGGCCTAAATGTGTAAGATTAATCCAATTCAGTTCTGTAAGATTGTTTCTATTTAAGTCAACATTGATTTTGTTGGCTTGTTGTTATGATCTTAATATCCTCACCATTGTGAAGAAACGACTATGGTAACGTTAAGACGTTTAACGTCTAAGTTTTGCCAGCTAATATTAATTCCTTTTATAAGGACGTCACTAACGCCCACAACCCCATCCCTCTCTACATCTTTAAAGACAGAAATTTCAAATATCATTGTGAACGCATCTCCTAATTTTCTGCTTGGAAAGAACTGTAATTTTGTAGAAGCTTTCTTTAAAACCGTTTCTTTTCTGTGGAGGATGTACTGTTTTTTCCCATACGGCGTTATTTCAATCTCTTTCCTACTATTGTCGTTGGCATAAGACTTACATGTAAAGGGCCAGAGTTGAATGCTTTTCTGAAACTTTTTTGTCGGCTAAAAAAAAGTAAATGGGCTTATGAATTCAAATTTTATTTCCCATTCTAAATATGGTTCTAAGTGCCATTTGAGGTCAGGTTTTCGAATTATTTTATATTCATACTGGCCAACATTATTTGCTTCTAGATTGCGCAGTTGTTCTAGTTTAGGAAACCTTTTGCTGTCGCCAACCTCTTTGCGTTTATAATCACCATCTTTAGTGTACTCAAACCCATACAAAGCGCCTATCTCACCATTCTGTTCAAAGTCCGCAACGTCTGCAAGGTCTTTTAATTCTAAAGTTATACACCTCACAGGCGCTAATGTAACTCCCGGTTCTTCTGGCCCACGCGACATTTTTTAGTACAGCTTATTATTTTATTTCCAAAACAATGTGCAGGTTATCACATTTTCACGATTTTACCTGTTTTGTCTGCAATTTTTATATTAAATGATCCGACCCTTCCACAAACTAATCTTTTAAACTGTAAATTAGGGAATTGTATAATTTCATAATCGCAATATGCAGCTTTCCCTGACGGAAGAGCTCTTAAAACAGTTGAGGGCCTTCCATCATACAAGTTTTCATCAGTGCTCAGCTCATCTAAATGAACATAGAGTAATGAATGTAATGCAAGATCGAGCGGATTTTCCCCCTCATAAGTAGTTTTGCGTGTGTAACTCTAAATCTATGATTGCCAGCCGCAAAGCCTAACATTTTAGCTAGCTCTTCATCAAAATAGTAACCTGCTTCTTCTTCAGGCTTGAATGTTAACATTGTTTTTTAGATTTGCATTGTTAAGTTTGAGAGTAATGTCGAGTTACTCATTGCTTCTTTTAGTGAGCAAACCCGTAAAACCATCAGGTATTGTTAACTGGCTAACTTTGGCCCCTGATTTGTCAACTTTTAGATCGTATTATTATTCAGGGATTCAGTTATATTAAACCATACATACTTTGTAAAAAATTTCATGAAGTGCGACCATTTTGGTTCCGCAATACGTTCTAACAGCATGTTCTAAAAACGAAGGACGGTCTTGAGTGTTATTGTTACAAACATTTTTTAACGAAATAAAAATGAGTGCATTCAAATATACTGGTGCAAAATATTCTGTTGGGCCGCACTACAATCTTAAAAATATAACAACCGATACTCTTGACATTCTGTGACTCAGTCTGACGCCTTTCATAAAAAGGTGAGTACTCCATTGGACAAATTATCTTAACCCCCCTATTAAAAAAGACTACATCGCAAAAGTGTGGTTCAGTCATCCGATGCAGTTTTATCAGAACCAGTTAAACTTGCTGTGTTTTGTGCATCAACTGGGTGTGGAGTGTCGTATGCTGATCATTTAAATCATCCTGATCCTTTGGTGAGGTCAGGGGTAAAGTTTTTCATTTTATTCCCCCTTCAAAAAGTTTTTTGACAGAACGCAAGAAACCATTCCCAAAGGAAAAAAACCTTTTAAATTTCCATTCAGCAACGGGAAAGACAGAAGGTTTTTGAAAGGACTGTAACAAATTTTCAATTTTTAATGTTGCGACTTTAGAAAAAAGTCGGCCCTTTAAATCATGGTTTAAAGGCACCCCCTTTTTTTTGGGGGCGTGCACAGAAAGTAAAACTAGGGTTTGGAATCCCCTTTTACACATCTTTTTTTCAGCACAGCTGTTACCTAGGGTCCTTGGGCCCAAGAGAAATAAAACGCGTGGAAAAACATTTTTTTTTGACATTTCCAAGGGGCCCCTCCAAAGCGGGAATTTAAAAAAGGGAAATAAAACTCTTTTTTCGTACTTTTTTTGGTGTTTGCTAGGTTGGGCAAGCACAAACGAGATCGGCAAAATTTTGACCCCATCTACGGTTTTTGATGCACAAAAAACTTACTTGGAAAAATTTAGGGGAAACGCTATTAATTCTACAGTTATTTTCCTTCAATATTAAAAGGAAACCAAAATTGTTTGAAAATTTTTCGCAAGATCAAAAGTAGACTTTGTTTGTTGGCAGGGGTTTTAACTGCTACCTTCTGACCTCAGACTCCAGATAGGACAATAAAAAAACTAAAATAATAAATCCTTGGGGCAGGCAATAAACAGAAATTTGGGGAAAAACAAATAAATTTGGGGCCATTTAATATTGCAAGCAGTAAACAAACACCCAAGAATAAGCCCCCAAACCCTGGGTCTAAACCCCAGGACCGTTGAAGTAAAAAAAAAATAAGACCATGAATATGAAAAACAGCACTTTTTCTTGGTTTAAACGGGCCTGGGATTATTGGTTTTTTATTTTAAAAAAATTAAAACCCCAAAACAATTAAGGGGGAAACAAATTGTCCTAAGTGTTTCCACCCATAAACCCAAACTCCTATCCCTGCATAGAAAAAAAGCCAGCTAAAAACACCCCCCAATTTTACCTGGTAAAAGCATCCAGGGTTTTAAACCCCGGGCTAATTTTTTTTAAAAAAACCCCAAAAAGATAAAGCTGTTTTTTTTCCCATGATTTATCGGGGTTGGAGGCGATGGGGGTGGAGGCACGGGACCCCACCACCGCCGCCTGTAATACCCCAATCACCAGTTACTTATTCCCAAATCCTAAGGCTGTTAAACGTTACAAATTTTTTTGACCCCTTTGCTCTCTAAACATGTTTTATTTTTTTCGCTATGTTGGCCCTTCATAAAAAAATTCTTTGGATAGTTTTCTTATTCTTTTTATTTGATTTGCAATTGTTCTGGGTTAGTAGACAACCTTCTATTTCTTGTGATCTCTTTTTGTTCAAGATCTTTTAGTCTTTGGGTTATTCTTTCTTTAAAAAAACCCCCAAGGGGGGCGTCATCACCCTCAACGGTTTTTCTTTTTCTTTTTTTATATGCCATCTATTTTCACCTAGTTTTGCTAAATTGTTTTTTAAATTTCCCCTCTGATGTTTCTCAAAGCTTGATAAAGGGCCGCTATTTCCCGCAATAGGCAATGGGGAATAAATTAAATTTGTTTTTTTAAATTTCTTTTTTCGTCGGGAAAAACTGGTTTCTGTTTCTTTTATTCACCCGTTTTTTTTCCCTTAAAATCTTTAAGTTCCAGGGTTTTGTTTTTGGGTTAGCTTTTGGGAATTTCTTGCAGTGTTTTTTTAAAGTTTAGCAACTGCACCCCTTTTAATTTTGGTTTGGGCAATCCCGGGGCGATTTTGTACGCTCGGCGGGGAGCCCTTTGTCTAATTGTACCTAGGGGCAAAAAACTTTAAGGGGTTCGTTTATTTTGGTAAGCTGAACGCGTTGCCCCCTTGGTCGTTTTCTTAAAAAAAATGGCCACCCTTTTTTCCCTTTCAAAATCTTTTGGGTCTATTTGGGGGGGGTTCAAACCCCCTTAAACTTTGTAAAATGCCCCAAACCAAACTTTTTTTTTTTAATTCAGGGGCCGGGCCAATGGGGTTTCGTTGAGCGTTGCGTATAAAAGGAGTCATTTAAACCTCATGTCGTCCCCAGGATCAAAAACAATAATCTTCTTCCCCTTCAATGCCTGTTTTTTTTTTAAAAAATTTAACTTTTTATTTTTTTTATAAAAAAATGTCACAAGTAATGGCTCGTTTTCTTGACCCCATAGAGACTGAAAGACCCCTTTTGGCTTTGAAGGGAAAAAGGGGGAATTTTACTTTTCCCAAAAATTTAATCCATCTACAAATTGATGCAGATCAAATTTTACTGAAAAATTTTTCCCCCTTTAGGGGGATGAAGTGATTGTGCCGGGTTTCTGCGGTCTTATTTTTAAAAATTTTGGAACCCAATCGGGAAAACAAAAACCCAAACGGGCCAGTTGTCCAAAATTTTTGGGAGGGCAACGTTAAAAAAAAATTTCTATAAAACTTGGGGGGCAAGAAATTTTTTCTTTACACAATGCAGACTTTTTTTTAACCTATTTAAACCCAAAGGGCTAACGGGGAATTAAAAGGGCTAATTTGCTTTTAAAGGGAAATCAAAAATGAAGAAGCATTTAAAACATAAAATTAGGCCCGCGATGTTAAGACGGAAAAATTTGTATGTAGCTGAAAATTTTTTGGTTTTGGAAAATCGTTTTTCTTTTCCCCTTAATTTTGATTTGTTAAGTGGCATGCCCCCGATTTTAAAGGAGCATTAAAAGACGATTTTTCAAAATGAACTAATTTTTAATGAATAAAAAGGGGGTTTTATCAATAACCGACCCGACAAAGTCAGCATTTCTGACATCCGTTAGGGGTTTGACGTTGTTTTAGCAACCCAAAATTTTCAAGGGTGATTGAGCAACAATATCAGGTCAAAATTAGGGAATATATTACGAAAGAGTGATTATTTAAAACAAAAATTCCCAGAAGCAGGGGAGACACTTTTATGGAATTTTAGTTTTTAAAAACCGCCCGCAAAATCGCTTAAAATATTTTTTTTGCGGGGTGAAGATGAAGAACCATTCAAAAGAGGAAGTGAAAAATTTTTTAATCCCAAAAAAAAACGAAAGTACAAAGTTTGATTGAGGGTAGTTTCCCAAAAAAAATTCTAAAGCTTGCGGGCTTAGACCTAAACGCATTTTTTACGAAAAAAGAAAAAATGTTTTGGGGGCGGGAGGTGTAGAAATCCCAAAAGTAGACCCTTTTGTCCCAAAAATCTACACCTTTTACCAGTAAACTTGATGATTAAATTTAACAACGAAAACGGTTTTTTGGATTGACCCCAAAATCGACAGAGGATAATTCCCGTTGCATGGAAAAATGGAGGGAAAGGTTAAAAAACGTAATTTAAAAATTCAAATTTATAAAAAAAAGATGGGATTTAAAACCCCCCTTTAAGGGACATTTGTTTTTAAAATTTTGATGCGCGCGAATATTAAAGATTAAAAGATTAAAAGATATACAATACTTAAAATTTTTTTTAAATTTTTAAAAAAAACATGTCTGTTCCCAAATTTAAACCAAATGTACCTACAGCGCCAGAAATTCACCAAAAGAAAAAGAAAAAGCCCCCCGGGATAAAAAAACCCTTTTGTTTTTCCAACATTACACAAAAAGCTACAAAAACTAGGCAGGGCCTTTTAAAATACAGCAAAACCCAAAAAAGGTTTTTTTGCTGCCTTTAAAGCTGTTTCCCGGGTTTTTTTCTGGAGCATTTGACTTTAAGCGCCTCTAACGGCAGGGAAAAGTTTTAGGGTTTTTAGAAAGGCCTTTGGGCCCCCGGTTTGCTATACCTCTAGGGGTTTTTTCTTTTGCCCCTTGGGGCCCAGTTATTAGCTTAGGTGCTGCTAGCAAAAAAAAAAAAAAACGAAACTCCCAAAAAACAACAGAATGGTTCAACTAATAACAGCTAAACTTAGTTTCTTCAAGCTGATTATAAATTTAAAACACTAGCTGACCAAAAAATTTACGGGTGAAAAATTTTAAAGTTTTAAGGGCCCTTTTGTGATAAAAAAGACAAAAGTTTGATCTTCAAAGAAAGGCGGGGGACGTTTTTCTCAAAAGCCAACCCCGACAGATAAAAAAAGGAAAAGTTTTTTAAAAAAAATAAACGAAACATTAAAAATCTGTTCTAAAAAAGTCACATTAAAAAACGCCCCCAAAAGGGGGTTTTTTACTTTAGTTTAAAGATCCAACACAAAAAGACCGTTTATTTTTGATTAAATTTTTTTTTTTTAATTTAAAAAAAAATATTTTTAGTTAGAAAAGAAAAATCAGCTGGATAAATTATATGAAGGACCCCGACGAATTTTTTTAAGCAATGCAAGAAAATTTTTTCAAGAGACTGAATTTATATTGATTAGAATCTTGGGTTTCCCGCAAGGTACGGGGGAAATGTTGTCGGGTATTTCTCAAGTTCCCCGGGGAAAAATAAAAAAAGACCCCCCAGTTAAAGTTGTTAGCTGTTTTAATCGACAAAAAAAACCAAAAAATGAAGAAAACCTAGAAGTCTGGGTCTGACAAACAGCAGGGGCTATTTTTTCCTTACTTAACAAACCCGGGGGGGGGGTTTGGGGAGACCAAATGCTTACACAGTTTGAAGTGGTGCGAAGAAGCCAAAAAAGAGGCTCTGGTTGGGCAGAGGGCGAAGTCTTTGAGATTAGATTAAAACAGGTAAGTATGGCCCCCGTTGTAGGCAGGGTTTTTTTTCCACTACCTCCCAGATTAGTAGCCAAAAAGAGCATTTTTAAACATAAAGAAAACAGACAAAAAAATGTTTCCCTGTGGGGTTCTTTGCAAAGGGTGCTTTTCGCCCGCAAAAACGCAGAGAGGGGGTGTCTAACTATCACCCCTTTCATCAATGATTTAACTTTTGGGAAAATCCTTTCCCGGGTTGCGTGGATTCCATTTATCAGTTTGAAGAACAAAACAAACCAATAATGTTAATGTTTAACATGGGAAAGAGGAAAAAAATTTTACAGCCCATCAGAGGTCCAAGAAAAGGGCCCCAAAATTTGGGGCCAGACAAAATCATGTTGAAATTATACTTTGGTGTTTTCACCGCACCCCCATTACCCCAAAAAGTACCACAATGAGTAGTTAAAATTTGGGTCATACTTCAAAAAAAAAAGGGGGATTTAAAAAAGAATTTTGCAGAAAAAGTTTAAACCGAATGCCAACTGTTCAAGCCCCAAGCGAACATAAGAAAAATTGTATTGGGGCCCCGTTTACTGTAATTTCAGAACTAATTAAAGCCCCCCCCCGGAAACTAAAAATTAGTTTTTTAAAAACTGGAAAAAAATGCAAAATTTCCCTACGTAGTTTTTCCAGGGCTTTGAGTCGCTCAAATTTTTCCCCTTTTGAAGGGCCGCGCCAAAAAAAACTTCGAAAAAAAAAAATCTTTAAAGAGTAATTTTAACAGATTTGGTTAATTTTCCTTTATTATTGTTAGGTCGGATGGCGCTCATTTAGCACCAGAATTATATAGAGGACCAGATGCGGCTAGAAGATTTTTACAGCGCATGCAGCAAGTGCGTAATGATTGTTCTAATAATCTGAATTTATCTGAAATCATAATGACGCCTAAAGACCAAGAACAGTATGACTCAGCCACACATTGTTGGATTTGTGGTTTAGGCCTCTCATCAGACGAAGCCAATCTGACAGTAAGAGACCATGATCACATTAGTGGAAAGTTCAGAGGAGCGGCGCATAACAAATGCAATCTTCAACTAAAGTTTGACCCAAAGACATGGAAGCTGCCCATCTTCTTTCACAACTTGCGAGGTTACGACTCTCATCTTATATTGCAAGCAGTAACCAACGCCTTCAGGGTGTCATGCATTGCACAGTCATCGGAAAAGTACATGTGTTTCACTTTAAATAACATGTCTTTTTATGACTCTATGCAGCACATGATGGGATCATTAGAGTCACTAGCTATGTCCTTAAAATCCTGCCCAATAACGGAAGAATATTTTGACCCAACTCTCGTTAGAAAGGGCGTTTATCCTTATGAGTACATGAACAGTTGGAAAGGTTTGACGAAGATACACTTCCGCCTAAAGGCGCGTTCTTTTCTAGTCTTAGAGGAAAGGACATCAGTGATTCAGATTACCAGCATGCTCAAGAAGCGTGGCAGAAGTTAGATTGTAAAACGATGGGAGACTATCATGACTCCTACTTGATGGCTGATACATGTTTGTTGGCGGATATTTTTGAAAATTATAGGAAGACCTGCATGAAACATTACAGCCTGGATCCTGCGCATTACATTTCTGCGCCCGGGATGAGCTGGACGCTTTCTTAAAGTTTACTGGAGTACAGATTGATTTATTGTCAGATTTACCAATGATTCAGATGATTGAAAACGGATTGCGTGGAGGAATTAGTATGGCGTCGCATCATTACTGTAAAGCAAACAACAAATACTTGGACGACTATGATCCAAGTAAAAGGTCTAACTATCTCATGTATTTAGATGCAAACAATCTGTATGGATGGGCAATGGCGCAATCACTTCCATTACGCAACTTTAAAATGTACACAGAAGACAATCCGAAAAACATTCAAAAGGTATTAACGTGGTTGGGCAGTTTGACGTCGGATCAACAGCGTGGATACATTCTAGAAGTTGACTTAGAATATCCTCATGAACTCCATGACCTGCATAATGACTATCCATTAGCAGCAGAAAGCCTAAAGATGAATCCAAGAGAGCCGCCTAAACTTGTGCCTAATCTTCGGGGCAAAAAAAATTATGTCTGCCATTACAGACTTCTACAATTTTATTTAAGACACGGTTTGAAGTTGACAGCTGTTCATCGTATAATTGCTTTTGATCAAGAACAGTTCATGAAACCATACATCATGAAGAACACTGATCTCAGAACTAAATCCACAGATGCTTCAGAAAAAGACTTTTTCAAGCTGATGAACAACAGCTGTTTTGGAAAGACTATGGAGAATCCGCACAAGCGTAAAGATGTCAGATTGGTCACCAAAGAGAACGAAGCAATTAAGCTAACTTCAAAACCTAATTATCAGGACTTCAGAAGATTTCATGATCAGCTTTTTGGCATAACGATGAAAAAAAAGAAAGTCAAATTAGACAAACCTGTATTTATTGGGTTTACTGTTTTAGAATTATCAAAGCTTTTGATGTTAGAATTTCTTTATGACTACTTTAAGCCCTTGTATCCAGAGTCCAGAGTACTTTACACAGATACAGATAGTTTTGTTATAGATATCCTTACTGAAGACATCTATAAAGACATGGAATTAGAAGTAGCTAAAGAAGCGAGTGGATGGTACGACACATCCGATTACCCTAAAGAGTCGCCTTTACATTCAATTACTAACAAGAAGGTTTTAGGAAAGATGAAGGATGAATTATCTGGAAAGGTGATTAAGGAGTTTGTTGGTTTAAGGTCGAAAATGTACAGTATTTCGAGCCAGGAGAAAACCATTAAGAAAGCAAAGGGAATATCTCGCAGTGTTGTGCAGTCAAACATATCGCATGACAACTATAAAGAAGCATTGTTTGACAATAAGACTTTTCATCATGACAACGTAAAACTGCGATCTAATCTACATGAGATCAACACAACTGTTGTAACAAAGAAGTCATTAGATAGAACAAACACAAAACGGGTGTTTGTTAATCCAGAGTTTTCATATGCAATAGGGCACTGGAGGACCGCATAAACAGGGGGTTTTATATTTTTCATCAACTTTTATTATAAGATCAATCATATCATCCTCCAATTCATTTAAATCTTTTCTCATGTTTGCTTGATGCGTTCGAATTTTTTTTATTATTTCAAGATATTCTTTTTCCCAATTTGGGGGTTTGAGTTGTAGGTGATCTGGATGATTTAGAATGCATTGATTAATCTTCATAAATGTTCCCCTAATAGCATTACACGCATGAAATGATTCCCGTATCATTTCCAAGGTCTCTTCCTTTACCATTCTTGTTTCATTCTGCGCTTCCTTCTGAGCTTCCATTTTAACTCAATATATTTACGTAAATTAATTAAAGCGGAACTGTGTCTGGTGGGATTATCTGCAGTTCTTCTTTCACAAAAGATCTTTGAGGAGCCGGTTGTTTTGTTGTGTCAGTTTCTCGTAAATAATACACGGGCGGATTCATTTTTACAATTCTTTTTATTTCATATGGATCAACACTCCAAACCGGATCGGTTGCCCTGATGCGAGTGTCCCCTTCTGCTTCCCCCGGTAAATAAAGGTACCTTACTTTCAATCCAAATGGTAATAGTTTGCCGGATGAAGCCTCTCCTTCAACAACATTTATTGTTTTTCTTTTGATTGCTTGTACTGGTTTTAGCCCTTTAAATTCTTCATTATTCATTGCGCGCAAAACTGAGGGCAGTCTTCTAACCCATTCTGTGTTGCGAGAATTGTCAATAAGCTCTCTGTGATACTGGTAGGAAAAAAGTCTTTCAGCTAACTGTTTGTTAAAGTTTTCAACTAAAGCCTGTGATCTGTGAACTCCTGGAATGCCTCTTTTAATGGCAACTCTATGTTTTAACAATAATTGATTCACTCGCCCTTTAAATTCTTTTCCATCATCGACTTGAATCATGCGAGGATAAGTTAAGGGACCTCGTTGATATATTAGTTGTATAGCGACAGCAACAGCAGAGGCACTCTTTGTGTTAATGGTTCTGCATCTTTGTATCTTGAAGCCATGTCAATGACTGTAAGTGCGTACTTAAATCTTTTTCGTCTGATCGTATCATGGGGTAAATATAGAAGATCCATTTGATGGGTGTCGTTCGGTATTGTATTCACAAAGTGTGGTCTCTGTATTCGTCTAGGTGCAGGTAAATAAATTTGCCAAATCGCTTGTTTAGATAACCATTCCTTTGCTGTTTGTTCACTGACTCCCGCTGCTTGGCTTAGCTTTTTTATTGCCGTGATTCCCTTCCAATATCCTTTTGGCGAATAATAGATTTTGTTCATTTTTATTCAGCCAATATTATGTGCAACAAAATACACGATGGTCATACCAAAGATAACAAACACGATTTCTTGCATCTTTTGTTTTTCTGATGGTTGATAAAAGTCACTGAATTTTGGTGGGGGCAATGTTTCGATCGGTTTGCCTGTTACAAGATAATATTCTTTTATTGCCTGGTCAACATCTTTAAATGTGTAAGCTGCATGTCCCTGTTTTTTCAGTTTGTTATTAATAAAATCTAACTGCTCAATTCTCTGCTTTTCATAGGTGTCTTGTGCAGCTGCTAGTTGCTCCATAGCTTTGTTATGTCTTTTTCTCTCGCCGTCATCCCGTAGTTTACTAAACGCGTAATTACTTCCGCTAAAAGCAAGCGCATTCACCACAGCGCCACCTATCATCATTACGAGTGAAGCCATTTTTTATAAATGTATTTTTTATTTACATATTTATACTGTCTGGAATTATTCCTTGCTTGACTAGAAAATCTTTCGTGGCAAACGAAGCTGCAATGATAGCAATCAGCTTTGCTGAATCCTCAAAGTCTAGTTTGCCAAGATCTGCTGGTTTAATTCTTAACAAGCTTTTACCAAGCATTGTGTATCCTATACTTAGGCCTCCAATAACAGCAGAATGGTATGCAAGGTTGGCAACAGTTTTTTCAGCGCTCATTTTAAAAAATAAAATAATTATAATTAATAAAAACATGAACACCGATGATCTATTAAACCTTCCTGAACTTATGATTACAAATGACCAGGTTGATGAGCAAGCTATTATGCCAAAAAAAGAAAGACTGTATTCTTTGGCAGCATGTGGAAAAACAAAACAGTTCCTCGGAAATGAATTCAGCATAGAACAGATCCAACAGATGTCGCCACAAGACATTGTAAAGTATCATAACAGGTATGAAGCGCAGCTGGGGTCTAGAATGGTGAAAAGTGTGGGGCAAACGGTTCTTAGTTTGTACACTAAACTAGTCAGTAGATTTGCTCCCATTGATTCTGAACAAGATCTTACGTATGATTTAACGCAGGATCCAGTTTTAACTAAGTCATTAGAGTCTCTAGGGTGTGATTTATATTACAGATTTGGAACATTGTTATCGCCACTAATCATGGGATTAATTACTTTTAATCATATAGATTTTATTTCCCTTCAAAATGACCGAGCCAGAAAATCAGCAGAATCAGAAAACATTGAATCCAGTAAAGAAAGTGACCAGCGAGAAGCATCCTCATCCTGGGCGTGTTGAAGCAGGAAAAAAATTAGCAGAGTGGAACAGACAAAGAAAATTAATGTTACAATCACAGAATATAACTCATCATGAAAACATAACACCGCCAACAGTTAATTCAATGTCGGCTATAAAAACACCAGTTGATTCAAGGCCTACAGCGCCAAAGTCTTCATGGAATATTGAACTTAAAACTGTTGCCATTTTTGGCGCCCTTGCTGCTGTTGGAGGCGGTTATTACGGTTATAAAATATATAAACAGCAACACCAAGAACCAAAGTCCAAACAATCTCAACCACTAAATACAAAAGACGAACACAACAGCACGCCAGGAACGCCAACAAAAGATCATTTTGATCCATTTCAGATGCAATAATATTTTAAAAACTTAATTTTAAAATTTTTTTGATAAAAATAGAGCATGACGGATTATTATTTGTTTAAAATGATGGAGTCAATAAATAAAGACATGGAGTCTATAAAAGACATTACCATAGACCAGAATTGTAATCAATGTGGTTGCTTAGGATGTAAGAACTTCATTAAGATCTATGCTGACCGATTTCGCACAGAGGACGCTGAGCAAGACATCCTCAACGATGACGCGTTTTTTGAGGCGTGTGTGTACTATATTAGACATCTACTATTTAAGATAAAAACATAGATTGTATTTTTTTTTTTGATAAGATAACTTGAATAAGAACTTAGAGGATGACTTAGTTATGATCTTAGGTTAACTTGGGTAAGAACTTGAGGTGACTTGGGGGATAACTTAAGTAAGAACTTAGAAGTGACTTGAGGATGACTTGAGGATGACTTGAGGATGACTTGAGTAAGAACTTAGAAGTGACTTGAGGATAACTTGAGAACAACTTGAGTAAGAACTTAACTAAGAACTTGAGGTGGCTTAAGGTGACTTTTAAAAAAAAAAAAAATTTTTTAATTTTTTTTAAATTTTTTTTTAATTTTTTTTTTTTAATTTTTTTAATTTTTTTTTTAATTTTTTTTATTTTTTATTTTTTTATAATTTTTTTTTTAATAATTTTTTTTAATTTTAAAAAAAAAAATTTTTTTGACTTAAGGTGACTGAAAGTGATTTATCTCCCTTTAATTATGCAAAAAAATATAATTACCTCCCCTGAATAAATTATCTATTTATAGATCAGTGAGAGAGAATTGATTATTAAAAGTTGTGTTTTTGTGTTTAATTTGCTAAAGTTTTTAATATAAATATTGTACAAAGTAGCTACTAAAAAGTACTTTAAAGCACAGTTGTTGTTTAACCTTTAAAACTATTCTGCTTGAATAAAAACAATTTTAATAACACCCCCAATTATGCATAAACACCATAAAATTATGAGAGCTTTCAGTTTGTACAATATATATATTAATCCTAAAAGTGTAAAGTTGGGAATATGCCTGCGGTGGTTTTGTGCTTGTTTGTGTGGGTTCTGAAAAGTCTAAATTTGGCCCTCTTCTCTGCCCTATAGTGACCCTTCCCATTTTCGTGTTTCGTCTAGGTCACTGGCGCGGCTATAAACGCCCGCAAACCACAATGTGTTGTCTGGGTCACTGGCGCGGCTATAAACGCCCGCAAACCACAATGTGTGTGTCCTAGGAAGGGCCACTGAAAATGGGGTGAGAGAATTGCCCCAAATTAGACAAACTGAAAGTAGACAACCAAGTGTAGAAATACCACTATTAGAGGCATATTCCCAAAACTCTTCGCATCTAGCCACATTATCTGTGATCCTCTGGATCTGGCTTGGGACCCTAGGGCGCCATAGGGTCTCAAGTTAGACCCATGGGTGATCAGTAATGTGGCTAGATGCGAAGAGTTTTGCTTTTTTTTTAAAGCGGTCGGCCAATGAGCGGTAGGTCTCCCCAATATACAGCTTGGAGCAGAGGGTGCAGGTCAAGATGTACACTAAGTCCCTAGACTGGCAGTTTAAACTGGACCTCACAGTGAATGTGCCAGTGGGTCCCACGACTGTAGCTGAAGTGTCTATGAATGGGCACGTCTTGGTGAGGTTGACTGGGTGGCCTGCGGTCTAAGCTTGGACCTCACAAGCATGTCACGCAGGTTCTTGTCCCTCTGAAAAGCAAACAGGGGTGGCTTGGAAAAGATTTGTTTGAGGTCTGGGTCTTGTTGGAGGAGACTAAAGTTTTCACGTAGGATTCTGCAGACTGGTAGGTTGTGAGGATGGTATGGGATGACTACCACAGCGCGATCCTCATCCTCTCCCGTTGCTTTTGGTCTCAGGGCTTCTGTGCGGCTGGTAGAGCATGCACGCTCAAGTGCTGTCTGCACAATATCCTCTGGGTACTGGCGGGCTATGAAGAAGGTGGACATCCTCTGAGCCTCATTCTCAAAGTCCTGCTCTCTACTGCAAATGCGCCTGAGCCTTTGGAACTGAGAATGTGGTATACTGTTCCTGGTGGAGGATGGGTGGCTGGAGTTGTACAGGAGATATGCATGTGAGTCAGTGGGCTTGTAGAAGACGGTGGTGGAGAGTTTGGAACAGTCTGGGTGGACAGAGATGGAAAGGTCCAGGAAGGAGATAGATTTGGATGATATTTCGTGGGTGTATCGGAGGGCAGGGTGGAAGTTAGACATGTTTGGATGAAGTTTAACAAGTCTTCCCTTGGTCCCACCGACACACCAAGGCAGTCGTCAATATACCGTTTGAACAGTGCCGGTTGTGTTCCTGTGTAACGGCTGAGAGCTTGCTCCTCCACGAAGCCTACAAACAAGCATGCAAAGCTGGGTCCCATCTTTGTGCCCATGGCGACCCCTCTTGTCTGTGGGTAGTGGCGGTCCTCGAAGGCAAACGAGTTCAGGGAGAGAACCAGTTCTGCTAGGCGGAGGATGGTAGGGATGTGAAGGTGTTTGATGTCACTCTTCTCCAAGTAGTGTTTCAGCGCCTGCAATCCGTCACTATGGGGGATACTGGTGTAAAGTGACACAATATCCATCGTGAAGATGTGTCTCTCCCTGCTGTCATCTGGGAAAGAGAAACCCTCTAACAGTCTCAGAGTGTCGTTGGTGTCTTTTACGTACGTGGGTAGAGTGGCCACTAGGGGTTGGAGAATCTTGTCCAGGACATCAGAAATGATGACTGTGGGGCAAGCGCATGCAGAAACAATGGGACGTCCAGGAGTGTCAATTTTGTGAATCTTGGGTAACAGGTAGAAGTTTGGTTCTTTAGGTTCACTGTTGATGGCATTAAAAGCTTCTGTTGGAAGATGTCCTTGGTCTATGGCCGATTTTATTGTTTTTCGGATCAGTGTGTTGTCAGACTTGATTGTAGATTTCATAATCTCTCTGTAGGAGTCCCTGTCACCCAATTGTCTCCTCGCCTCCTCCACATAGAGATCTCTTCGCCATACTGTTATGGCCCCTCCCTTGTCAGCTGGTTTGATGACAACATCTGTCCTCTTCTTCAGATCTTTCAATGCTTCAAGTTCTGCAGTTGAGAGGTTGGAGTGTCTGAGTGGCCTGGGTTGCAGCTGAGCAATCTGTTTTTTGCAGGTGGCTATGTAGAAGTCCAGAGCTGGAAATTCCCCCGGACTTGGTGTCCAGGTGCTTGGTTGTCGAGGAAACAGTTTTGCCAAGTCGTCGTGAGAGGTGGCAGGTGCTGGAGAGGATGTGTTTGAAAAATGGGCAGCTAGACGGAGTCTGCGGAAAAACCGTTGGCACAGAAACAGAACATGCATTCGGTTCGCTGTCGGTTGCAGGGGGACAAACTTCAAGCCTCTCGACAGAACGCGGCGTTGGTCATCAGGTAGGTTTAAGTCTGGTGGTATAGTCACAACCAGGTTGGGGTCAGAGTTGGAGTCATGGGTGCCGGTTGGATGAGTGGTAGGCATTGATGCAGTCTTAGACTGTGAGCGTTCCATTTTCTGTTGTTTAGTTTTGTTCATAGCTGTGTGTAGTCCTCTGTTGGCTTCCTGAACAGTGCCAATAATGTATCTTGATGTTTGGTAATCCATGAGGTTTCGGAGCTGTGATCTCATGTGGCTTATCTGGTAAGACGCCCTGTTGACACACTGTGTGTAGGATCGGATAGTTTCTGACATTAGCTTCATAGAAGCGTGGTGGGTGATCCTGTGAGCTGCAGCAGATCGCCTATGATCATCACTGGGGATAGGGCTTTTAAACTTGAATCCCTTGGGAACAAATCCAGTTCGTTTGCAGGTGCGTAGAAAGACAATGTGGTTGGTAAACCGTGTCTTGGTGAGTGTACTCTTGAGGTATGCCACACCGACACATTGGGGAATTGCTGGAAGAGTCCTTAGTTTGGCCAAAGCAGTGCCGAAGAAGACTGAAGAGGAAGAAGGCATGATAAAAGAGTTGGTAGAAGGTAAGGGTTGGGTCGCAGTCCAAGGTAGCAGGTGAAAACAAGGAACATATATATATATAGCTACATGTAGTGTTTTTGGTTTTAGAATAGTACTGGTGTATTTTCAACCATTTATTATTAGAATGTCAATGTATATATAAGACTCAAACAAGTAAAACGCGGTAACGCCGTTGTACCAAGCAAATTTTCGGTTTATTACAAACCTTCTTCAGGCTAAAAGATTGGCCAACTGAACACACACACACACACAGACATCCAAGTCCCTGTCACATAAAACAGAAGCTGAATTCAGTTCAAAAAGAATTAAAATCACTTGCACGAACATATCGTTTGAGAGGCAGTGGAAAACATGTCGGTGTGCTCACACACACACGCACACACGCACACACACACACTCACACACACACACACACACACACACACACACACACACACTACCCCCCCCCCCCCCAACACACACACACACACACACACTAACTCACACACACACACACACACACACACGCACGCACGCACGCACGCACGCACGCACACACACACACACTGCATCAACCCTGGCGACTTTTCCCATATACCCAGCATCAAACACATTCATTGCCACACACACACACACACACACACACACACACACACACACATGCACACACACATACCCGCACATATACACTGCATCAACCTTGGAGATCTTTCACACATACCCAACATCAAACACATTCATCGCCACACACGCGCGCGCACACACACACACACACACACACACACACTCGCACAGACATGTATGCGCTTAAGCGCATCCAGATAAGCACACTCATATACATATGTAAGCATAGTTCGCATGGGGTGAAAGAGAGAGAGAGAGAGAGGGAGAGAGAGAGAGAGAGAGAGAGAAAGGGAGAGAGAGAAAGAGAGAGAAAGTGGGTGAGATAGAAAGAGAGAGATGGAGAGAGAGAGTAGTGGAGAAGAGAGAGACAGTGAGAAAGAAAGGGAGAGAGGGAGCAAGAGGGAAGGAGAGAGAGAGAAAGGGAGAGAGAGAGAAAATGGGTTGTGGGAACGGGGTATGGGATGGAGGAATGAAGGAGGGTACTAGGGGACAGGAATAGTTGGACGGGTGGCTGAGAGGGAAGGGGAAAGGGGGCGGTGGGAGGGAAAGGTGGTGGTGGAGGGGGTACGAGAGAGAGAGAGAGAGAAAGCAAAGAGAGGAACAAAGGGGTGCACCGAGGAAGTTAAAATGATGAGAAGTATACTTAATGAAGGGGGGGGGGGGGGGGGGGGGGGAAAAAGAAACAGGGGTGAGGGCAAGAAGTCTATTTGGAGGGGAAAACACCACAGATAGGCATCGTACTTAGGGAAACAAAATGGCCGCCGGCGTGGTGCACAGCAATCTATGACGTCACGTGAAAAAAAAGGATTAATGTCCATGGTCTACCATGTTAGTAAAACTATGAATATTCTTTATTCCTTAAGGAAGAAAAATCAAGATTCTGGTATTTGAAAGTTCAGCTCTCCTGTTGACTTCATAACTGAAACACATAACAGCCACATGAGCACTAAAGTACTAAATACTGACATAATGTATCTAGAAAAATCATCATTACATGCTTGGCAGATTTAAAAAAAAAGTATTGATATGTAGACTAGTGGTCAATATAAATTGTGACCAAAGACAAAAGAGGCAAAAGATTTTCTGTTGAAAGAAACAGATCTCAGGGTCCGCGGAACAAATGCAAGAAATAACAATACAGACTATATCATGTGTGTGGGTGAGAGTGCATGAGAGAGAGAGAGAGAGAGAGAGAGAGAGAGAGAGAGAGAGAGTGTGTGTGTTTGTAACAGGCAGAAAAAAACATAATTAAAACAAAAATCAAATCCTATTTTCAGTCTGATGTTGTCATTCAACACCTTTGTCATTGTGTGCCTTTTGACAAAAAGTCTTCGGGATCACAAATGAGAAAGCTGCTTTGTAAAAAGTGGTTACATCACACCCATACTTAAATACCTCCCAAGGTCGTGTAACCAAGACTAGAACGTGTGTGTGTGTGTGTGTGTGTGTGTGTGTGTGTGTGTGTGTGTGTGTGTGTGACACTATACAAATCAAATAAAATGTGTGTTGACCTGGCTCAAGATCAGTAGGTCAACGTGGAGTTTATTATCGAGCCACAAACTACTTCTGATGCTCAGGCACTGACCGGTCATGCTTCAGCTTAGCATGCTGTATCGCTCGCGTTCATTCTCTTACCTTTCGACAAGATCAGCTTTCCTCCCATCCATCTTTGCTCCTCGTTTTCTGCATTCTTCGCGTTGTTCAACGAGTCTCATATATATCTCCGAACGAAGTCATGTTGAAAAACAATAGTGTTGAAATGCGACTTCCAAGTGATTCGCTTCGCCTTCCCGTACCGGCTAAAACTGGCTGCGCAGTGACAAAGAAGCAATGACGTCTTTCGTTTATCAGTTTCTCGTTTCTCTTTACAGAAATGAAAAAAAACGTCACACACAAAAGATCTGTGCTGAAAATGTTTTCAAAGGCCGACACGATCCTGTGCTTGTCCTCGGTTTGTTTACCTTCGACACTGGCAGCCATACACCGTAAAAAGCCAGCGCCACCTAGCGGTGAAGGAACGATAATTTTCAGCTAAGTTTCTCATTGCATACACCCTGACGAGAGCGCCGGCTCGAAACAAATTTGTTGGTTTTAGTTTTTCCATTTTAAAATTCTATTTTAAACTGGTATGTCGCTCCCTACTTGGTTGAGCATTTTTATCATTCTGAGTGGCTTTTTAACTCTAATTTTATATAATATATATATATATATATATATATATATATATATATATATATATATAAAAGCATACATACATGCATGCATTATGTATGTATATATATATATATATGTGTGTGTGTGTGTGTGTGGAGAGAGAGAGAGAGAGAGAGAGAGAGAGAAACACACACACACACACACACACACACACACACACACACACACACACACACACACACACACACAGACTGTGCGGAGATAAAGACAGACAGGCAGAGAGAAAGACACACACACACACACACACACACGCGTATGCATCTCTCTCCACCTCCGCCTTCACACACACACACACACACACACACACACACACACACACACACACACACACACACACACACTCCATATGCAGAGGGAAAGAGAGAAAAAGTTGCAGACAACTGAGAAACAGTCAGACAGACAGGGTCAGATTTCAGCCCCTTCCCCCGAATTTGCATGTGTGACAAACAAAGCCGAAAGTCAAATGTAACTGGAGGAAACAGGAGGTCAAAAAGAAAGACTGGTGTGTGTAAGTGGGACTGCGCCACACCGCGGCCACACGCCGCAATTACATTTTCCACTAAATCACTATAATACTATGAAAACGTTCTTCTTCTTTCTATGAACATCCACCATCATCCTTTTGATGGTTCTGAGTGTATAGAACTGGGGGGTTTCCACAATCTGGGTTGTTGGTATGCAAAACGAGGCGAGGCGAGGTCAATTCGAGCCAAAAAAAAAAAAAAAATTTGCACCCGGATTTTCATTTAAAAAAACCTTTCCCAACCTTTTTAAATTTTTTATGTTAACTAAAACTTCTTCCTTTGGTTTACCCGGGGTCTGCTTTCCCAATTTTGGGGAAAGCTTCAACTCTTTGGAGGATTTAAGCCAGCTTTTGTACTCTTCGGGAAACCCCGTTGAAAAAAGGGAAAAGTCCTTTTTTCTTTCAGGTTTTAATGTACCCCCAAAAACCCCACCCCCAAAACTAAAGCTCTTGGATTTTCCGGGTGAGGTCTTTTTTAACTTTCCACAAATCTTTTTTGTTCACCCTGTAACCTTTAAAATTTTCTCTCAATTTTTTTAGTTTTTCAGCCCTCTTCCATAAAACAGTGAAAAGTGTTTTCCCCTGTATATACCCCCATCCATCTGCCCTTTTCGACAAGAGCTGGTAACCTCCGGGAAGAACCCCCAACGACCTTTCTTGTTTCTAGGGGATCTGAACGGCCACTCCCCTCTTTGGGGCGTGAAGATGCTCTCCCCGAGGTTTTCTTCTGGATGATTTTTCTCTGAGCTTGACCTGTGCTTTCTGAATGAGGGCCCCAACATATTTTCTTTCTTCAAATGTACCCTTTTATTGTATCGTTTTGTCAGCATGGACCCCTCACGGGTTTTGGCTTTGATTGGGTGTTTCTTTATGCCCCTACATGGAAGTGACCTTTTTTCCAATAGTTTTGGAAAACACAAAACGCCAGAAATATTTTTTCCAAAAGTTTTTAAACCTTTTAAAAAGCCAACGGGGGGATTTTTTTGGGCTTCTTTTTCAAAAAGAGTTGGTGGGGGAACAGGTTCTTCAAAGTCCTGACCTGCTGAAACCTTGTAAAACCCCCCAAACCAAACTTTCCAAAGAAAAAATTTTCCGGCTATTCCAAAACCAAACTTAAGATGCCAAAAAACCCCGGTTTTTAAGGGGGGGTGTACCGAAAAACCACGGGAAAAACCCCGGGAAAGTTAAACGTTTTGTCGTCGCAGGCCATCAATAGTTTAACGAGGGCCCACCAAATCCCCGTGCCAAATCTCGCTACTTTTTAAAAAAATTTGGAAAACCCTCGGGTCTTGGAGAGATTTCGCCCCAAGCGACTGAAAAAGCCCTCCAAGAAGAAATTTAGGGAAAAGTGATCAGGAAAATTTTGGGAAAAAAAATACTTTTTCCTTTCTATCCATCCCCTGAAATTTTCAAAACCCCCTTTTCACAGTTTAAAAATCGTAGCTGATTTGCGGGCCCCTTTAAACAATTGAAAAGAAATTTTTTTCCCCCCCAATAAAGCGCCGCTTTTTTTGAAAAACAAAATTCTAAAAAGAAAAATTCCTTGAAATTTTTCCATGGGACAAACTGAACCCCAACAATCTCCCTTTTTCGAGATGAACAAAAAATTCAGCTCTGCAAACCGCAACAAATTTTGCCCCGGGCCCGGGAAAGAGATCCCCTATCGGCTCTTAAAAAAAACCCCCCCGAAAGCTGTCTCCAGCCCCTTCTGAAAGTCTTCAACCAATCGGGGCCCAAAAGGGGGTGTTTTCCCCCGTCCTGGCAAAAAAGCCCTCATAAAATCCCTATCCCCAAAACCGGGAAAAATCTTTCGAACCCATCCAATTCCCGTCCGTTTGCTTTGACCAGCTGTGCCCCTGCAAAAGATGGAAAAAATGGTAAATGGACATTAAAACCCGACGGCCCCCCCGGGAAAAGAAAAATTTTGGTTTTTCTGAAAACCCTTCAAAATTTCAGGGGACCTTTTGACCCTCGGAACCCTAGTTCGGACGCCTTTCAAACAAACAACACGCAGGGCTTTTTTTTTTGCCGGGGGAAAAGGGCCCGAAAACCACCTGGAAATCTGGGTTATTTTAAAGGTTTCTCCTTGATCTTGGGTTTTCGGGCCCTTTCTTTTAAATTTTTATTAAAATTTTTTTTTGGGCGAACACGGGTTTTCGGGTTTTTTGGGGTTGGCGGGTTTTGACCGGGTTTTTGGGCAAAATTTTAAAAGTTTCCAAAACAGCCTTTTTGGGGACTTTTTCCACACCGAAATTTTTTTTGCCCTTGCCCTTTTCGAAAAGAATCAAACCAGCTCTCTTTTTTCAACCCATTTTTTTCCCGATTTTGTTCAAAATTTTTCCCCCCTTTGTCAGAAAATTTTCACTGTTTTTTTCCCAAATCTGACAAAGGAGTGGCCTGTAAAGCCAACTCCCCGGTCCCCTTTCAAATACTGTTGAACATTTCCTTAAGATGTTCTTTTTTCTCTGCTGAATTTAAACGCCTGAAGAAAAATTTTTTCCCTTTTTCCTGGTCCCCTTGCTTAAACCCCCGGGATTTTTGGGGCGAAAGCCCCCAAAAAGCCCCTTTTCCTGTTCTCTGACAATTTCCAAAAAAAAACGACCCTACAAAAAAATTTTTCGTATGGGGAAAAATCCGTTTTCAATCCCAAATTTTTATTTAAATTTTCAAAATTTCGTTTTTGTTAATCCTGTTTTTTTTCCTGATCTTTTTTCAAAAACCTTTTTCGCGCAAACATTCTTCAAAGGGTTTTTTGGGCTTTAAATGTGAAATAAAACTAAGTTTTTTAACTGTTCCTAAGTTTTTTAAAAACCCGATTTAAAAATTTTGGTTTTTAAATCCACACATTTAATCCCAGCCCCCCTTTCCACTAAAAGGTAGTTTTAAAAGGGGTTTTCTTTTTTTTTAACTTTGTTCTTTCTCCCCGGCAGTCAAAAAAATTAAAAAAGGTTTGCTTTTCCCTCAAACAGTCTAAAAACTTTTTAAAAAAAATCACTAAGTTTTTTCCCGGGATAAACTAAATATATGCATCATCTGTCCATTTTAAACCCTTTTTCAAAATTTATGATATGCTTTGCCCTTTAAAGTGTTGGAAAAAAAACCCAACAATATGATTAAAATTTTTTAACGATAAACTTTTTTGTAACAGGTCGAGGATAAATATTTTTTTTTCCAAAAACCCCATTCTGCCCAAAAATAATAATGAACAATAAAAAAAAGGGGTTTTTTTCATAAAGTTTAACTGCTCCATTTTTTATACTAGAATTTAAAAAAATTTCCATTAAAATTTTTTTTAAATCTTGCTCTCGGGTTCAAAATTTTGTTCAGTTTAATAAAATCCTAAAAAGGCCCCTAAAGGGTTTTAAGATTAATCCAATTCAGTGCTGTAAGATTGTTTCTTTTAGCCCAAAAATTTTTTTTTGTTGCTTTTTGGGTTAAATGCCTTTTTTCCCCCAAACCTTTGTGAAAAATTTAACAACGAAAACTTTAAGATTTTAAACGTAAAGTTTTTGCCGCAAATTAAATTTCCCTTTAAAAAGGCGTCAACAACCCCCAAAACCCCCATCCCTCCCTTTTTTTTTTAAGAAAAAATTTCAAAAAATTTGGGGAACGGTCCCCAATTTTCCCTTTGCGGCATGAACTGTAATTTTGTGGGAAGGCACCCTTTTAAAAAAACCGCTTCTTTTCTGTGGTGGGTACTTTTTTTCCCCATACGGTTTTTTAAAAAACTCTTTTTTTCCGCTTTTGCTTCTGGCAAAAGGGACTTACTTTAAAAGGGGGCCCAGATTTGAAGGCTTTCTAAAAATTTTTTTGACCCCAAATATGAAAAATGGGTTTATGAATTCAATTTTTAATTCCCTTTTAAAATTTTTGGTTCTTTTTTCCTTTTTAGGTCAGGTTTTCGAACTTTTTAAAAAAATTCTACTGCCCAAACTTTATTTGCATCAATTGCCCCCCAAGCTGTTCTAGTTTAGGAAACTTTTTGTTGTCGCCAACCCCTTTGGGGGTTTTTTTTACCTTTCCTTTATTTTTAAAAAAACCTTTTAAAAAGCGCCTATCTCACCATTCTGTTCAAATTTCCCAACGTCGCGGGTTCTTTTAAAATTTTAAAGTTTTTCCCCTTACAGGCGCAAATGTAATCCTGGTTTTTTGGGCCCACGCGACATTTTTTTAATTAACGAATTATTTTTATTTCCAAAACAATTTGCGGGTTTTATCAATTCAAAACCCCTTTTCCCCGCTTTGTCTGCAATTTTTTTTTAAAAAGTTCCAACCCTCCCCAAAAACAAATCTTTTAAAAATTTTAAAAATTTGGGTTTTGTAAAAATTTAAAAATTAATGCAATATGCGCTTCCCTTTAGGGAAAGGCCCTTTTTAAAAACCCTTTTTGAGGGCCTTCCTTCAAATAAGTTTTCATCAGGGGCTCGTTCCCCAAAATTTAAACATAAAAAAAAATAAATTGAAATTGCAAGATGGGAGGGGGGGCTTTCCCCTTTTTTTGGGTTTTGGTTGGTGTAACCTAAATATTTTTTTTGTTAGCTGAAAAGCCTAACATTTCAGCTAGCTCTTTATCAAAAATAGTAACCTCCTTCTTCTTCAGTTAAATTGTTACCATTGTTTTTAGTTTTGGGGCATTTTTAAAGGGTTTGAGGAAATTGTAAAATTTTAAATCTTTGCCCCTTTTAGTGGGGCAAAACCCTTAATAACCACCCGGTTTTTTTAAATTTCTAATTTGGGGCCCCTGTTTGTCAACTTTTGACCTTTTTTATTCTTCCTGGTTTCATTTATTAAACCAAAACAAATTTTTAAAAAAATTTTTTCTTAAGCAAAAATTTTTTTTGGGGGGCCCGAAATTTTGTTTTTCAATAGAAAATTTTTCTAAAAAAAAGGGGGTTCTTGGGTTTTTAAATTTTTTTAAAAAACATTTTTTTAAACGAAAAAAAAAGGGGGGCATTCAAATTTACGGGTGCAAAATATTCTGGGGGCCCGCATAAAAATTCTTAAAAATATAGCAAATGATCCTTTTAAAATTTGTTTGTGCCCCCAGACTGCCTTTTTTCATAAAAAGGTGAGTACTCCTTTAAAGCAGTTTTTCTTAACCCCCCTTTTGAACAAACCACATCAAGAAAGCGGGGTTTTTAGTCCCCGTTTTGCAGTTTTACCAGAACCAGTTAAACTTTGCTGTGTTTTTTTTTAAAAGGGAAAGTGGAGGGGCGTTTTGCCGATCATTTAAATACCAAAAACCTTTGGGTTAGGTCGTGTACAGATTTCATTTTCTTTTACACCTTCAAGGGAATTTTGACTAAACTGCAGACCATTCCCAAAAAGACAAACCATTTAACCCAAAACCCTCAGCAACAAAATTAGCATGAAGGCTTTTAAAAGGAAACTGTAACGAATTCAATATTAACATCAAGACGGGTTTTAAGCCCAAAAGTTGGATCATAATCAGGGCCCTTTAGGCGACCTTTATTTTGGGGGGGAAAAACGCACAGAAATTTTAAAATTTGACTGGATCCCCTTTAAAAATCTTTTTTTTTTGGCACAATGTTACCCTGGGTCCCAACAGCAAGGCAAAAAAAAGCGGACAAAAAATTTATCTTAACACTTTTTGGGGCCCAAAACTAGGGCGGGGAAAAAGAACAAAATAAACGAACAAAATTCGCAATTTTTTTGGTTTTTTGCTGGGTTTTCGCAAGAAACAAGATCGACATAACTGCCCCTTTTTACTGGTTTGACCAAAAAAAACAATACTTAGCAAATTTAGAGGACCCCAATAATTCTACGTTTTTTTAACCTTAAAAGTATTAAAAGGCCCAAAAAGTTTTAAAATTTTTTGCAAGAACGAAATTTGACTTTGCGGGGGGCACGGGGTTTTTATACATGCCCCCTTCTCCCCCTCAGACTCCAGAAAGGTATAATAAAAAAACTAAAAATAATGAAATTTTTTTATACCCGGCAAGAACAAAGGGTTGGGGAAAAACGACAAAAATTCTGGGGCCAGTAAAAATTTACTACAATAAAAGAAAACCCAAAATTAAGTCCCCCCAAACCCCCGAAGTCCAAAGCCCAAAGGCCATTGAAGACTGGGAAAAACCCCTGGGACTCTGTTCGCGATGCCATGAAAAGAAAAGACAGGCTTGTTTTTGGGTTTAACTGGCTTGGGATTTTGGTTTTTAAATTTTAACTAAAAACCCAACAATTACAAGAACAAAAGCCCAAAGTGCTCGGCCAAAAACCCAAAATACTTTGCTTGCATTGAAAAAACCCAGCTAAAAATACCCCCCTAATATCCCTTTGGTAAAGAGTCATAGTTTTACTGGTTTTAATTTTTTAAAAAAAACTCCCCAAAATGTTCAAGTTGTTTTTTTTACCCGGGTTTTATCGGGGGAGATGGGGGGCGAGGCGGGGGAAGGCACTGGAACTTTGCTCTCCACCCCCGGGCCGAAATTGGGCCCCCACCATGAATTTAAATTGAAAAACCCTAAGGAAATTAAAAAGCTTGCTAATGAGGGGCCTTTGCTCTCTAAAAAAGCGTTTTTAAATTCTTTTCTGCTAGTGTCCTTGTTTCAAAAAAAAATTTTTGGGAAAAGGTTTCTCTTAT
This sequence comes from Conus ventricosus, assembly GCA_018398815.1. Taxonomy (NCBI): domain Eukaryota; kingdom Metazoa; phylum Mollusca; class Gastropoda; order Neogastropoda; family Conidae; genus Conus; species Conus ventricosus. Next base: position 26,346,239 of record CM031596.1, on the reverse strand, counting down.
TTTTTTTCCCTTGATTCGAAAATTTGGTCCCGGAAATTTGTCGTCCCCCTTTACCCTTGCTGAACTTTGTTCAAGTTTCTTTTGGGTCTTTGTCTTTTCTTTTTTTAAAATATCATCCCCCCTTAAATTTGGGCCCGTCATCACCCTAAAGAGTTTTTTTTTTTCCCTCTTTTTATATGCTTCTAGTTCACCTTTTTTTTGCTAAATTTGTTTTTTAAAATTCGCCTCAAGGGGTTTTAAAAGCACGATAAAGGGCCCGCTATTTCTCGCTTTGGGAAGCGGGGGTCGTGTATATTTTTTTTAAAGCTGTTTCTTCTAAAAAAAAGGGTTTCTGCTTCTATTGAAATTTATTATTTCATCGCTGATTGTTTTAATTTTTTAAAATTTTTCCCCATTTTTGTTTTTGGTTGCTTTTGGGATTTTCTTGTAGTGTGTTTTGAAGTTTGAAACTGCCTCCCTATCAAATTTTGGTCTAGCAATCCCAAAGGGGGTTTTGATTTTTCCCACATTTGATTTTTTGTAAAATTTTAAACTTTTGGCAAAAAACTTTGATGGGTTGGTTTAGTTGAAAACCGAACGGGAATTTCCTTGATCCCCCCTTAAAAACAAAATGACCATCAAAAAATTTCCAAATTTTTTTTGGGGTCAAAAAAAATTTCGGGAGGTTTTTTTCCTAAACTTTTTTTAAAAGGGCTCCGACCGCCCTTTTTTCCCTTTTAAATTTAAAACTTTCGTTTAAAGAAGGCGTTTGGGGCAAATGCCGTGTCAAAGGGATCATTTTCATCATGTTCTCCAGGACAAAAACACAAAAATTTTCTCCCCTTTCCAATTCCTGAAGTTTTTAAAAAATTAAACTTTTTTATTTTTAAAAAAAATTTGTCAAAACATATGGCTCGATTCTTGGCCCTATAAAACTGAAAAAAACCCCTTTTTGGCGTGCAGGGAAATAAAAAAAAATTTTATTACTTTTCCCAAATAACCATTACTTTTGTTTGCAGTTTCAAATTTTTTCTGTTAAAATTTCCCAGACCTAGGAGGGGATGTTTTGATGGCCAGGCTCGCCCCGGGCCTTACTTTTAAAAAATGGGAACTCGCTTAAACAACGACCAAACCAGAACATTTTGTCCAGAATTTGGGACGGGCAATCGAAAAGAAAATTTCTGTAAAACTTGGGGGGCAAGAAAAATTTTTTTTAAAAAAAAAGGCAAAATAATTTTTCCCCTTTTCGATTTTTGGGAAAAACCCGCGGGAAAAAGGGGGAAACTTTTGCTTTTTAAAGGAAAATTTCAGAAATGAAAAACACTAAAACTTAGAATAGGCCCGCCGAACTGCCTCAGGTGTTAAAAGCAAAAAAAAGGGGCTTTAGCTGTAAGTTATGCGTTTGGAAAACCCCGTTTTTTTTCCCTTTCCCCTAGATTTTGGTTGTTAAAAGCGCATGCCCCTTACTTAAAAAGGAAAGGGCAAAAAAAAGCCCAGATTTTTCAAATAAAACAAATTTTTAAATGAATAAAAACGTTTTTAAAAACAACAGACACCGAAGCAAATTTCACATTTTCTGAATCCTTAAGATTTTTAAACGTTTTTAGAAAAACCCTGATTTAAGAAAAAGCTTTTTGGGGAAAACCAATATAACCCCAAATTTAAAAATTTATATTAGGGAAAAACGGCGTCACCCATAAACTTTTTCCCTAGAAGCAGGGCAACACTTTATGGAATTTTAGTTTTAGCGTCTCAGCAAAAACGTTTAAAAGGTATTTTTTTTGCTGTGTAAAATTTGAAAAACCATTAAAAAAGGGGGGAAGTAAAAATTTTTTTTAATCCAAAAAAAAGGGGGAAAGCCCAATGTTCGATTGGGGAAAAGTCCAAAACCAAAATTCTTGCTAGCGGCTTAGATTTTCAAAAAATTTTAAACGAAAAAAGGGAAAATTTTTTTGGGGGTGGGAAGGGGGTAAAAAATCCACATTTGGGACCTTGGTCAAAAGTCTACCATTCACGGGTGTAAAAACTTGTTGAAAAAATTTAACAACAAAATAGGGTTTTTTGGATTACCAAAGGGTTCAACGGAGGATAATCATTTACATGGAAGCGGGAGAACTGGAGAGACGTAAAAAAAAACATTCAAATTGATAAAGAAAAAAAGAAGCCGATAAAAACCGTTTTAATTTTCTTTTTTTTTTTTTTTTAAAAATTTTTTGATGCGCGGTTTTTTTATTAAAGGGTTAGCAATTACAAGAGGTAAAACAAAATTTTTTTTTTCTTTAAAAATAAAAAGCTTGTCTGTTCTTTTAAACCAAATTCCCAAACCCCGCCCCAAAAGAAGAGTTTGCGGCAATTCTGCTGTTATAAAAACCCCCTTAAAGTAAAAAATTCGTTTAAACCCAAACTTAACAAATGCAAAAAAAACTAGAGCAGGACCTTTCAAAATAAAAGAAAAAAACCAAAAACAAAGGGAAATTCTGACCCTTTTTAATGCTGTTAAATATGAAAATACGGGAAAACGACTTTAAGTGCTGCATCAGCACAACGGTTTTGGTCTTTTTTAGAACAGGCGTTGGGCACCCGAAATTTACCTCTGGGCGGTTTGCCCTTTTAGCTCGGGGCCTTGAAAAATTAGCTTTAGGGGGGCTGCTACAAAAAAAAAAACCCTAAACCCAAAAAGAACACAGTTTTGGGTTTCAACTAATAACGGCAAAACTTACTCTTTTTAAAAACCTGCAATAAAAAAGCGCAAGCTGACTCAAAAAACACGGATGAAAAATTTTAATCGTTTACGGGCCCGTTTTTGGGTTTGACTACAAAAAAATAAAAAGTTTGATCTTCAAAGAAAGGAAAGGACAAGTTTTTCTAAACAGCCAGACGCCGAGCAGTTTAAAAAAGGAATGCTTAAAAAAGTAAAAAAAACCCTTAAAACTTGTTCAAAAACAGCTCACTTAACAATGCCAAAGGGGGGTTTATATTTTTGTTATGATTCCAAGCAAAAAAAAGGACCGTTGATATTGGTTTAAAAAAAGTTTTTTTTTTTTTTAAAATTTAAAAAAAAAATTTGGAGTTAAAAAAGGACCCCAACTTAAAAGATAAATGGGACAAAAACGAATTTTTTGAAAAAAAGCAAAAAATTTTTTGTCAGAGCAATGAATGATTTTTGTTTTAAGAAGTCATTGACCCAAAGCAAGCGAAAAGGGCAAGTGTTGGCCCATGTTTTTTTCTCAATTTTCAAAAGAAACTAACAAAGACCCCCGGGTTAAAGTAATGTTACCCGTTTTAAAATTGATTTAAGTACAAAAAATGAAAAATCTAAAAGGGCTGGGTCTCAACAAAAACAGCGACTTTCTTTCCTCAAATGATTTAAAACCGTCGGGTTTGGGAAGCGAACAGTTGCCATTTTGACGCGTTGCTGAAGAACCCCAAAATGAGAGGTTGGGTTTTGGTCAAAAAGGGCAAGTAAGGTTTCAGTTTAAAAACCAGTCAAAGTATGAAAACCGATTGTTGGAAAGGGTCCCCACTTTTTCCCACTACCCCCCCCCTAAATTAGTCGAAAAAAAAGCATTTCTAAACATAAAGAAAACAGACAAAAAAATTTTTTTAAAATGTGGTTTGGTTCTTGCAAGGCTTAAATTAAGGCCCGCAAAAAACCAAAAGGTTTGTCAAACTATCCCCCTTAAATCATTAAAATTTTAAACCTTTTAGTGGAATACCCTTTCCCGTTAGCGGGGGTTTTCCATTGATCTTTTTGGGAAGAACAAAAAAAAACCCCAAAAACTTTTTAAAATTCTACAATGGGATGGGGAAACAATTTGGTCCCAAATTAAAAAGGTCCGAACAGCCCCAACGTTTGGGGAAAACCCCAGACAAAAAAAAGTTGCCCTTTCTACAAATTGTTTTCCCACCCGGGGCCCCCAAACATTACACTTTGAACAAACCCAGGGATTAATCTAATGCAGATATTTAAAAAAGATGGGACAAAAAAAATTTTTTGCAGAAAATTTTTTAACAAAATGCCATCTTTTAAAGGGCCGCAAGGAACAAAGAAACATTTTTATCGGCCCAGTTGACGAAATACAATCTTTTTAAGGCCCCCAAAAGGCGTAAAAGTTAGTTTTAAAAAGGGAAACGGATGCAAAATTCCCAAAACGTTTTTAACGCAGATTTTAAACGCAAATTGTTCCTTATGAGGGGCCAGGCCAAAAAAATTTGGGGGAAAACAGTTTTAATGAGAAATTCCCCAGATTTGTTCATTTGCCTTCATTATTGTCGGTGGATGGGCGCTCATTCGGGCACCAAAAATTTATATGGCCCAGATGCTGCAAAAACATTCTTAAAAACGCTTTGCCAAGTGCTTTAATAAATGTTCTTAAAAATCTGAATTTTTCTGAAATCAAAATTGACTCCTGAAAAACCAAAAACTTAAATACTCACCACGCATTTTTTTGGATTTGGGGTTTTTTGGGGCAAAAGGGCCCAAATTTAAAAAACCCCCAAAAATTAAGAGACCATGATCACTTTAGTGGGAAGTTTAGGGGAGGGGCCGTTTTCAAATGCAATTTTCAATAAAGTTTGAACCAAAAAAAGGAAAAGTCCCCACCCTTTTTTCAAAAATTCCCGAGGTTACATTTCTCTCTTTTTTCCCAAAGCAGAAACCCAAGCGCCTTCAGGGTAGCTTTGCTTTGCACAGTCATCAAAAAAGGACATGTGTTTCACTTTAAAAAACATGTTTTTCAAAGACTCTATGGCAACACATGATGGGTTTAAATTAGGGCACTGGCTATGCCTTTAAAAAGTCCTGCCCAAAAACGGAAAAATATTTTGACTAAACTCTTTTTAAAAGGGTGTTTACCCTTATGAAAAATTTTAACATTTGGGAAAAAGGTTTTTGACGAAGATACATTCCCCGCCTAAGGCGCTTTCTTTTCTAGTCTTAGAGGAAAGGCCCATCAGCGACTCCGTTACCAGCGGGGGGGTTAAAAAGCTTGGAAAAAGTTAGTTTGGAAAAACCGGGGGGAGATATCAAAACCCCTTTTTTAAAGGGGGTGAAAAAGGGTTGTGGGGCGGACGCTTGTTTTTTTAAAAGGAAGCCGGCATAAAACTATGGGCCCGGATCCCGCATTTTTACTTTTCTGGGGGGGGGAAAGAGTTGGGTTGCTTTTTAAATTTTACTGGGTAAAAAAATGATTTATTGTTGACCTACCAAAAGAAACAGATGATTTGAAAACGATTGCGGGGGGGAATTTTAGTTTGGCGTCCCCATTTTTCTGTAAAGCAAAAAAACAAATACTTTTCCCTTTATGATCCGGTAAAAGGAAAAACTTTTTATGTATTTAGATGAAAACCCAATCTGTTTTTTGGGCAATGGCGCAATCATTTCCTTTTACGCAACTTTAAAATGTACACAGGTACAAATTTAAATTCAAAAGGCTTTAAAGTTTTTTAAAAAACATTTTAAACGCCTGTTCAAAAAAGCGGGGTTTTCTTTTCTAGAAGTTGACTTAGAAATCCTCAAAAAAACTCCAAACCTGCAAAAGGGGACTACCCCATTAGCAGCAGAAAGCCCAAAAAAGGGGGCCCCCAGAGAGCCCCTTAAACTTGTCCCAAATCCGGGGGAAAAAAAAAAATTATGCCCGTCATTACAGACTTTACAATTTTTTTTTAAAAGGACATGGGCTAAAATTTTACAGCATTTTAAACGCAAAAATTGCTTTTGATCAAGAAACATTTCCCGAAACCAAAACTTTCCTGAAAAACACTGATCTCAGAAAAAAACCCACAGTTCTTCAAAAAAGACTTTTTTCAAGCTGATGAACAAAAACGTTTTGGGAAAAACTTTGGAAAATCCGCACAAGCGTAAAGATGTCAGATTTGGTCACCAAAGGAACGAAGCTTTTAAAAACAAACTTCAAACCTAATTTTCAGGCTTTAAAGATTTTATGATCACCTTTTTGGCATAATGATGAAAAAAAAAAAAAGTCAAATTGGGCAAACCGTATTTTCGGGTTTTTCCGTTTTTTGAATTATTTAAAGCTTTTGTTTTTAGGGGTTTCTTTTATGGCCTTTTAAACCCTGTTAAACCTGAGTCCCGAGTCCCTTTTCACAATACCCCGATAGTTTTGTTATTGATTTCCCTACTTTAAAGGGCATCTATTTAAAAACATGGAAACGAAGTTTGGGCCCAAAAAAAAAAGGGGTTGGATGGGAAAACACCTTCCCATTAAACCTTTTAAAAATTTTGCCTTTGCATTTTAAAAATTTTCAAAAAAAAGGGTTTTTTGGAAAAAATGAAGGAATTTTATTGGAAAGGTAATTTAAGGGTATGTGGGTTTTTGGGCCAAAAAAAGTTCAGTATTTCGACCAGGAGAAAATCAAAATAAAAAAAAAAAGGGGGAAAATCTCCAGCGTGTGGGTGTCCAAAAATAAACCATGACAACTACAAAGAAGCATGGGTTTTGGGAAAAAAGAAATTTTTATCATGACAACGTAAAACTGCGTTTTAATCTACATGAGATCAAAAACCCAAAAAGTTTTTTAAAAAAGAATTATTAGATAATAAAAAACACCCAAAAAGGGGTTTGTTAATTTCCCTGTTTTCTTTTGCAAACGGGGACTGGAGAAACCCTTTAAAAAACTGGGGGGGGTTTTAAAAATTTATCAATTTTGTTAAAGATCAAACATAGCTTTATCCCAATTTTATTTTAAAAAACTTTTCTCATGTTTGCTTTACCCAGTTTCGAATTTTTTTTTTTATTTCAAGATATTTTTTTCCCCCAAATTTTGGGGGATTTTTGGGTTGGTTTGGTGCTGGTGATTTTTTCAAACATTTATTAAACCCCGGAAAATGTTTCCCTTTAAAACATTAAAAACGCTTTTTAAAAAATTTTCCCCCTTTTTTTTTCCCAAAGGGCCTTTCCTTTTTACCTTTTTTTTTTTGTTCGCCCCCCCTTTCCCCTTAGCTTCCATTTTTTAAAATCAAATTTATTTACGTAAAAAAAAATTTAAAAAGGGGGGAAATGTGTCTGGGGGGAATTTTTCTTAGTTCTTCTTTCAAAAAAGATTTTGAGGGGTGGGGTTTTTTTGTTGTGTCGTTTCTCGAAAAAATTTCCGGGCGGATTCATCTTTTTTCAATTCTTTTTTTCTTTCGGGGTTAAAAACTCCAAAACTGGGTTTTTTGCCCTTAAAGGGGAGTTCCCCTTTTTCTTCACTTAAGGGAAATAAAGGCCTTATTTTTAAACCAAAAAAGGGAAATAGTTTGCGGGTTTTACGGGGGTCTTTTACAACATTTATTTTGGGGTTTTTTTTTTTTTATTTTTTGTACTTTTTTTAGCCCTTTAAAATTTAAAATTTATTGCTCGGCAAAAAATGAGGGCAGTTCCCTTCCCAACCCCCTTTTTGGTGTTCGGGGTTTTCCCTTTAAACTCTCTTGATAAATGGAAGGGGGAAAAGCCCTTTTGGCTAAAAAATTTGTTAAAGTTTTTAACTAAAGCCTGTGATCTTTGAACCCCCCCGAAAAAACCTTTTTTTAAGGTTTAAATCTAAGTTTTTAAAAATAAATTTATTCACTTGCCCCTTTTAAAATTTTTTTCCCTCATCGACTTGAAAACATGCGAGGATTTAAAATTTTTGGGCCCCGTTGGGATTTTCAGTTGTTTTGCGCGCAACAGCGAGGCCAAAATCTTTTTTTGGGTTAAAGGGGGTTTCCCCAATCTTTTTTAAACTTGAAACTATGTTTAATGACTGTAAGTGCGTACTTAAATTCTTTTTTTTGTCTTAAAAAATAATTTAGAGGGTAAAAAAAGAAGATCCCTTTGATTTGGGGTTTTTGGTTTTGGGGTTGTGTTTTACAAAGTGCGGCTCTGTAAATTTGTTTTGGGGGAGGTTTTTTAAAATTTTCCAAAACGTTTGTTTAGATAACCATTCTTTTGCTGTTTTGGGTTCCCCTGACTTCCCCTGCTTGGCTTAGCTTTTTTTATTTCTGTATACCCTTTCCAAAACCTTTTGGGGTTTAATAATAGATTTTGTTTTATTTTTTTATTCAGCCAAAAATTATGCGGGAACAAAATACACACAAATATAAACCAAAGACAAAAAACCCGAAATTTCCCGGGATCTTTTGTTTTTTCTGATGGTTTTATAAAAGTCCAACCCGAATTTTTGGGGGGGGCAATGTTCTGGATGGGGTTTTCCGTTACTAATAAATTCCTTTTTTAAAATTTCTTGGGCAACATTTTTAAATGTGTTTAAACTGCAGCCCCCGTTTTTTCGGGTGTCAAATTTAAAAAAAATCTAAATGCTAAATTCCTTTTGCCTTTCATAGGGTCTTGTGCACTTTAGTTGCTTTCCCTAGCTTTGTTAAACCTTTTTTCTCTCCCCCGTCATCCCGCATTTTTTAAAAAAATTTTTTTCTAAATTACTTTCCGCTAAAAAAAAACAAGCGCATTTACCAAAAGCGCCGCCTAACAATTTTTGCGAGGGAAGCCATTTTTTAAATTTATTTTTTTTCTTAAAATATTTATTTTTTGGGGCTGGAAATTTTTTCCCCTTGTTGACTAGAAAATTTTGTGGCAACCGAAGCTGCAATGTTTTCAATTTAGCTTTGCTGAATCCCAAAATCTTAAATTTGCCAAAATCTGCTTTGGGTTTAAAAACCTTTTAAAAAAGCTTTAACCAAACATTGAGGATCCTACAACTTAAAGGGCCCCCAAAAAACAGAGAATGGTAAAACCCAAGGGTTTGCAAAAATTTTTTTAGTGCTAATTTTTTGAAAAAAAAATAAATTAAATTTTTAAAAAACGAACATTGAAGATTTTACTACAGCTTTCAGGTGGGGCCATAAAAAATTCCTGAACTTTTGAATTTACCAAGTTTAAAGATCAGCATTATGTCCAAAAAGGGAGGCTGTATTCTTTGGGGGCAAGTGGGAAAACAAAACCGTTTCCCCGGAACTGAATTCAGCATTGAAACAGATTTCAACAAAGTTTGCCGCAAAACATTAAAAGTATCATAACAGGTATGAATGCCAGCTGGGGCGGAATGGTAAAAAGTTTGGGGCAAAAAGGCTCTTTTTTTGTTTCACTAAAAAAGTCCCGTAATTTGCTTTTTAATTTTTTCTGCAATAATCTTTCGTATGTTTTTTCAAGAAACCCGTTTTTTAAAAAAGACAATTTGAGTCTTAGGGTTTTGATTTTTTATTTTCAGTTTTGGAACATTTTTTCGCCCTTAAAATTTTATTAATTTCTTTTAATATTTTAGTTTTTATTTCCCCTTTTAAAAAGAACCAGTTGGGGAAAAAAAAAACAAATTTTGGGAAACAGGTGGAGAAAGTAACCAAGCCATAAAAACACAGAAAAAAAAACGAACCCGGTGGGGAATTTGTGGAAAAAAATTTCCCATCCCTGGGGGTGTTTTTTAAACAGGGAAAAAAATTTTGCAGAGTGGGAAAAAGACAAAAAAAAATTTAAAATTTTCAGAAATTTTACTCATTGAAAACATAACGCCGCCGCGCCCGAACAAGTTGGTTCAATGCCCTAAAAAAAAACCCCTGCGATTTCTACCTAAAGCAACCCAAGTCTTCATGGAATTTTAACTTAAAACTGTTGGGCCTTTTTTTGGGGCCATTGCGCTGTTTGGGGGATTATTGCGGGGAAAAAAATAAATAACCGATGGCAAAAGAAACAAAAACAATCAAAAAAAAAAGAGCCCAAAAAGCAGAAAAAAACACCAGCACGCCAAAAACCCCCAATAACAAAAACATTATTTTTATCCATTTGAAATGTAATAAAAAATTTTTTAAGGAAATTTTTTTTTTTTTTTAAAAAAAAATAAAATCATGGGGTATTATAAAAAGTTAAGGCCCAAAAAATTAAAAAAACAAGGTTTTTATAAAAAACATTTCCTTTTAACCCGAATTTTAATCAATGCCGGGTTTCTTCGGATTTTAAAAAATTCCTTAAGATTATGCAGAGAAAAGCGACAAGCTTTTCAAAAAATGGACAAAAAGTTTTTGGGCTTTTTGTGTACTAAATTTGACTTACTATTTAAGATAAAAACAAAAATCTTTGGTTAAATTGAAACAACTTGCCTAAAAACTTGCCTAAAAAACTTTTAAAGAACCCTTAGGATGAAATTTTTAAAAGAATTGTAAAGACCTTTTAAAAAGACTTGAAAAAGACCCTTAAAATAAGAACTTTTGGGAAGACTTTAGAATGACCTTTTAAATAAGAACTTTTGAATTTACTTTTTGGGGGAATTTTGAAAGACTTGAGAAAACTTTAAATAAGAATTGTGGATGACTGAGGGGCATGCTTGGGGTTTTTTGGGGTTTTGGGGGTGCGTTGGGGGGTTGGGGGGGGGGGCGTGAAGCGTGGGGTGGGGGTGTGCATGGTGGGGTTTGGGGGGTTTTTGCGTTGAGTGGGGTGGGGGTGGGGTGTGGGTTTTCCAGGCTTTAATTAAATTTTAAGTTTAACACCACTTGGTGCAAACAAATTTCTTTCGTTTTGGCCGTTCAAAGCCCCCGCCAAGGACAAAAAAAAAATTTTTAAAAAAAACCCCCCTCTTTTTTTTTCAAACCAGGCTTGGGGCTGGCATGTGAGTTACCCAGTGGGTTTTTTTTTTTTTTTTTTTTTTTTTTAAAACGCTTTTGCAGAGCTAAAAAGGGGAGCCTAAAAAATTTGTAACAGGGAGTTAAAACAAAGCAGCAAAGCAAACAAAAAAAAGTCTGATCCCACTGCTGATAACCTTTGGCCCCCTTAAGGGGGAAGCGGTGGGGGTTTAAAAACGGCTTGCCACTGGACCCTTTTAACCCCTCGGGTTAAAAACGCTAAAAAAAAACGGCTTGCCACGTAACCCTTTAAAAAACCCCCTGGGGAAAAGCGCTAAAAAAAACAGTTTTCCACGTTGCCTTTGGGCCGCTCGGGGTGAAGCGTGGTTTCTCTCTCACTGCGCGGACTTTTAAGGGGTGGTTTTGGGGGTTGGGAAAATTGGGTTTTTGAAGGGAAATAGTCCCCAAAAATTTTTTAATCTCCTCACTGCTTGAAACTTTAAAATACCAAAACCTTCCTCATAAAGACTTCCCTTTTTAAAAAAAACCAACTGTAAAAAACCCTTTTTGTTTTTGGTTTTAACAAACGACCCTTCTCTCTTAAATTTGCGAGAATGTGAAGGGGAAAATTTTCCCCACATTGCTCTTCAACCCCTCATCCCATTTTGGGTTTGCTCGCCCCAAAAGTCTTTTTTTGTGAAAAGGCCCCTTTAAAGGGTTTTTTTCTAAAAAGCCAAACCCTATTTCAAATTAAAAAACCCTTTTTGTTGCTTCCTGCCTTTGAAGCTGCCTATTTCCCCCCCCTTCGTTTTTCAAAAAAGCAACGCAAAAGCGTTATTTCCTCTGCCCCCAAAAACAAAAAAATTCTTTTTTTAACTGTCATTCCCCCCTTCCCAAACCCCTTTTGTTTTTTTAATTTTTGGTGGAGTTCTTTGGTGTTTATTTTTGGTTTTTTTTCTTGCCCCCATACAATCAGATAGCTTTTTTTTTTGGGGGTTAAAGGGGGGGAAAGGTTTGTTTTTAAATTGTTTTGGGCCTGCCACTCCAAAATCATCCAAAAAAACTTTTGAAATTGTGTATGGTACTCAAAAATGCTCGTCAAATTTTTTCAGCTTAGAAAATTTTCCCCCAAAATGGGCTTTGTTCTGCCTTTTTCAAATTTTTTTTTTTAAACAAAACCAACCTGGCCCCAAAACCCAAGGGGAAAACTTTTTATAAACCCCAAGTCACTTCACCGGGGCTTGCTGAAAATGGCGCGGGCCCTTTTTTAAAAAAACCCTTTTTTTACTGAAAAACTCCGCGTCTTTTTCCCAGGGCCCAGTTTTCCGTGAGGGAAAAGTTTTGCTTTGGCTGTTTCTTTTCCCAAAAATATTTTCTTCAAAACCCCCGAGGGAACAAACCTTTTAAATCCCCAATTCGTTTTTTAGAATTTTAAAAGGTTATTAAAATAACACAACCCCAACCCCCCAAAAAACCGTCCAGTCGGGGACTGTCAGCGAAAAGAATTTTTTGGGTTACCTTGTCAAAGTGGGGGGCCGTGATACCTTAACTAGGTGATTGGGGGAGGCCCCAAAAAGCGCCAAACCCCGCGGGCCCAAGGGCCCGAACGTTTTTAGAAAACGTTTTAATGCCTTTTGGCAGGGAAAGGGGGGGGTTTAAGAGGAGGGGGGTAAGGAGGGGGCAGCCCGAAATTTTTTTTTTGGCCGTGTGTGTGTTATGTGCCCCCGTCTCTGTCCCTGTGTGTGTTGGCCTCTGTGGTGGGCCTCTGTGTGATGTGTGTGGGGTGTGTTTTTGTGTGTGTGGTGTAAATTTGCCAGTTTGGTGAAAGTATTTTAAAGTGGTTTTTTTCATGTGTAAGGGGTTTTTGGGGTTTTGGTGTGTTGTGTGTGGGGGTAAAATAAAGTTGGTGTTTTCCCTGTTTCCAAAACAATTTAATCTATTTAAAAATGGTTTAAAAAGTATTTGCATTTAAAAAATTTTTCTAACTTAGAAAACCCCCGGGAGAAATTAAAAAACCCCAAAGTGCTGGGCAAGTAGGCCGCAACTAGCAATTTTAAAAGTTACCCGCCAAACCCCCCAAACAAAAGGGGCGTTGGAAAAAACCCCCCTGAAAAGAAAGCCGTGGGAACATCCCTTTTTAAATAAGGCGTTTATTTAAAAGTGGCCGCTTTTCCCCACTTTCCAATGGGGGCGTGTTTCAGTTTTTTGGGTTTCTTTCCTCCAACTAAATCCTGAAAACCTTTTTAAAAAGTATTTAAAAAAAGGGTAACCCTTTCACAAAAATTTTTTTGTTTTTTGGGGGCCCTTATTTTTTGGGTTTTTTGTCAGAGAACAGGAAAGGCGGGTTTTAGGGCCCCTTTTGCCCAAAAAATGGTTTGGGGCAAGGGACCAGGGGTTGGGTAAAAAACTGTTCTCTCTTGGTTTTAACAATTTAAGATAATTTAACATCATTTATCTCATAAAACCCGAAAAAAAGGGTTCTGGGTTTTGGGCGGATTCCCCCTTTAGCTTTGGAGGGCCCTAGCTGGGCGCAACCCCCCAAACACCCCGGAAAAATTTTTTATTTTTTTTTAAAACCTTTTTCCAAGGTTTTAAAGCGGATGGTCCCCTAAACCCCGTTTTGGCTTGGGTTCCCCGGTTTACGTTGGCTTTGGAGGGGAAAGAAAAAAGGCTGGAAATTTTGGCCAAGAATTCCCCAAAAAGGGGAAAAAATGTCCCAAAAAAAATTAACCCCGCCCCAGCAAAAAAACCAAATTTTTGATTATATCAAGACCTGGGAAAGGGGAAAAATTTTAATTCCCCGGTATAACAAAATCTTTCGATCCGGTTTCCCAAACCCCAAAAAAATTCCTTTCATCCCTCTCAGGTGAACGCCCAAAAAAGAAAGGTTTTTTTTGCCGGGGCAAAACCGGCCAATTTTTTTTTACCAATCATACCTTTTTTAAAGGGGTGAAGAAACCTCCCCTGGTGCATTTTTTGCCATGCGCCAAATCACTTTAAAGAAAAATTTTTTTTTTTAGATGTTTGGGCTTTCTTTTTTCGAGACACAAAAAATTTTAAAATCAGAATTTTAAAGGGAAAAACCTTTTCAGAGAATTTTTAACCCCCGATGCGATTATGAAAAATTTTTTAAAAAAGATTAACAAAATTTTTTAAAAAGGGTTGAGATTTTCCTTTGGGAAAGGTTTTTTTTTTTCAAAAGGGTTTGGGGTTTTTTTTTTTAGAAGTTTTTAAAATTTGGTGAAAAGAAAGTTTTTGAGTTTTTTTTAAAATGGGGACGCCCCGATATGGCCCCTTTGCGGGGCTTGGGGTATAAGCAACCCTTACCCCTTTCCTTACCCTGGTGTGTGGGGGGTGTGTGTGGTGTTGTGGTGGTGTGTGTGGTTTTTTGGGCGCGCGGGGCGGCCCCGCGCGCACACACCACACACACACACACACACACACAAACACACACACACAACCACCACACACACACACACGCCGTCACGTACATGTTTTTGTCTTGGGGGGAAAAAAGCTGTTTCGGCGGGGGGGATGGGGGCAAGGGGAACAAGAGGGGAGGATAGAGAAATTTTTTTTTCCCATTTCCTTT
>CM031596.1:26314622-26319622 GCA_018398815.1 Conus ventricosus | reverse complement strand
GTGAGTGAGCTCTCCCTCCGGAGGGCGCCACCACGTCCGTCCAACAACAGCCCCCATAGACTCGCCGATACCGGTGACCCCGATGGAACCAAACCAAGACCGCAGACGTGGAGAGGACATCGAAATTGAGGTCACCATGAGAGCAGGGCATGAAGGGCCACAGAATTTGAGACTTATTTTTATGCCAATCGATGAGAATGAGGATGATTAAGATGATGCTACGGATTTCCATTCCGGTCTGAGACTACATGACAGGGCTGTACTCTACGCTTACTTTCATAGTATATCCCGGCGTCAACCAGGGCCGAGAGATACAGGCACCTGCAGTGTTGGTCAAGAAATTTGAGCAACACTCTCAGAAACGCATCCATTAAGTGGATGAAACTCGACTGTGTGGTCCCAGTCTTCCCAACTGAGTCCGCAGCAAACTCAACTCTGGGTAGGAGCCGGTCGGGACAGAAAAACCCACATGACTCTGATGGGATTCGAACCCACGACCTCCCAGCCGGGAGTCCGCGATGCTAACCACTTCGCCACGGCGGCTGGTCCAGACTTGAGTCTTTGCGCAACAATCTTCAAGACGTCCAGACTGCTAGCTAACAGGACATCAATCTCCTCATAGGCGCCCACTTACACGCCCAGCAACATCAGTTCGATTATGACAACATCAGCGTTCTCGACCGTGACAATAGATGGTTTCAGCGTGGGGTGAAGGAGGCTATACATATTGCCGCCAACAACCCCACACTCAACCGGGACCGGGGCAGACACACCTTGCCATCGGTGTACAACACCCTCATTGTTCAGTCACATGACCAGGGTTCGACCCGTGGTCGTGTGCACTGAACTCCAGTTCACCCAGTAGCAACACCACCGCTGAAGAAGACGGACAGAGGTCTGTCGAAAGCTCCAAGTAAATGCTATTCCCAGCTGAGCGACCTGTCTAAATCCGGTAGTCGTTTAATCTCCTCATACTTCATCACGACAGGAGTTAGAAGCCGGACACGGCTCAGCCGGATGTTACTGCCGCATCAGGAAGATCTCTCCATCTTCTGGCTGTCGTGGGGCTGTGTCTAGAAGCCTCAGTCAGCGAGGATCGTGGCTCGATCGTCGCCTTGCTTTCATAATCGTCATCCGTCTTCTCGTGTGATGATCGTCGCCGACTGACTGACTGACTTCCTCTTTGTAGAATGTTGTAGTTGGCGCTGGCTGACTTACTGGTCATGTGGTCCTGTAAGATGCGTAGTGAGTGGGTGGGTGGGTAGCGTGTGCGTGTGTGTGTGCGTGTGCGTGTGGTGTTGTGTGTGTGTACGTGTGTGTGTGTGTGTGTGTGTGTGTGTGTGTGTGTGTGTGTGTGTGTGTGTGTGTGTGTGTGTGTGTGCGCGCGCGCTATATTTGTTACCATCTTATGCCACAGTGTGCATGTGCACGCATGTGTGTGTGTGCGCGCGTGTGGTGTGTGTGTGTGTGTGTGTGTGTGTGTGTGTGTGTGTGTGTGTGTGTGTGTGTGTTTTGCGCGTGTGATCACTAGAGAAATGATGGACGAGGTGTATGGATTTATTGTATTGATGTTTTTTCTTGCTTGCGTTGGATTGCGCGCGCGTGTGTGTATGTATGTATGTTTGTACGTGCGTGTGCTTGTGTGTGTGGACAGACAATTCAGCGAGATCTGGAACTTTTAAGTAATGCTGTTGGTCTCTGAGGGCCCCCCCCCCCCCTCCTCCCTCGCTCATCTCCTCTTCAGAGGACAGTGGCCGGGGTGAGGTGGGGGGGGGGGGGGGGAGAATGAGTTGTGTTAGTCATTGCTCACTGCTTCTTTTATGTGCTGGTATGGAAGTTTGGGTGTGAAGAGCAAGCGAGTATTGAATGATGTGGTGAATGTGTGTAGCAAAGTGATTGGAAGGAAGCAAGTTGGAATGCAAGAATTGTATGACAGACGAGTGGAGAGGAAAGCAAGAAAGATTGCCAGTGATGATAGCCATGTTTTAGCAAAATATTACGAAATTTTACCATCTGGACGTCGTTTTAGGACCCTTAGAGTCAAATCTAGGGCGCAAAAAACTTTTATACCCAGGTCGATCCATCTTCTGAATTCATGATGTCTTTTGTACCATTTTTCATGCTTAGCGATGTGAAGGAATGCGAGAGAGAGGGAGAGAGAGAGAGAGGGAGAGAGAGAGGGGGAGGTGGGGAGGTGCGAGAGAGTGAGAGCTTGTGGGGTGGTTGAAGATGTTTGCTTGTGTGAAGATATGTGTATTTGCTTATAATATGTGCTTGTGTGTGTGTGTGTATATATATATATATATCTGCTTGTGAGTGTAAGCCTATGAGTGTGCTTGTGTAAGTGCATGTGCATGAGGTTTTTCAAATGATTATAGTGTGTGTGTGTGTGTGTGTGTGTGTGTGTGTGTGTGTGTCGGACTGTATATGTAAATTCTATAAGTGGCCACTTGATTGTGATGATTCTTGTTTTATGCATGTTGTCTTGTTATACTGTTTATTATGCACCTATCTTAATTTCTCATCCTTTGAGATAATAAAGTGTTCATATCATATCATATCATGAAACAAAAATGGTCTCAGAATGTTCAAGCTACAGATCTGCTGTGCAGACGTAAATGTTGCAACCCAAAAAAATGAAGAAAAAAAAAGAAAAGAAAAAGAAAGTGAGAAGAAGAAGAAGAAATGAAGAAGAAGAAGAACTTAATACAAGAAGAGGAGGAGCAGGAGCAGGAAGAAGAAGAAGAATAATACAATACCGCCACACCTAAAACAAAAAAACAACAACAACAAAAACAAAAAAAAAGGCGTTGATGCCGCCATTTCTGCCCTCCTCAAGAGGCGCTGCCATGCGTTAAACAGCCCTCGGAAGTGGGAAGAAGAGCAACTACACCATAAGTTTTAAACTGTGATCATTTTACTTTGGTTTAACCGGAGGAACAAGATCGTGGCCCTAGAAAATGTAAGATTCCAAGCTCTGAAGAATCCCTTTACAAAATCAGCCTGCAATCGGCAAGGATAGAAGTTCAGAACAGGTGATGCCAAACGCGGTCATTCGCTGACAAAACAAAACAAAACAAAACAAACAAAAAACATGACAGATTTGTGCCACTGTGATAATACTGCCCGTCGGTCACAGATTTGTGACACTGTGATAGTACTGCCCGTCAGTCACAGATTTGTGACACTGTGATAGTACTGCCCGTCAGTCACAGATTTGTGACACTGTGATAGTACTGCCCGTCAGTCACAGATTTGTGACACTGTGATAATACTGCCCGTCAGTCACAGATTTGTGACACTGTGATAATACTGCCCGTCAGTCACAGATTTGTGACACTGTGATAATACTGCCCGTCAGTCACAGATTTGTGCCACTGTGATAATACTGCCCGTCAGTCACAGATTTGTGACACTGTGATAATACTGCCCGTCAGTCACAGATTTGTGACACTGTGATAATACTGCCCGTCAGTCACAGATTTGTGCCACTGTGATAATACTGCCCGTCAGTCACAGATTTGTGCCACTGTGATAATACTGCCCGTCAGTCCGAAATCCTTTGCTCAATGTTCTCCGTTTATTCTTTAGGGGCAACGAGGAGGAAGGTACTTCTGTTCACCGTTAGGCTCTCCGCTGTGGCTTCCACAGTCTTGGTCTTTTCTTTTTTCTTTTTTTTTTCTTTTTTTTTTAATTTTTTTTTTTAACCATGTCATTTCTATCTACGTAGTAAATGCACTTTGGGCGTGCACAACTCTGTGTGTGTGTGTGTGTGTGTGTGTGTGTGTGTGTGTGTGTGTGTGTGTGTGTGTGTGTGTGTGTGTGTGTGTGTGTGTGCGTGCGTGCGTGCGTGCGTGCGTGCGCGCGCGCGCGCGCGCGTGCTTGCGTGTGTGTATGTGTGTGTGTGTGTGTGTGTGTGTGTGTGTGTGTGTGTGTGTGTGCGTGCGTGCGTGAGTGCGTGCGTGCGTGCGTGTGTGTGTGTGTGTGTGTGTGTGTGTGTGTGTGTGTGTTTGAAGACAGACGGACAGAGAGAGACTAGCGGAGACAAAAAAGTACAGTGTGTGTGTGTGTGTGTGTGTGTGTGTGTGTGTGTGTGTGTGTGTGTGTGTGTGTGTAGGGGGGGTGGGGGTTGGATTCAGACAGACAGATGGAAAAGAGGGAGACATGGAACAACAGGACTATCTTACCTGCACTGACAGATACACATGAATGGGGTCCGAAACATGTGTAAACAATTATTTGGTCTCGGAGAGAATGGCAAGGAAGGATCGATATCGAGGAACCACATCAGAGAAAAGGGGAATACTAGGAAGAACATGAGGAAATTAGAATGGAAACCCTTAGAAGAGAGAAGAGCTTTTATTAAACTTAACACCTTTTTCAAAGGCAGAGCTAAAGTAATTGATATTCCAATGGAACAACTAGTATTGAATAAAAGTAGCACTAGGAGTGGCGGTCAATGTTATACCATACCTGCATCAAATATTGACAGCCACTTACATTCTTTTTATCCCAGTTCTGTACGGCTGTGGAACTCACTGCCGGGTGCCATCAAGATTGCCACAGGTGCAATCTCATTCAAAAAACAGGTTGATTCGACAGTTTTGAGATCTGCATATTGACGTTTTTCTATTTTTACTTCCCCAGATATTTTATGAATATCGAGTGCGACCCCTTGTTGCCAAGTTTGCTCCAGGGCCAACAGTCTGAGTCGCACTGTTTTATGTTATTTTATTCTACTTTTTAACATGCGCGCTGGTGACCTACTCGTTTTTGAGTGAACCAGTATTTTAGGAAGAAGAAGAGGAGCTCCAGAGTGTGATTACGTCACACTCTTCATACTTTTCTTTCTTTTATATTATGGACGAAAAGTGTTTTCAGCTCACCAGGAGAAATTTCTCATCGAGTCTTCATGATCATGAGTATTATCATTACGATTACCTATGTATTTTCAGGCTGGATTGCCATTACGTGTATCCTGATGGCACACGCAACGATTG
>CM031596.1:26287122-26307122 GCA_018398815.1 Conus ventricosus | reverse complement strand
CGAAGATATTGGGAGTTTATTCCAAGAAACCGTACCCTGAAAAGAAAAAGAACGATCACCATATGTTTCAGTTCGAAATAGAGAGATTTTGAGCAGAGTGTTGTCGGTAGAAGAACGACACTGCCCAGATGAAACATAGAGATGAAGGAGATATAAGAAAGGTAGGAAGGAGCTAAGCCATTCAAAGACTTAAAGCAGAGTAAGGACAGTTGGTAGTCAACGTTTGGGAGAGTAGAATGTACGTAAGCATCCATTCATGTTAAACATTCTAATGTCTCACATGAAGAGAGAGAGAGATGCAAATTATTACCAAATTCTAGCTGGGAACATTTAAGAAAAACAAAATGAAACAAAATAAAACAAGAAGACGCTGGTTTCATTTTGACTACACAAACCAACTTCTACAAAGTTCTGATATGTTAGGGGCTTATTTTCATTCGAATTTGTCTACAGTAAGATCTACAACCTCTTTGATTTATAGATTCAAACCAAATGTTTTCAAAACCAACTGTATCAAAAAATGAAAACTGCATATTTGCTGAAAAGATTTCAAACGTTCACATGCTTTTTAACTTCAAGCACATGAAAATGGTTTTGCCTGCCTTCTCTGAGTCTTACATAGATAAAGTTTTCAACAGTCTCTTATTATTACGGGACATTGCTTAATCATAAAGTCAGATTCCTCCCACCCACCCACCGCCATTTCCACCCCTGCTCCTGCTTTTTGTTTTATTATCTTTTATGAAACGCCTCCCATATCTCATTTCCGCTTACCAAACCACTTCTTTTCCTCGTGCCGATTTCTTTGGAAAATGAGTTTGTTGTCTCCATGTCTAAGTTCAGTCTGTTGGTGAGTTGTTGTTTTTTTTTAATTTAAAGATCAAATAAAGTGAATAGACAATGAATAGAAAACACATATACACACAACACTCGCGCACGCGCGCGTGCGCACGCACGCACGCACACACACACACACACACACACACACACAGAAAGAGAGAGAGAGAGAGAGAGAGGAGAGAGAGAGAGAGAGAGAGTTTGTAGCTGTAGTGGGATGTCGCTATAGTCCGCTCTTGCTGTTTTAAGAGGGTATTGTTCTGGAAGTCGCTTTTCCGGATGCCGCTTGAGTGGGATGACTCTTCCATCGTCCCTGCCCTCCTACCGGCCAGCAGTCCCACACTTCCTGATCTCCAACTCCTTCCCCACCCCCCATTCCCGCCCCCAGTTCCTCGACCCCGGCCTCCTCAGTGCGGCCACTCTTGACCAACCCCGCTGTTTGGTGCCGATCTTCCGGGCAGCCTTGCGACACTGAAAACGGGAACCCCGGGTATTTCAGTTCTAAATGTTTAAACACTCAAAAGAAGGACTGAACGTAGACGTCATCAGAACGAAGAAGTACCGTAGAGCACCGCGGATCCTGCGGTGTTCAGTGCGTCTCAGTCGGCCCTTGAAAACCGCAAGGAGACGGTGTGATTCTCGTGCCAGGCCGTACCCATATCCTCAGCAGGTCTCCAAGGTGCAAAGCCTCCAGTCGACAGAACAATGCAAGGAAAGGAAGTCGGCAAATTGGATCCGTAACTTCAGGAAAAGGATTGAAATCTGAGAACTGGGTCAGTCGGGCTGGAGTGTGAAGCGGGTTTCAAGACGGCCGCGGGCTGGGCGAGGCCTTCCTCTCCTCACGTGGGTGCGTGGACCGAGTTCGGATTGCCTGTTCAATCTTCTTGTAGACCGCCTTAGCTAGGTGGCGGCCTCGGCCGTTCAAGTCGGCTGGCATTTAACAGTCAACTCAGAACTGGTACGTACCAGGGGAATCCGACTGTCTAGTTAAAACAAAGCTGTCACACTGTCACTCTTGCACACACGCATTCATGACAGCATTTACTCCATACGCACACGCAATCAAGCCAGTCAACCAAAAGGCGCACAACAGAATTTTTTTTCTTTCCCCCCTCTCCTCCTGGGAAAACACTTTATTAAATGAATTGAACAATTCCGACAACGTTCACCACACTCCAGTATTTATCAAACAAATTCTATACATGTTTCTCTCTCTCTCTCTCTCTCTCTCTCTCTCTCTCTCTCTCTCTCTCTCTCTCTCTCTCTCTCTCTCTCTCTCTCTCTCTCTCTTCACACTGAAAGATATATCAAGTTACGAATTAATATGAATAAAGACCTGCTAGATTCCTCCTTCTTGCCGGAGAAAGAATACACACATCCTCCAAGAATACAAAGTATGGCCTTTTACACAACATTGGTCCAAGATCCAGACCAGGAGAATAAATAATTCAGGCATTCATGATGCCATACCTGCATCAGAGAAAGCGCTCACCCCAAACCATCATGATGCCCTGCCCGCAT
This sequence comes from Conus ventricosus, assembly GCA_018398815.1. Classification (NCBI taxonomy): domain Eukaryota; kingdom Metazoa; phylum Mollusca; class Gastropoda; order Neogastropoda; family Conidae; genus Conus; species Conus ventricosus. The sequence goes on along the minus strand of CM031596.1, from coordinate 26,304,764 downwards.
CAGAAGAAGCGCTTTCCCCTTGAACTCCCCAGTCACTGGGGGAACGATGAGATCCGACTCCTCTACCCGGGGTCTTCAATTGCTGGGGCTGAACTATCGGTGTGTTCCCCATGCCATGGCCGTTGTTAAACACCCATCTCAGCACTTAGTAAACAGATGCCGTCGCAGCATCAGAGGGGAATAGCTGACGGGGTGAAGGGTGAAGGGCTGAAACACGAGTAAGGTTCGTGTAAGTAACCTGCTTCCCAATTTAACATATGAATTCTTTCTTTCTCTTTTCTTTAGGTTTTCCCCTGTACCTTTCCCCAACTATCTATGGCTCACCTGGTAATGACTGGTCAGCGGTGAGGACCCCTTGACCAACGTTCTGACAGGTTCGAGTCTTTAGGCCATCTCCTGGGCTAAAACTAATTCTTTCCTCCCTCCTCCTAGTGAGTGCATACTCAGTGTTCAAAACACATGACCAGCAAGAGAATGTAAATATGTTCGTTCACGACCGCCCATGTTATTCTGCCCGAAAACCCCCTTTTTCACATACAAATCACGTCTATCACATGTCAGTTTTGACCAAATTTAACACCTGTTTTAAACAAAATTAACACACAAAAAACCTCTAAAATTGACGTAATCAGCACATTGAAACGGGGGTTTCCGTGCAGAATAATATGAGTGATCGTGAACATAGATATTTACATTCTCTCCAAGGACATAAAATGAACTAAAACGTATATGGTTTGACGCGCCTGCTGCTAGACTGTTTTAAAATCAATATAGCCACCACAGTCGCAGCGAAAGCCTTGTACAACGGGCCGTGCAAATCACGTGACAGCTCGCACCTCACGTGTGCGCTTTCAACCAATCGACAGGAGGTATGACGTCATTTCTGACCGGGACTGGCGAGCACCCGACCGATTTCGATCTTTTCCGACCGGGACAGCTCGCCGCTGTTCGAAACCGGTCTGGTCAAAAGAGAGCTTAAATCTTTTAGAAACCAAGCAAGGAAAAACGTGAAATGACAGTAAGTGAACTGGACGCTTTTTACGTAATTGTTTTGTAGAGAAACTTGATTATGAGCCGATTGATGAAGGTTCATTTATGAAGTTAAAAAACATGGCTGAAATTACGCCTGTTTTATTGAAAGCCGGCTCTGAGATCAAAGCTGAAAATCGTAAAACTCTTCGGCAATCTTTGCTTTTAGGTTATTGGCTTGAAAGAACAAAAACTCTTTTCAAAAAATCTAATCCAAAAGATTCTTGGGATAATTATTTGAAAAACGAAATTCTGATGGAACCCAGGCTGTGTAGAAAACTGATAGAATTATCATTTTGTTTTTTCTATTATCCAAAATTCTACAAGCTTGGAATTTCTATCCACAGCTTGTATGAGAAAAGAAGGCTCATTTTAAAATATATGCAAAGCGACGTTGGGTTTCGTGAGTTTTGACAAGCCGACTAAAGGCTAGCCGATGAGGCCAGACACGCGGAGACCAAGAGACAGCGCCGGTTATTGATCCAGGTCGTGTGACTGCTAGCGACAGGCTAAAAATACTTCAGACCTGTGTCACTTGCCAGCAGTTGCCTTCCACTGTTCACGCGGGAATGGTAGCCTAGAAAGGCCCTCCACAGAACTAAAAATACGACAGAACTGTGTCACTTGCCCACCGACCGCCACGCCCTAGAAAGGCCCTTAACGGGGTCGAAAATAATACTAAGGGAGGTAACTCCTGCACACCCTCACCTCACCCCCACCCCCACCCACGCATGCACGTCCCACACCCCCACACACACCCCCCCCCCCCCCCCGCCCCACCCCACCCCACCCCTACCCCGCCCTACCCCACCCCGCCCCACGCATGCACGTCCACACCCGTTTTGTCCTACAAAGCAGCGCAGTAAACTAGGTTAAAAGGATCTGGGGTTGATTGGCCTAGTTGATTAAGCCACACACACCCCCACCCCCTGCCCACTCGCGCACACACATATAACTTCTTCTGATTTTTGCACAAAAAACAAGAGAAACTGATTAATTAATTTTTTTTAATTTATAATTTTATTTTGGTTTAAAAATGAAGCCCGAAGAAGTTAAAAAGCTTACTAATATACTTTACAAGTTGAATTGGAAGGGCCATAGAGAAGAGTTAAGGAGAAGGTTTGAAAAATCAATTACTGATCTTTTTAATCACATAAATATACAAAACAACGTGAAGCAGGCCATCAGTGAAATACTAGATTTTTGGCCACACCAGCTATAAAGTTGGCTGCCATTTTAGTTGATTATATGGCTTCTGAAGATTTTAATCTAACTTTTTCTACTACTCCTGAAGGGGTAACTATTTGCTTTAATAAAGATTAGGTTTGCGATTAGAAAAGGCTATAAATAACAGCTGAATTTACGATTAATTTTTTATTTATTTTAGATTTTAAAATGGCTGCCGAACTTAGTGAATCTGATTTAAAGAATTGTAATGACCTATTCGGCGAAACAATGAAAGTACTAAACATTAATTTTAGTGAATTTGGGTTTGAGAATGATGTAAACAATATAATAAAAGATTGTAATGACCTATTCGACGAAAACAATGAAAGTGTTAAACATTGATTTTAGTGAATCTGGTTTTGAGAATGATGTAAACAATATAATAAAAAATCATAGTGAACTATTTAACGAAGCAATCAAAGGGATGAACATTGACTGTAGTGATGTAGAAAAAGCTAAAATATTGGCGGGTGTTATTGTAAGGTTAACGTGTCTTGAAGTGTTGCAACGCTTGGGTGAAGAATAAAAGCGGGGTTTACTTACTTTTATATACATTTATTTTTTTAATCTACGTAAATATTGTGGCTTTAAAAATGACAGCCACAAGTAAATTTGAGGACGGAAAACTATATACGATGGAAGAAATATTATTTGGCAGTGACAAACAATTAGGCAATATGTTTGGCGAAGTAGACATGAATATTATTAACCCACAAATGTTCATGAAAGCGTAGCACATGCTATTTCTAAAATCCCAGAGTCTCTTCAGATGGAGCCGCCAGTAAAAGTGCTGTTGACCGTTCTGATTGATTATATAACGCCTGATGATAGTAACATGGAAGTCTGGGTTTCAACTAAACAGAAAGAAGTAATCAGCTATCACGACTTTAACTCTAACTGGGCTGATTACATGCTTACACAGTTTAACCATGCAAGTGAAGAAGCAAAGTTAAGGGGTTCTGGGTGGTCTGAAGGAACAGTCCTTCAAATCAAATTAAGACAAACAAAGTTTTATCCTATAGTTGGCAATTCTTACCTTCCTCTTCCAAAAGAGTTAGAGTTAAAACGAGCAGTTTTAAACATACATAATTCTGACAACATGTGTTTTATGTGGTGTGTTTTAGCACATTTACATCCTGTCAAAAATCTTGCAAACAGAGTTTCCAATTATGAAGCATACAAACAAGAACTGAACTTTGATAACATAACCTTTCCAGTAAGTATAGAAAGTATATCTCAGTTTGAAGAGCAAAACAAACAATCACTGTAAACGTATACACATGGTCTGTAGAAGCTGATATAGTGCCTCTAAGGGTTTCTCCCAACGCTCCTACTTTAGGCGAACCGCTTAACAAACATGTAGACTTAATCCTGTTTACAGACGGCCCTAAGAGCCATTATGTATTAATCAGAACAATAAGCAGACTTATGGGTTTTACATCAAAGAATCATGCTAAAAAAGAGCTTTGTAGAAGATGTTTGGTCAGAATTCCTACTATAGAAGCAGCAGCCAGTCATAAGAAACATTGTAAAGTTTTGTAGACTGTGAAACCAAACTTCTTACACCTAAACCTGGGTCTAAGGTCAGTTTTAAAAATTTACACAAAATGCAGATGAGTCCGTACGTGGTTTATGCTGACTTTGAATCGCTTTTACCGCAGTACTACGGCCCACAACAGCAAGAACAAAAAACAACCTTATTAACTCACCATCAGATCTGTTCTTATGCGTTTATTGTTGTTAGGTCAGACGGTCAACACACAACACCTGAGATTTACAGAGGCCCCAACGCAGCTAGTAGATTTTTAGATCAGATGAAACAACTTCGCAATCAATTATCCAACCAACTGAATCTTTCAGACATTGTTATGACTCCTGAAGACCAGAACGCAATGACTCATCTACACGCTGTTGGATTTGCAATAAAGAATTATTAGGCAACGCAGTAAGAGACCACGATCACATTACTGGAAATTTCCGAGGGGCTGCGCACAACAATTGTTAATCTTCAGCTTAAGGTTGACCCTAAGACATGGAAACTGCCTATCTTCTTTCATAACCTAAGAGGCTACGATTCTCATTTCATCATGCAAGCAGTAACTTCTGAATATAAGAGGGTTACCTGCATTGCACAGTCTTCAGAAAAGTACATGACTTTTACTCTTGACTCTTTATCCTTTTATGACTCAGCCCAACATCTGATGGGGAGTTTAGATAAGTTAGCGGGATCTCTACAAGACTTTCCAATTTCTAAACAATACTTCGATCCATCTTTAGTGCGTAAAGGTGTTTACCCCTATGAATACATGAACTCGTGGGACAGGTTTGACGAAGACTCACTTCCTCCTAAAGGTGCTTTCTTTTCTAGTCTTAGAGGTAAAGACATAACTGGTGCTGAATATGAATACGCACAGAAAGCCTGGACAGAATTACACTGTGAAACAATGGGCGATTATCACGATCAATATTTATTGGCTGACGTGTGTTTATTAGCAGACGTCTTTCAGAATTACAGATCTACATGCATGAAACATTACAACTTAGATCATCACATTACATCTCTGCCCCAGGCCTTTCTTGGGACGCCTTCTTAAGTCTACAAACATCCAGATTGACTTAATATCTGATCTGCCCACACTTCAGATGATTGAAGATGGGTTGAGGGGAGGTATTAGCATGGCCTCACATCCTTACTGCAAAGCCAACAACAAGTATTTAGACGACTATGACCCAACTAAACCATCTAACTATCTAATGTACTTAGACGCCAACAATCTGTATGGCTGGGCTATGAGTCAACTGCTCCCACTGAGAAACTTTACAATGATAAAAGGACCTCATGATGTTAACACTGTGTTAAGTATGTTGTCACAGCTTCCAGCTAATAATCCAATAGGGCTAATCTTGGAAGTAGACTTAGAATATCCTTATGAACTACACGATCTCCACAACGATTATCCCCTAGCCGCAGAAAGATTAAAGATGAGTCCCATCGAACCGCCTAAACTTGTTCCCAATCTTCGACACAAAACTAAATATGTGTGCCATTACAGACTCCTACAGTTTTACCTAAGACACGGATTAAAGCTGACAGCTGTTCATAGAATCATTGCTTTTGACCAAGAGCCCTTTATGAGGCCATACATCAAGAAGAATACTGATCTTAGAACTCAAGCCACTGATGCTTCAGAAAAAGACTTCTTTAAACTGATGAACAACAGCTGTTTTGGCAAAACTATGGAAAATCCACACAAACGCAAAGATGTTAAATTAGTTACAAAAGAAAACCAAGCAATTAAGTTTGCCTCTAAACCCAACTATCAAGACTTTAGAAGATTTAACGACAGCTTGGTCGGCATTATGATGAAGAAAAAGGATGTTAAGTTGGACAAGCCGGTGTTTATCGGCTTTACTGTATTAGAGTTGTCAAAGCTAGAATTTCTGTACTACTACTTTAAACCGCTGTACCAGAAGCAAGAGTCCTTTACACAGACACTGATAGTTTTATTCTACACGTCCCAACTGAAGACTTCTATAAGGACTTAGAAACTGAGGTAGCTAAAGGAGTTGATGGGTGGTACGACACATGCGACTATCCAAAGAACAGCCCTTTACATTCAACTGTAAACAAGAAAGTGATTGGAAAGATGAAGGATGAACTCAATGGGACAGTTATCAAAGAATATGTTGGTTTGAGGTCAAAGATGTATAGCGTTGCCAGCCAGACTTCTGTAATGAAGAAAGCTAAAGGTATAAGTAAAGAAGTTGTCAAAAAAAATATAACTCACGATAACTACAAGCAAGCTCTCTTTGAAACAAAGTATTTTATCACACAAATGTTAATCTTCGCTCTACTCTCCATCAAGTAAACACAACTGCTGTTAACAAAAAATAACTAGTCTCTAACAATAACAAAAGAATTTACGTCAGTTCTGAGCTTTCATATGCTGTAGGGCATTGGAGAACTTTAAAAGATTAACTTGACAGACTTAGCTTGTACTTAACTTAAGAACCTAACTAGTACTTACTTAAGAACCTAACAAGAACTTAACTTAAGAACCTAACCAGTACTTAAAACTAGAACTTGTTTTTTTTTGCACTTAACTTGTAATTTACTTGCACTTAACTTAAAAAGTACTTTCTATAACTAACTTAACTTGTACTTTATTTAGTTCTTAACTTGTACTTTATCTAGTTCTTAAAAACTATTCCATAGAAAATGGATCTACTGCAGGAGGTTGCACTTTTTTTGCAGAAGCTGGTTCTTCTTCTTTTACTGTGGGGGCTTGCGGCTTTGTTGCTAGGTATGGTGTTAGGTATTTGTATGCTAAAAAGCCACCCCCAGCAACAACAGCAGCTCCCAATACATAATGATACATCTTATCGTTTGATTGTGTTGTTGCTAATTGGGTTGTTGTTGGCGGCGGCGATGTTGTATTACTATCTAACAATTTTTGTTTTGCTGATTGCTTTGCTTTTCTTAGTTTGTTCCATTCAGCTAGTTTACGCCCAGCCTCAACACGTCCAGGACTTTTAGACTTAGTAACATTACTCACCTGTGGTACATTATGCTCCTGCGGAGGGTTCTGCTCCTGCGTAGGGTCCTGCGGACTGTCCTGCGGCGTCTTCTTCTCCTGATCGCTCATTTTGTTTTTATTGCGATTAAATTTAATATGATCAAAATTAATATGATTAAAAGTAATTAATCCCATGATGAATGGACATAACATCGTCCCAAATCTGTAGTACATGTCACATGCAAGAGTTTCTAGGGACTTGTTTAAAACCGGATCTTGTGATAAGTCATATTTTAAATCTTCTTCTGAATCAACCGGCGCCACCTTACTTACTAACTTAGCATATAGACTAATCATTGTCTGACCCACTGATCTAACCATTTTTGACCCTAACTGCGCTTCGTACCTAGCGTAGTACTTCTCAATGTCTGATGTTGGATCTGTTCAATACTTAGTTCAACACCTAAATACTGTCTAGTTTTTCCACACGCAGCCAGAGAGTATAATCTTTCTTTATGGCAGTTGTCTACGGGGTAGTCTGCTTGCCCCTCACACTTTAATAGCTCGTCACAATCCATTTTAAAAAGCAATAAAAAATAATATAATACTTTTAAAACCATGAGTTTAACGCTGGTTAATTATGCAGTGCCTATCGCTGGTGTTATAGTCTATTCAACCCTTGCAAAATGCTTGTTAGGAATAAAACCGCCCAACATGGGAAAGATAGAAGATTCGCCAAAACTAGTTGCAACTTTATTTTTAGCTTTAACAACAAAAGATTATATGATTAAAAAGCATATAGACAGCCTTTCGTATTATGATTATTTTAATTATTTTTTTAGTTAATAAAAAGATGAGTGAAAAAAAGATTATCAATACGATTTACCATTCTGCTGTGATTAGTGGCCTTAGTATAGGCTATAGCGTGTTAGCAAAAAACATGTTTAAAATGAAGCCGGCGGATCTAGGAAGGTTAGACATTGAGGATGTTGTTAAGGTTATAGTTGTAATTACTGCGGGGATTGCGTCAAAAGACTTTCTTGTTACACAGGGGATTATTCCAGAAAATGTTAGTTCATAGAAAGATTAATTCATAAGAAAATAATTTATAAAAAGATGGCGGGAGTAGTTATGATGGTAGGGGGAGCTATTGTTAATGCCTTGGCCTTCTCTGGAAGCAATTATATGTTTAGTAAATTGCGGTCTGATGAAGAGAGAGAACGCCATAACAAGGCAATGGAAAATTTGGCTAAGGCAAGAGACGCTTATGAGAAAAGACGAATTGCTCACTTAGACTTTATTAATAAAAAGTTAAGAAAACAGGGGCATGCAGAGCACACATTTACAGACGTTGATGAGGCAATGAATGAGTATTACTTAGTGACAGGAAAGAAGTTTCTAACAACACCACCGCCAGAATTGTCTGACTTTTATGAACCGTCAGAAGAACAGAAAATAGCAGAAATTGGTTTTATTGTGGGCGCTATGGGAGCAATCTATATTCTTGCACAAACAATCTAAAAATTATAGTTAAAAATACAATTAAAATACAGTCCTTATTATGGACAATACGATGTACAAAATATATTATTCTCCTAAAGGGTATTGGAAAGGAAAGACTGCTATTGAAAAACTGAGTACAGCCGCTAAAGTGTCTGAATCAGATGCGAAAGACTGGCTTTCAAAACAGGCAATTTGGCAAATATATCTGCCCGCCCCAAAAGAATAATAAGGCCTAGATTTGTTAACTCAGTTTCAAATCACACCACCAAATGGACTTGCTGTATCTCCCACATGATAAAATAAGAAGAAAAAAAGTTTAAGTATGCTCTGACAGTTGTTGACATGGCTTCAAGATACAAAGACGTTGAACCTTTAACAGATAAAAGCTCAACTGCTGTGGCTGTGGCTTTACAACAAATATACATGAGAGGCCCATTAAAGTATCCTAGGATGATTCAAGTTGATGATGGAAAAGAGTTTAAAGGCTCTGTAAACCAGCTGTTTTTAAAACATCATGTTACAGTTAAGAGAGGGATCCCAGGCAACCATCGATCCCAAGCCCTAGTAGAAAACTTTAATAAGAATCTAGCTGAACGTCTGTTTACCTATCAATATCACAGAGAAATTATGGACACTACGAAGTACACTACGAAGTACAGAGAACGCAACACAGAATGGGTTAGAAGATTGCCAGCAGTCTTACGTGCCATGAACAATGAAGAATTTAAAGCAACAGGCCTTAAACCAGTAAACGCAATCAAATTTAAAAAAATTAGCATTACTGAAGACATCCAAGGTAATCAAAAACTCTTGCCGTTTGGGCTAAAAGTAAGGCACCTGTATGCTCCTGGAGAGGCAGAGGGCGATGTTAGAATTAGAGCCACAGACCCTATATGGAGTGTAGATGTATATGAAGTTGAGCGAATTATGAAAACAACCCCTCCCGTGTATTATTTAAGAGAGACTCTCTCTTCTAGCGGTGCTACTATGTCTAAGAGGCCTGCCCCTAAAAGATCGTTTGTTCGTGAAGAGCTGCAAGTTGTCCCGCCAAACACAGTAAGTTAACAAAAAAAAATAGTGTTTATTTTTGTTAAACTTATATTTTTTTGGTCTATTTTGGGTTTAGCCGATCATGTGTTTGTTTTTCAATGTTCTGTTTAATCGCATCAGTGTCTACCTGTCGTAAAGTAAAAGTCTTTCTCCACTCTTTTTGAAGTTCAATTTTTTGTCGTCTGTAATCTTCACCGTCAGCCATAAGCTTATCAAATTCTTCGTCCATAATGTTTTCATCCTGTAATGATTTGCTTATTCTTAATCTTAATGAACACAGTTTTGCTGATGCTAGGGCTACAATGGCGGTGTGCTTTTGTAATTTAGGAGTTAATTTTTTTTAAACAGCACTTACAATCATAGACATGGCGCCTAAACCTAAACCAAGGCCTCCTAATGCTAAAGAGGCTGGCGCTCCAGCCCCAGTAGCTAAAAGAGCAACACCAGACCCAGCACTTACGCTAGCTACAGCTGATGAGCTAGTAATTACATAAGAAAGAGTATTTAAAGCTTTAGCATATTTTTTTCTAGTAACCCTTACTTATCCAAGTCGCTTTCTATTTCCTTTTGAAGTTCAGTTATTTGCTCTAACCTAAACTGTTGAACCTCCATTTTTAAATATGATTATTTTATTAATTAATCTTGTACATATCTTCTTATTAATCCTTCTGGCAGCACTTCATTAACAGAGTAAAACGCAATAAAATCAACATACTTAATGAAAATAAAGTCGAGTACTGTTAGTTTATCTTTGTCAACCATCACAGTAACCTTGTCAGATGATACATGGGTGTTTATTTTGTATTTTGTCCCCGTTTTTAGTAATTGCAATACCGAGCTTAAGAGGAGCATCCAAGTTTTCAGCCTTTATTTGTATGCCTCTAATAAACGTATGTTCTGGCAAACTAGTATCGCCCTCCTCGGAGTAATAAATAAGCGAAAAATCATCGTCATTTGCCTAGGTAGTGACGGTAGCTTTGGATTATATTCTAAGCCAACGGTGTCGCCCCCCACTTCAGCTAAGGACTTCTTTCTCTGTAGCATATATTCAGAACCCTGCCAAGTTATTTCAATCTGTTTTTTCTGTTGTGTTCCTGGAACCAGGCTAACAAGAAAGGGACCTGCATTTAAGGCTTTTCTAAAATTGTTTTCCTTATCAAAGTATACATTAGGGCTTTGCAGTTCAAACTTTAAATTCCAAGCAATTTCAGGAAGCAACGCCGAAGCATTCTCTCTTTTATGAAGTTTGTATTCATATTTGCCAAAATCGTTTGCCCTTAAATTTCTTATCTCTTCTAGGGTAGGATACTGCTGTTTTTTTTGTCTTCAATTTCTTTTCGTTTGTAAACCCCGTCATCTGTGTACTCAAATCCATAAACATTTCCTGGCACTCCTATTAAATCAAACTCGGTTGTGTCTGCTAGGTCTTTAGCTCTACTGCAACGCATTTAGGAGCTAGCTGCACTTTTGATTCTGGCCCACTAGACATTCTTTTTATAATATAAAAATTATAATAAACAAATTGTTATAAGCAATCAATAATAAACAATCTACAATAAACAAACGTATTGAACTGGGGGGTCAGTCCGTAAGCATAGCTTAGCGTGCTTAGATTTTTCTAACTGCTCTTTTATTTTTTTTAGCTCATCTTTGTCCCTTATTATATAATTTTCACTTAAACATTCTTCAAAACTATCTTTGTCCTTAGTGTAAAATAATACAACCGATTTTAACTGTGATCTAAAGTCTTTTAAGACGGCATTATATTTCTGAGTTAAGAGCCACACAGAAACTAAGGCGTGGCGCCCACTAAAGGCTAGCTTTGACAGAGCTTTTCTTTTTTTAACAATGTCTTGTTCAGCCGAACAGTCATCAATAATAAACAGTGTTTCAGTTCCCTCAAATAGTCTATAGTAATGTTCTAAACAGTCGCTCAGTTTGTCACTAGGATCAACTAGAAATATATTCTCGTCTGTCCAAATAAACTTCCTTTCTTTGTAAGACTTGTTGTGCTTAATGGTTGTGCAGAATATAACAATGTGCTCGTAATGAAACCTGTATATTGTTTGTAACAAATCAAGTACAAAGACAGTTTTCCCACACCCAGTAATCCCGCAGATAAGAGAACAGTGCGGATCTTTAGGAAGAAACTTCAAGCTATCCATCTGTTTTTATTAGAATATTTCTTCTGCATTTTAAAAAGCCGCGTCTTTTAGCCTGTTTTCTTCAATGTTTAACTGAGCATCACAAACCATAAAAATGTGCATTTGTATTGGACCGTTTCCGTCTGCTTTCTTGTGAATATTTATTTTTATACCATCTTGCCCTATCCTTTCTCCACTTCCAAACAATCTGTTGTCAAATGTAGATCTAAAATCCAGCCACAGCCCATATTTGTTTATTAAGTAGTCTTCGAGTCTTACATCATAAAGGCGAAGTTTTTTTACATACGCGATCAACTGCAGGATCCCTTTGCCTACCTCCAGCAAACAACTTTCTTATTTCATCAAAGTGTTGGTGGGGTAAAAGTCCGCGACCGAATACAACTGATCAGACTTGCCATTTATTACACAGTCAACCTTCTCAATTTTTGGATTATAAAACGCTTCTGATTCCCTCTGAAAAGGAGTTGTTCCTTCAGTAAATAAGAACAAAATTCCTTTTAAAGACTTTAGAGACTGATTTAGATGTATGTTCCAAAGAGTGTCTCGCTTGTTTCTATTTTCTGTTATGGCGTGCATAACCATTTCATAATAAATAACCGTTTTACTTTTATACTGGGTTAAGATTGTTCTGGCCAGTTCGGGTTTAGTAACAACATCAAACTCAAGAGAGATGTCGCTAACTGTGTATTTAGCTTCAGGGTCTTCAGACAGAATGACAGAGCCGCTAGGATTAAATGTCAGATCATAAGAAAGTTTTTCTTTTAGTGCACCTTGGTAATATGGCATATGCGTCTTTAACAGTTCAAAATCTAGAGGGATGCAGAATCTGTTGCCAAATGCTTTTGCTACTGCCTCATCTTTAACATCATTCTTTGCATCCTCCGCTTTAAGCCTATGCTTGAGGCCGTTTGAGTCTTGTATTCCCTGATAAACTTTCTCTTTTCTTTCTTTTTTAGGCAGCCATAGATCAGAATAAAGGGTAAAAATATCTGCCTCTCTTAGTACAAAGACTTCTCTGCCCTCCAGTTTGATTGCTACACGTTTAACGATTGCCCTACCCAAATTAGCAACAACAGTAGCATTAGGATCTGTCGATTTAATATCTATTTTGAATGATAGTTTAGCAGTGCCTGGCATTATAACATCGTCAGCGCCAAGATCAGGGAACTTGACTGTTAATTCTTGTCCAGCCTCAACTGTTGATGGAGTATTTACACTAATTACAGTCTGCCTTATACCTTTTACGCCATGGGGTTCCTTCTCTCTTCTGTATGGATCAAGGTCACAACCGTATGAGTTCATTTTTATAAAACAAAAAAGAATATAAATAAAAAATATGGCTGAAGATTTTGACGCAATTGATCCTGTTGAAGAAGAAGATGAAACAGAATTAGGCCCCTCATTGCAAGAAGAACTTGAAGGAGCCGCAGCAGGTCAAGGAGTAGGGTTAAGCCAAATACGATTGCTAGATAGAATTGAATCATTATATGGTCATATGGGGCGAGAGCAGCCAGAAGCACTTAGGGTTTCTAATTTTTCAACAGATAAAAATAATCATTTGTATGTAAGAACCAGTAAAGGAAAGAGTGTGCGGCTTACTGCAAAGCCGGACCCAACCCAGTTTTTAAGCAGGGCCACAATTCTTAGAGATCTCCCTGTTGTTGACCAAAGGCAATTAAACTTTATTGACGATTTAAGATCTGAGGCTGTTAGTCTTTTACAGAACTTGGGGCAAGAATTGCCAACACAATCTGAATTACAAAACATACCTCTTGAAGATTTAACTAAAGAAGCAGATGAACTAATTGCAGAAATTGAAACGAGTTTTAATGAGGAAACACAGTTAAAAACAATTGACAATTCTCCATTGCCTATGCGTGAAATTCTGGGGCTTAATGCTGCTCTACGGACAATAAGGGGTGAACTAACAAACAATTTAGCAAAACTTGGTGAGCTGGATAGAGAGATTGAAGAAGAAAAAAATAAACTGGCTGATGCAGATGATAGCAATTTAGGGCAAGAAGAAAAGGCTAGAATACAGCAGAAAATACAGGATTAAATGCTACAAAGGTCAGCTAGGTTAGAAGTGCTGTCTACTAACAGAGCGCAGCTAGCATCACAAACAAGCAGAATAAGAGAAACTATAAACAGAATACTTTATGAAAATACAACGCTAGCTGAAAGAATAAGGACTCTGTTCAGAGAACAGGGGATTACAATAGTTAGTATATTAACAGCTGTAGGGTTTGCTATCTCTACACTCGTTTATGCTTTAACAGGTGGTGCGCCAACAGGGCCAGTAGCTCCTCCAACACCTCAGCCTGGTAAAAGTTGGATTAGAAAACAATTGCATCATCTAGCAAACTTATTAAAGAAGTTAGCCGCCAAAGCGCTTGATGCTCTGCCTGGCATAATAGGCAGTGTTGTTAGTTGGGTTTTGTCTGCTATAGGTAAAGTTGCTCGTTATATGGCTGACCATCTGTGGACGTTAGGAGTGCTAGCTGCTGGATTAATTTTTAGTGAAATAAAGTATGGTCAATCCAGTAAAAGTTAAAAATACAACAAGGGCTGTCTTTTCGCTAGTGTGGCTGTCAGTGTGAGGCAGATCAACAGGTGGAGTGCTTTCTGTGCTGCTTTCTGGCTGTGGGTGTTTATAACTGGATCGCCTTCTTCAGGGCTAGGTACTTTCTTTAAAATGGATGGAGCGGGCCTTGTGTTTAAGCATTTATTGTGCCCTAAGTTTTGGCCGTCTCCAGCTATGAGGATTTCATTGTTATAATTCTGTATCATGCCAATCTGTAGTCTAAGGTCAGAGGGCAGCATGTATAATCCATAGCCTACAACAAAGTCAACCTTTGACCTAGCATGTGCAAGAACATCTTGATACCTTTGTATGCTGGAAGGCAAATCAACAGCAGAGTTAATAGCATCTTCTAAATTGGCTAAAAATTGTTTTCTGGCATCAAAGCCCGTGGATTGATCTACTATGCTAGACTTAGTCTGTGCTTGCGCTCCTAATACACACCAAACGTATGTCCTTATGGAGTCATTAAGTCTTTGCACGCCTGGCATTGTTAGACCTTTACTTTTATCTAAGATAAATGTTGTCCAGGCATTAGGATGTTTTTGTTCTATGAATCCCAATCGAACTTGTGTGTTTGGTTGAAAAGAGGTGTGGCCAGGCCAGTAGTCATAAGTATATTCTCTTTTTGTGCCCCACAAAAATAATGTGCCTAACCCATGATTGCGGTCTAACTTTTGTCTAAAATCAGTTGAAGGATTAATGTTAAATTCGTTGCAGATTCTTTCATATGCATTATTGTCCATTGGGCTTTTAAATGGATTAAACGCGTTGTCGTTAGGGAGTGGCACTTGTAGTTCAGTTAGTATTCGCCTGTACTGGTAATAAACATGAAAGTTATATACTGACCTTACTAAAAGATTAGGGTGGTTTAAATGGTTTGCATATGAAACGCCGCAGCCAGTAGTTGTGCAGTAAATGGCAAAATTTAACTGATTCTGGAAAAAAGCCATAGGGTGGGATGACCATGCTGATGGCACTCTATCATTCTTTATTGGCGGATTTAAATATCTAGTTAGTGGGTTTACAAGTCTGACCCGGAGCCGTATGATTCATCTACTGCAATGGTTAAATTGCTGAAGTCTAAAGATTTGGGGTTATAAAACGCTCCTACATTGTAAGTAGCATGTTCAATATATTTAAAAGCTACCATTTTTTTAAATAGTTTTTTTAAATAGTTATAAAAAAGATGTACGTCTATATAACCAAGCAAAACGAGAGTGTGTTCTTAACGCACCCAATTGAAAATAGGCGCGGCGATTGTAGGGTTACCCTTAGAGAAATTGGGTTTAAAATAAAATGGATTAACATATCTGAAAAAGATAAGAATAACTGGTGGATATTAAAGATGGGCAAGGCAATCTATTAAAACATTTAAAAATACCCGATGGTTACTACAACTTTGTTTCTTTAAGAGAAGTATTTAGCAATTTTAACATTAAGTTAAAAATTAATGAGGCAAATCTTATAATTACTATAAATTTTCCAGAACTTAAAGAAAGGGAGTACGTTTTTCCTAGAAGCCTTGCTCGAATTTTAGGCTTTTATGATAGTGGTGAAACGTATCATATTAAAACACATATGCACTTAAAAAGTGGACTTTATGAGTATGTAGGCAGTAGGCCAGCCGATTTTCTCATGTACCCGATGTTGTTTGTCTATTTAGAAGAGTTAAAAACAGACCGCAATTTATTTATGGGGGGGCCCTCTACAGTTCTACGAGCACTGCCAGAAATTAAGGCAGGGTTTTGCGATTATCAGCTATACAGGTTTGGTGGAGACAGTCAATTTAAAGAATTAATTAACTTAGATATACATTCATTAAATATAAAAATAACTAATCAAGATGGGAGACTAGTTGTTTGTTCTAATTTATTAATAGTGTTAGAAGTAGAAGAGTGCACTGTAAACCCTTAGATTTTTATGTCCTTGGAGAGAATGTAAATATGCGGGTTCACGATCGCCCATGTTATTCTGCACGGAAACCCCCGTTTCAATGTACTGATTTCGTCGATTTTTAGAGGTTTTGAGGTGTTAATTTTATTTAAAAACAGGTGTAATTTTGGCCAAAACTGACATGTGATGGACGTGATTTGTATGTGAAAAAGGGGGTTTTCGGGCAGAATAACATGGGCGGTCGTGAGCTTTCCAGCACCTTACCAGCCCTTATTAAACTATCTCCCAGGGTCACTTTCACCCAATGACCAGCTCTTGTTTATTTTACAGAGTGATCCTCACAATTATTGGGGACGCCCGCTACACTAGTCAAGCCACATGAATATTCTTCCTTTTCAGTTGTGGCATGGGGGAAATGATTCATATCACTAGACTAAATGTGATGGAGCGTCACATTCCTTGATGTGAGGCTACGTCACATGACAAAAGCATTGTATTGGCCATCACTCGATGCTGACGCAATGCGATTTCTGCCCAGCACTACTGAAGAGATGTGTGAAGACAACCACTTTCGCTGGACACATGACCTGTCCCCACTTCAAAGACAGGCGTGTACCAGCAGCGAGTCCAACAATGTTTGTGGCGGCCATTCTTCACCATAGCACCCTTCGTTTGAATCCACCTCACTGACCACCTCGTCCTGCAGCAGACTGTTGGTGCTGTTTTCTCAGCGTTAGGCAGACTTGGGGCTGGGACACCTCATTGCCCATGCCGCCCTGTCCCTAACCTCTTCCCCCTGGCCCCCTCCCCCCCCTTTTTTTTTTAGTCTTAAAAAAAATTGTTTTGCTTTCTTTGTTTGCTTTTTGTTTTTGTTAGTCGCTTCTGTTTTAAATTATAGTCTTCGACTTGAAGCCCCTACCTAATATATCTTGCGCTGCCACACAAAGGTTATCTTTTACACCTAACCACCGGCAGGCGGAGAGCCAGATCTGCATTGCGTTAGGCTAACTTCCAGAGAGAGAGAGAGAGAGAGAGAAAGGTTGTGTGTGTGTGTGTGGGGGGGGGGGGGGGGGGGGGGGGGGGGGGCGGTATGAATGGGAGATTATTATAGGTTGTCGCCTTTGATCGAGGTCAAGCTGTTTACAGCAGGTAGAGATGTGGGGTATGACAAGGAGCGCGCCGATTCATTCAGATATCTTGACAACGACATCATGCATTGTCTGTTCTTTTTTCTTTTTTTTAAATACGAGAATGTGTGTAGACAGAGAACAGTCACGAAGTGGCCAACAATCACCACGAACCGCTGCGTTGAGGTGGCCAAGAAACTGAAACTGGATAGTAATTAGGAAATTAAACTAGACCTACGTTAGGAGGTTGCAGTTTAACTGAAATTATTAATAACAGTGGATGAAGCTGCAAACGCCTGCGTCTAAAAATAGTGCGCCCTGCGGACTATTTTTGCTGCAACGCTGTGCGCGCCAGTAGGCCTACTCAACGTAACTTCCCTTCGGGAAGCAAAAGGCGAGTGATAACTTGAGCGTTATCGCCCGTGAATCACCATTCTTCAATGCACTGAAGCAGATTGCAGTGTGAAACCAGACGAAATGGAGGAACATGGCAGTCCTCAAACAGCAGCAAGCGACTAGCGCTTCTGCTTCTGAAATAACTCAATAT
>CM031596.1:26261314-26287022 GCA_018398815.1 Conus ventricosus | reverse complement strand
CTTAACATCGAAAACGCAAAACTCGTAGCAGTTGTAATTGTATTGGGCTTTGTTGTGTATCATGGATCCATTCATCTGAAATATGGTAAGTAAACGAAGAAACTATTTTAAAATGAAGACTTACCTCCTGCTTCTTGTATCCGATCTCTCATCCGTCACGGTGCAGACGTCTTGCCTTATTCATCGTTGCATTTCTCAACATGGACTCGTTTCATGATGTTTTGTGAATCCACTGTAAGTTTATATCGGTTTATATTTAGATAATGCGGAGGATCCAGTTCAGTTCAGTTCAGTTCACTTGGGACTTTGATAGCCTCATAGCTTTTTGTGTCCCAATCATGTTATTTTTTTAAGCATTGGTTGCTTAATGCATGCATATGCTCGGGATATATTTTATATCTATTCTATCAATCAAAATTGAAATTTTAACATATTTAACTCGGTGTTAGTATCCAGAAGGTTTTTAAAAGTATTCAAATCTTTTGCTTTTTTAGTGTGTGCAGGTAGTTTGTTCCATTACGGTGCCACTCTGTTACTAAATGAAAATTTTCTAATATTAGTGCGACAATATTTAATTTGGATTTTGTTATCAGAATTTCTTGTAATTTGATTAGTTGGTTAGTTGAAAAATGTATTAAATTTGTACTGTTAAGTCCCTTAATAGCTTGTAAGTCTCAATCAAATTCTCCCCTTATTCGTTGGAACTTTAACGATGGTAAATTTAACCTTCGCAATCTATCTGCATAACTAACATATTTGAATTCCTTAATTAACAAGGTGGCTCTTTTTTTGTACTTTCTCAATACTTGCTGATTGCCTTTTTAAATAAGGGCTCCATATCACATTTCCATACTCCAGGTGGGGTCTAACTAATGCCTTATATAGTAATGTAAGAACTTCAGTATCCAGATATGAAAAAGACCGTCTGATTATGCCGAGCATTTTATTTGCTTTCATCATTACACTGTTTATGTGCTTGTCAAATTTCAGACTGCTATCAAACATTACACCAAGATCTTTTTCTTCTGAAACGGAATCAACATCTGAGACAGCATCATTATATTTCATAGTATATGTATACTCCGGATTATTTTTTCCATAATGTATAACCTTGCATTTAACTGGATTAAAATATAAATTCCATGTTTCACTCCACCTAATTAGATTATCAATATCATCTTGTAATTTAAGATGGTTACTTACAGAATCATATATTTTCGTATCATCTGCAAATATTTTACATGAACTAATTACACATTCTGGCAGGTCATTTATAAAAACTGTAAACAGAATAGGTCCAAGAATACTTCCCTGCGGAATACCGCTTACAACATCTATATTTGAAGAATAATTATTTCCAACTTTCACCCTTTGTACTCGATTAGAAAGAAAACTCTTAATCCAGTTGTATATATTCCCATTTATACCATAACCTTCTAATTTTTTTAACAATCGGTAGTGGGGCACAGAGTCAAAAGCTTTCCTAAAATCCAAGTAAATTACGTCAAAAGCAAGCCCATCATCGATCATATTTGTAAAATCTTCCATTACTTCTAAAAGTTGTGTCATACAAGATTTACCCTGTCTAAATCCATGTTGGCAATCTGAATATAAGGAAAAATCATTCATATGGTTTACTATTGCATCTCTCACAAATGACTCAAGCACTTTGCAAAGGATACAAGTCAAACTTACAGGGCGATAATTTCCTGGTCAGACCTGGTGCCTTTTTTAAATATAGCAGTTACAGTTGCAAACTTCCAATCACTGGGTACCACTCCTTCACTATTGATTTATTGAACAGCACACAAGCTTTCATACTGATGGATGCATTGTTTTGCCACAATTATTGTGTCCACTATGTATCCCCTGGGATTACCTATAAATTGTACGACTAGTTCAGATCTTCACACACACACACTTTGGCAAGTCCAAGTTAGATCCTCCCACCCAACCCTATACCCACAGTCTTCACCCTGCCTTTTCATTCATTTCTTAAGAAAAGATTATCCATTGATCATACATTGTATCATTTGTTCTGTAAAAACAGTAAAGCAAGAAAAAGTGTAGGTGGAGAATGGTAGGCTGTAGTCATGTTAGAATAGGATTTTGTCCAATTATTTTCTTGTTCCATATTTTGAAGCCCCAGTTGAACTCCCACCAACCTTTTTTTAATCTTTTAATTTTTCTCTTAATGTTTGTGATTTTTAAGATTTATTGGATTTATACCTACATGAAACTAATTGGCCTAAATGTAATGGAAAGTTGGAATTGTCTTTGTCTTCTTCATTTGTTCTGGGTTTTGAATGGTAGATTGCCCTTTAGTGCCACACTATTCAGCCCTGGAACTTTTGTAGATTTTACCCTACCACCCATAGTCTTTCTTTTCCTTTCAAGAGTATTCTAAACTGTAGGTTCATTGACAAAATACAGTAAACACACAAAACAAAGTGCATAGTAATTCATTGAGAAGAAAAACAAACAGATGTGTATATTTTCAATGAATTTTGCATGTCAGAAGTAACAGATTTGAAAAATCATCAGTATAATTCTTTACAAATGTCTGACTGACGGTGTCAGCAGGAGCATTTTATGTCTGTTTGTTATGACGTCTGAAGAACAATGTAACATACATTTGTTGAAATTCAGTTGTCGTTTTGTACTGATAGTGAATGAATGTTATTTGCAAGGGTTTTGTTTTTTTCCCAGTGGTCTGTTTCAGTTCCCAGTAGCACTTAATAAAAGTTAATGACAAAACAATGAAATGTACGGATGCTTAAACCAAGTTAAGTCAAAGCTTAACTTCACATTGTGTCAGTATTTGGCATATATACCAGCATTGCCAGACAACAAAATGATAGATCGAAACTTTTTTTCTCAGATTTTGATGAAGTGCTTACATTCTGGTACCGAAAAGCAAATGATGTTTAATACTATAGGCTTTTATAGATGGGTCCGTAGTCACATGCTTAAAGAATTTGCCTTTGGAGCTGATAGTCATGTGTTTCAAACCACGAGTTTGGTCAGATTTTGTGAACTTGAAACCCTTTTTCTCTACCCAGCAGTAAGCTGGTCGTGGTTCAGTTCACGAAGGTAAAAGGCAGTGGAAGGAGATGGATATAGACTCCATGCGTCATCATGGCATGCTGTAGACACAATGAATATCTGCCCTTTTTAAATTGCCTCTGTGGCTATAAGGTTATGGGAACTTCTCTTTCATCCTTTTTAAACTCTGTTTATCTTCGAAATGCATCCTGTTTTGGGTTTTGTGATTCGTTTGTTCATGTTTGGTGGATACATTGTTTAATTTCTTTAAAGATTTTTAAATTTTGGGTTTTTTGGGGGGGGGGGGGGTATAGATAGTGATCCATACTTTAATTGACTTTCTTTAGGGGATGGGATAGCCCCTAAATTTTGTGTTCCATTTTAACTTCCTTCTTCTTCTTCTTCCTAACTGTGTGGTGATGCTGAGCTTCAGCCTGATGTTCATTGTGGCCCATTATCCCCTGCCAGACCCTGTCAAACTTCTGGAAGACCAGAGACATGGTAGAAACTCTCTCTCTGGAGATAGAGATTTTTTGTATTCTTTATTTTTTGTTTATTTTATTTTTATTTATTATTTTTTTCAAAGGGTACTTAGGTTAGAATCTGTTTGATGTTACTTCTGCCCTTTTCAGAATCCAGCCTGTTCTTCAGCAATGTGGTATATGCTTGCAGTTTCAAGTTGTAATCTATTTCAGGATAATTTGAGCGTGACTTTGCTGGCATGACTAATCAAGCTTTTAGTGTGGTAGTTTGGAGATTTTTTCTTTCGAAGGGTAATGGTTTGTGGTCCATGGTGTGGGCCACTCCCAGCGTGCTGGAGTTTGTTGTGGATGGCAGTCAGGATATCTCCATATTTCAAGAGTTTTGCAGGGATGTTGTTGATAGCCTTTTTCATATTTCAGTGATTTTACAGCAGCTATGACTTCTTTATTGAGTTTTGGAAATTCATCTTCATTTGGTGAATCTTGTGGATAAATAGCGTGGATAAATTCGAAGATAACCCCGAACAGCAAAGCATCACTCAGCGCCAACTTCCGAGTATACCTGTAACAACTGGTTCCTCGCCCAAAGCTCATCTGTATCGACATGTTCTCAGTGTAAGTTATGACCCTCCAACAGTCTTCCAGCTGTCATTTGATTTGCATAAATTTGGCAGTCTGTGTGAATTTTAACATTGAAAATGTCAAAAGATGCAGGAAGGCAACAGAAAAAAATGAGTTGGGCAAGTCATGACTCTGCCAGCTCATGTAATAAATGATGTCTTTTGCTGTCTAACAGCTTATATCTCATTATCTGCTCAGTTTGGATGTTTAATTCCACCTTAATTATTGTCAAAAGAGTGCAAACTTGATTGTTTATGAAATTATGTCTCTTTTTCAACATGGCTACCCCTTGGTTGCTAAGGCAAGATGAATTTTAAATGCTGTAGAGCTTTTAATAAATAAATCATGTCAAATGTCTTTTTCAGGCCACTGTCTCTATAAGGAGAACCACAGCAGTGCTTTCTGTATCACTGCACATTTTCTAATCAATTTTTCAAGGAAGATCAGGCTAGGAAGGAGTGCTGCTGGCCAGTGACAAGCAGTATCCTGAATGGGTTGAAGAGAGTAAAACACATCAATACTGCTCATCGTGACTAGCCCATAGACACTGTGGGTCATCTTGTCAGGGCACATAGACTCACCTGCTGACCCACTCTAATGATTTTTATCCTGTCACTGTTGTAAGTGTCACAGTGTCTGCATCAGCAAGTGCACAGTCATAATGTAAGGTCTTCAGAAGGTCACTACCCACCTGGCAGATGCTGAGTCACTTTGTTGGTGAATTTTAGTCTTGACTGTTCACTTGCCAGTGTTCCACGACAGGTAATATTGGAGTTAAACTAGAGTACCTCTTACGGCTGAAAATCATGTTCTTAATTTCAGCAAACTTATATTTCAGCAAAGAGTATTATAAAGAAATATGTAGCATTTTTCTTTTGCCTGAGGTGTGAACAAGCACTGCGTTTAAGCTCAGGAGGTATGAGAACAAAGGTTTTCTGTGCTCACTAATTGGTGAGCATCTTCCCATGATACCAATAATCAGTGAAAGGATTACAATGCAGATGTGCAATTTCCACCTGCTTAACATCACTAGGGATGCTTTTGTGTGTGTGTGTGTGTGTGTGTGTGTGTGTGTGTGTGTGTGTGTGTGTGTGTGTGTGTGTGTGTACTTAGAGTTGATTTGCTTCACCCACTTGTATCCACGCACATAAGTTACAGACCATGTTTCTTTGTAGTTCTTTATCCCTTGCTTCTCCCTGCCTTGGCTTAAGGCTGTGTCAGGCTAATTGACATAGGCTAGAACACCAAGGCTACATCAAAATAATGTTATGCTCTGCATAGTTATGCGGGGATTGTCTTCAGTTGTGACAAGCTCCTAGCATAACATTATCAGTCTCTAAAATCCCCCGAAGTCGGAGTGTGGCTGCCCATGTGGCAGGGTAATCAAAAACGGTCACACACGTAATGTTCTCATCCCCAGCTGATGCATTTGTACCATAGTGTTCAAGTACTTCGGCTGTTTGGATGATCCCTGGAGTCTTTTAGCCAGGGTACGACAACAACAACAACAACAACCTTGCTTCTCCACTCTCCTTCCCCCTTCCCAGGAGGTACAAATACCTTACTCTTAAAATTTGGAGACAGGATGTAAAATGCATCCACACTCTTTCAAGGCATGGAACGCCGAGATATGCACAGATGGGCAGTACTTTAAAAGGCTTATTGTTTTTTCTCTACACTTGGTTCACTTCTGCTTGTAGTCATCCACAGCCCTGATGTGGCCCTCTGCGGTCAGCTGGGCTATAAGCAACATTATCTCTTGTAGTCATCCAGCAGATTCTTGATACCCTAGTGAGGATAGCTGCTAGCGATAATAGAACATCTGCATCTATGTGAATGCACGGCCATCTTTCACTCAGAACGGATTTTCATTCAAACACCAAGGAGAGTGTCAGTATCATAATTGTCAAGTAGCTGTAAATGTAAGTATTCTGACCCACTGTTTTTTTAAAATTCCCATTATCCAAGAGAGGCATTCAGAGTGACCCCATAAGCTGTTACAGAAAGAAGTGTTGCACTCCTACAGTGCATGTGTCGCTTTGCATGAGAATTTCTCTTATTTGCATGATTTATCTGTTTAAATTATTTGGGAATTAAACTGTAGAAAGTGCTTTCATGGGGAGTTGGAACAAAACAACCAAACACACACACAAGCACACTAACAAACAAATTGGAACAAAACAACCAAACACACACACAAGCACACTAACAAACAAAGAAGCGAACAAAAACAATAGCAAACAAAAATGATAAGATAAAAGGGTTACACTCTTGTGCCTTTCTTTTGTAGCTTGATTTCTGTTAAACTTTTAAGACTACACACACACATACACACACACACACACACACACACACACACACACACACACACACACACACACACACATACACACACACACACACACACACACATACACACACACACACACACACATACACACACACACACACACACACACACACACACACACACACACACACACACACACACACACACTTAAAACACACTTAGTAGTCTTATGCAGCACCGACCACTAGCACAGCAAATAAACAGCTGGTGCATTAATAGATGTAAACTGTTGACTATTGATTGTACTCAGTTTTCATCCCTCCTGTATCTCAATATTCCATTCTAACACAGCATGGCTTACATTTACACTGTTCGAAGGTCACATTATGATTAGTATATCAGAGGTCATCATTACCCTAAACAACATGTCCATTCCTTTTTATAGCCCTACCTGTTGCAGAGGCCAATACTAGGGTGAAGCCTTTAGTAATTGACACAACAGAGGCACAGTGACTGGTTCGTGAGCAGCCAATACAGGCTTTGTGTTTAAGCAGGTGCGCTGGCTGTGTGTAATGGTCACAGTAAGAAAGAAGGGGAGGGAAAGTATGTGTTCAAAAGAGGGTGTTGTGGTACTGGAAACCTCAGCAGATTCCCTGTGTGGAAAGTGGGGAGTATTTATAAGGGTAATACCTCAGCAGATTCCCAGTGTGGAAAGTGGGGAGTATAAGGGTAATACCTCAGCAGATTCCCTGTGTGGAAAGTGGGGAGAATAGGGGTAATACCTCAGCAGATTCCCTGTGTGGAAAGTGGGGAGAATAGGGGTAATACCTCAGCAGATTCCCTGTGTGGAAAGTGGGGAGAATAGGGGTAATAAAGGATGCAGCCATTTAAAGAAATGAACAGACCAGACTCGTAAGTGAATGAGACTAAAGTTGCAAAAGTATGGCTAACCAGCAGACTCTCAGAGAGTGAAAGTACAGAGTTTCTCTGTAGAACTTCAACTTGGAGATGTTTTGCCTGAGAAAAACACCCATGAGTGCTGAGATAAATGGCTAGTTTGTTCTAAAACACAACTCTTTGTTTTTCAAATCAGCACAAAGAGCATAATTATGAGTAATAACCAACATATACTGATGTAACAGATTTCTGTTGGCACCCCAGTCCCTCCAGCTTCCTGTTTGATTTATTTCAAAATACATAGAGTCTTATGGACGGAGAATTAAAACTGTGTGTGTGTGTGTGTGTGTGTGTGTGTGTGTGTGTGTGTGTGCTGTGTGTGTGTGCCGATGCATGTATGAGGTGTGTGTGTGTGTGTGTGTGTGTGTGTGTGTGTGTGAAGAGATTAGAAAGTAGAAGAAGTTTGGGTGATAACAAAAGGGAATTAAGGGGAAAGTAACTTAGTAAGTGTGTAGTGCAGAATAGTTTGAGTTTCAGTGATGAATAAGATGCCATGTGGAAAAACTCCTTTAACTTCAAACTAATTGAGTGATTTATCATCATGACCAGTTGCTTACTTTTTACTAAACAGTTTGTTAGCTAGTGTATGTATTTAAGGTCATTGATAAGCTGCTACATTTTTGGCTGTACAAATAATCTCTAGAACAAGAAGGATGATATGATGGTACAGAAAGTTCATGCACACACCCACACATGCACACACATGTGCACACTGTAGAAAATGAAGAATGATATAATAGTGCAGACAAGTTCATAGTTTGTAAAACTACAGGGATGAAGAAATAATCAGACTTAAACACTTTGCTAGTAAACTGTTTAGTTTATTGGGGGAGGGAAATGGGGGTGAGGGGGTGTTATGTTACTATTGTAATTTTGATTTTTATCGTTATTAATTGTTACTGTATTTTATACAAAGGTATAAAGAAGCTGTATGCAAAACGGTGTGACTTACTTGAAGTATGTTTCACACTGTATTAAGATTGAGTGTCCTGTATTTTGAATTATTAGGATGAATTTTCATGGCTTTTAGGGATAATAGTAAAGCTTGTTGTTTTTGTTTTTAAGTATTATGTGACTGATTGTTAGAAACTTGGAATAGGATGGTGACAAGAGATGCGGAAGGCATCAGATTTGTAATAGTGGTGCTGGATGAAGTAGTTAAAAGAGAAATGCCAGCTTGGAGGAAGTAAAAATTGGAAAAAAAGGAAAGAAAACAATCATAGGATCTCATGTAAGGCTTAAATGCAAATGAATTGCCTAGATCCTCTCTGTCTGTCTGTCTCTCTCTCTCTCTCTCTCTCTCTCTCTCTCTCTCTCTCTCTCTCTCTCTCTCTCTCTCTCTGTCTCTTCCCCCCCCCTCTCTCTCTCTCTCTCTCTCTCTTTCTTTCTTTCTTTCTGTCGGTCTATTGTCTGTATGTTTGTATGGGCGTGTGTGTGTATTTGTGTCAGAGCTCTCTTTCTCTGTCTGTGTAGGAGTGTGTGTGTGTGTGTGTGTTTGTGTGTATTTGTGTCTGACTGCTTTAGTATAGTCTCCGTCTGTGGATTGGGCTGCAAACATCATAAGACTTAACTCTGTGTGTGTGGGGGAAGGGGGGGGGGGGGGGGGGGACTGTGAGTGTGTGTGTATAGAGATACGAGTGTGTGCTTGAGTGCACAAGAGCAAATGGAGTTAGAGGAGGAAAGCTTGCAGCTACAGTTCGAATTAACTTCTGTCCATCATTTTGTCATACTCTGTCATCAGTGAATGTTATGATCCAATCAAAAGCTGGTGTCCAGTTCTTGTTGGGGTTTATTTCCATATATTTGACCCCACCTTCACATCCTTCTCACCTTAATTGCTACATTCATATACGCATGCACATCAGGCACATGCACATGTATGCATATTTGTGCGCGCGCACTCTCTCTCTCTCTCTCTCTCTCTCTCTCTCTCTCTCTCTCTCTCTCTCTCTCTCTCTTTCATACACGCAGGCATGCACACACCCATACATGCACACACATGCACTCACTCACACACACACACACACACACACACACACACACACACACACACACACACACACACACACACACACACACATGCGTGTGCACACACACACACACACACACACACACACACACACACACACACACACACACACACACACTGAATCAAATCAGTTTAATGTCATGTTGACCTTGGGATGTATTGATATCTAACCCAAAAGAGATAAACTGATAATAACATTTAAAGTTGAATAATTGGTGTCTAAGTAGATTATAGAGTAAAACAGTTTGAAGTCAGTATAGTCGAGTAACAAAGTAAAAGCAGATTAAAGAGTAAAGTGGTTAATTAAAGTCAATAAACTCTTTTAACAAGGTAATCGTGAAGAAATCTCTCTCTGTCTCTTGTCTTTCTATGTCTCGCACCACTCCCCGCCCCCAACCCACTTATCTTGCAGAAACAAATTTAAAACGCTCTCTCTCTTCTCTCTCTCTCTCCTCGCTCACTCTCTCTCTCTCTCTCTCTCTCTCTCTCTCTCTCTCTCTTCTCTCTCTCTCCCTCTTCTCTCTCCACACACACACACACACACAACACACACACACATAATTATACACACACACACTTTAAATACAATCTCCAAATGGAACAAAATCATGTAATATAGGAAAGAGCTGAACAGATCTCACACTCTCTCTCTCTCTCTCTTCTCTCTCTCTCTCTCTCTGTCTCTCTTCTCTCTCTCTCTCTCTCTCTCTCTCTCTCTCTCTCTCTCTCTCTCTCTCTCTCTCTCTCCTCACTCACGCATATCTGTAAAATGGATCTTTGCCCTGCAAGTATGCTGTACGTTGAATCTTCCGAAATTAAAAATGGGGGGAATTTTTTGTTGTTGTTGATATTAACAGCAAAATGTGGTGACTGGATAAAAGTTGTTGCATAAATTCAGATGACCACAAAGGCCATTTCAGGGTTTTCAAAATTTCCACTAATGTCAGAGGGCGTATGTGTAGAAATCAGCTGACTTAAAATGCATTGATATAACCTTCCTAGGAAGTGATTTCTCTTTTGTTTTAAATGAACAACTTCCAGGGTCAGTGACTGGCAGTTTACAAGTTGGATTAAAGACAGTGTAAAATGTCAGAAGCAGATTTTGAGACAGCTTTTGATTGGGCAGAAAACTTCAAATGAGCTTTGGTGTTGATATGGCGGAACAGAAAGTGAGGTATGCCAAGGTTTTCTGTACAGACATGACCTGAAGGACAGTTGAAATATCTGCCCAACTGTGCATGAATTGATTGTTATGAATTGGAATTGATCCAGCGTTTTCAGGAATGGTCAAGTTTCGCCAATCCCTATGAACTTCCTCCGTGTTTGTGTTCTTTCTTCATTCAAAAATATTGTAGAAATGACCTTTTACGGCTCAGATGGAGATAGAATAGTAAGAAAAGATCCAGAAAAACTCAGAAGCTTCTGACTAATTTGAGCAAGCACACGTAGACACACATACACGCACTCACACATACGTGTGCATGCATGCATGCACGCTCACACATACACATATATGAGCACGTACGCACGCACGCATGCGCACACACACACAGACACACACACACAGAGACACAGACACACAGAGACACACACACACACACACACACACACACACACACACACACACACACACACACACACACACACACCACTCACCTGTACATACATTTACACACACACATGTGCACACACACGCATGTACATATGTGTGCGCACGCGCACATGCACAGACACACACACACACACACATGCGCACACATGCGCATGCACACGCGCACACACACACACACACACACACACACACACACACACACACACAACACACACACACACACACACACACACACACAATCCCTTATCAGCCGATTTCTGTCATTAAAACAGCATGGCTACTTTAAGTGAAACTGGAAGTTCATTGGAATCCTCATTTGTATGACAATGTGTAAGTGACGTTCTGAAAACTGGCAGAGACATATTGAGGAAAAGAAATATAAAAACTCAGATTGAAACAGACTCATGTACTCAGACTCCTTGAATGAACTAAACATACACCATTGCTTTTTGTGGGTAAGCATCTCAGAACATTGCAGGTTTCTTGGACATATGTTGACGCTGATGGAAACATGATGGTTATCATACCATGTGCCAGATGCTGGAAGTGAAGAGACACTGAATGGAAAGTGGGAAAGCTTAGTGGGTAATACAATACTGATAGGGATACATTGCTGATACAGCTGTGATTGAAATGAGATGGGTGTACCAGCCTAATGTGTGTTCTTCCTGCAGTCGTAAATGCTTGATTCAGCTTTTCAGCAACAGTGCTTAGTAATTATGAAAGCATGAACTGAAAGACACTATGATGTACACTCCCTGTCTTCCCATTCCTCTCTGCCATCTAAGGGATGCACACAGACTCGCATACACACACATAGACAGACACACACACACACACACACACACACACACACACACACACACACACACACACACACAAACACACACTCACTGTCTCTCTCTCTCTCTCTCTCTCTCTCTCTCTCTCTGTGTTACTCACTTGCTCATTCACTTAATCCCCAGTTATTTTCTTTCTTTTTAAATGAATTAGCTATTGAAATATCTAAAAAGGGGAAGCATGGGGTAAGTTTATTTCTGGTGCTATTGAATATTTCCTGTTACTATTTGCTGATGACTTCATCCTTTTCTCCGAATCTGTGGTGGGATTACAAAATCAGTTAAACTTATTAAAACAAGAAGCAAATAGACTGGACCTAAAAGTTATTTTAGGTAAAACAAATGTAATGGTATTTAGAAAGGGTGGATATCTGGCTGCATGTGAGAAATGGTGGTATGGGGGAAATGAAATTAGAGTTAGGAACTCATATAAATACTTACGAATCATCTTTGCTTCCAAATTGAGTCTTAGTATGGGTTGGTCATAAATGTGCCGAAAAGGGAAAAGGGATGTAAGAGAAATCTGTTGATGTATGAGGAAACTACATTCTGTTGGTCCTTCATTGTTTTGGAAACTGTTTGACACACAAAATCCAGCCTGTTCTAACATATGGCAACGAAGTTTGGGGCATTTACGTAAATGAGCAAATGGAAACTGTGCATAACTTTGCTATCAAACGGTTCCTTAATGTACCTTTAAATACAAATCTCTAATAAAATGTGTCAGAGTGAAACTGGTTGAATTCCTTTATACATTAGAACTGTTGTCAAATGTTTGAAGTATTGGTTGCGACTGTTGAAATTCCCAATGTCATGGGTAAATAAACAGGCATATTGCATGATACTAACTCAGAATTAGGTCGTCAGAATTGGGTATTTGAAATAAAGAGAGTTCTATCTGTAAATGGATTTGGCATTGTATCGATGACTCAGACAGTTGATGACAAAACCAGTTTTTTTGCGGAGTTTAGAGATAGCTTGAATGTGTGCCATATGCAAGATTGGCATAGTAACTTGGAAGAAAGTGACAAGTATGCGTTTTATCTCTCATTTAAAGATCCTTTTCAAGCTGAGAACATCTCACAACAATTTCTTGTAAGCGTTTTAGAGATGTGTTCGCTCGGTTTCGAACAAGAAGCATGGGGTTTAAAGCAAGAAAAAGAAAGGAAAAGAAAAGTATACCCAGAGTATAATAAATTTAGAAATTATTGTTCTGCCTTTAAGTCCTTTTTGAGTCAAACTCAAAACCTCTTTGGTATTTTATCCTCTGAAAATGTAGACATTGTAAACTCGTTTGCTAAGTTTGTGGCGGAAGCTTTTCGATTTGGAGAGAAAAAACTTAATATGTAGGCTGTGTTTGTAAATCATAATTATGCAATAAGTGGTTTATTGTGATAAGAACATTGTTTGATGAATGGTCTTGTTTTCCATTTTCTTGTTATTAGTATTGTTTAACTGTTTTCTGTGTGTACGCTTCTTTTTGACTCGCATTCTGTTGTTGGTAGAGTTTGGAAACACTAAGTGGAAATTGCGCATGCACTCCCTTGGCATAAGGGTTGTATAACTCTTGTCAGTAAAGCATTGTCATTGTCATTACTCACTCACTCACACTTTATCATACTCACTCTCTTTCTGTCTGCTGGTCTGTGTGTTTGTCTGTGCCTGTCATTTGTTGCTGGCTCTCTCTCACTCAGTGTCTCTTTCTGTCTCTCTCACACACGCTTGTGTGCATGCAGTGCAGGCACGCATGCACACTCATATTCATTGAATCAGAGAAAGTAACTTGGAATACTTGTCATCCATACCAACAGCCAAATTGGCATTCTTATCTGGAAGTTCATGATGGAATGTTACATGTGTGTGCTAGACGTTATGCATGCATTCACTGCACTCATAACCTCAGTTTATTGTTTTATTTGAAAGACATTTCAGAAAATGGAGTCAACCAACTCTAACTTCAAAGGGAAAGAAAGTCCACGGAAATAACCTAGTGGAGATTCGAACCAGAAACCCCAGTAACACTAGGATCATGTGGCATTGTACCAGCTGAACTATTGTGGCCCATATGAATGATGACAATTGAGAGCAAATCTGAAATAAAGATTAAAAGTATGTGCACGACTACATGAAACATGAAACTACTGTAAGGTGAAATTATTCATATGTGTGCACTCAAATAATAACTGCTTGATGCTTTACTCTGTATAGCTTTGACTACCTAGCTATATAGTCCATTAATTTAAAAAAAAAAAGACTGTTCTCTTTACTGTTCAAGTTTACAGACAGCTTGTCAAATCTAGTATGATGATCATTAATCCAAAGTTTTGTCCTTGTTCTGTTGCTGTATGCAGCAAGTCTGCTGTATTCTTTGGAGAGCAAAGGTGGGGATGGGCAGGAAAACAGGACAGTCCATTATAGGCAGCTGCTGATCCTAGCCAACAACATGAAAAGATAGATCACATGACAGATAGATGGATAGCAGGGAGGGGAGATGGCTGTGATGGTGTGAGGGGTGGGGAGTTAGGGATGGAAGGGAGAGGAGCGAGGATGTGTGTGTGTGTGTGTGTGTGTGTGTGTGTATGTGTGTGTGTGTAAACACAGGGCTGCCCAGTGCTACGCTTTTGGCATAGTGTGCTACTATTTCATTGCCCATCATACGCTGCAACACATTGTATCCTCCCCTCCCCCCCCCCCCCCCCCCCCCCAAAAAAAAAAAAGAAAGAAAATTCTTCACTGATTTAGTGGTAACCTAAAACAGAACTGAGAAATTTAAAATGTTTAGACTGTACTCTAATTTCATTTCTAAAAAAAAAAAAAAAAAAAAAAGGCAAGTTCAGTAAGAAGAGTAACAAAAAGTAGCGGGGAAAAAATTGCAGAAAAAAAATCTTTTCTTTGTTGCGTTATCAGTTGGCTTCCTTGTCGGTCATTTTGATTTTTTATAGGTCATGTCAAAACCACACGATAATGTGGGAGATATATGTCTCCTTAGTCCACCATCATATTGTGCATGAAGTCAAGTGCAACAAAAAGCGCAATAGACTCTGACTTGCCAGACATTGAGGACGCCACAGGTACAGTTTGAAAGAAGAAACCACCCAGAAAGAAAGAAAAACATGCACACCTCGTCTGTGGTGATATCCCATGCGAGTGCAATGCTTGAATTTAGAATGCTACACTTAAGATGTTAAAATGCTGCACTTTATGCCTTTGAAGCCTTAACAGCTCTGTAAACAGCACAGATCCTGCAGGTATAACCATCCTGTTTGTATTTTGCATCATCTGTCACTTTCCCCACTTATGTCCTGTTCAGCCTTTATGGCCAGAAACATCAGCAGAGTCCAAGATCATCAGTACACAGCCCTTTACTGTCAGTGTCTGCAAAATCTGCAGTCAACATTTAATTATGGTAACAGTACAGAAAAACATCTTGATGTCATATATATATATAAAGAAAGGTCCTCGTACAGCTCTGTGTTTGCAATGTTGCAGCATGTCTAAATGTCATGCCCAAGCCTGACAAAGTTTATATGGGGAAAATTATGACTGTTGTTGCCTCCCTCCAGAAGGTTCTGTTGGTTGATTGGTTGGTTGGTTTGTCTGTCAGCAAAACTGCACAAAACCTACAAAACAGATTTTAATGAAAGCAGGGAGAAAGGTGGATGGTCAGTGCAGATCCATAGTGGATCCATGATTAGTTCAGCATGGTGAGACGAAAAACATTGAGCTGATGTGAACCAGTTGTTGTGAGCTTGTAAAAAGATGGCCCAAAGCTTGAGGCACCTCACCCTCACTGGAAATTTGTTGGTTCACAATGAATGAAATCAAGATGGAAATGCCTGCCGCACACACTGACTGCTTGTCGTAGTGTATTATATGCTTCACACAGTTAAAGTCACAGACAACAAGCCTTATTCTGTAAATAACTCAGCAGACTGGTCAGCTGGCAACTTTCCTTCCTGTGATTTGTTTTTGATCAGTTGAGATTGAATTTGTAGAAAGAATCAACGATGTCATGAAATGGGTGTTTTTTCAGTACTGGCAAAACATGTTTAATACTGCAGCCCACACACATTATCCGAGATAAGATAAGATAAGATAATGTTGCTTATAGCCCAGCCGACCGCAAAGGGCCACATCAGGGCTGTACATTATCCAGAGAGCAAATTCAGTAATCCAAAATGACAAAGTGAAGTGCACAGTTTTTGAAGGCCCTGGATGTCAAATGTTAGTTGAATTTGTGAAATATTAACCAGTCCTTAGCGATTTGCATATCCACCTTGATCTTGCATTAAAAGTAGAATTGTAAAGCCACCAATCCTACCAGGTAATCATTTCAGAAGCTATCTCAAGGCTATCTTAACACCAAGAATTGTCGTCATTTAGCAAAAATCAAGGCTGAAGCCATGTCACAACTTTTTTCTTCTTCACCAATATGCAAAAACTCAGAAAATTTATACTTCATAGCCCAAATCAAGGAACCTGTTTGTCAAAAGCTTAAGTAAATGAAAAACGGCAATTGATGGGACTCCACATTCAGAAACGTCAGAGATACAAAGCCAGAAAATTGACATACACTCAAACATGCATGAGCACATATGACCATAGTGGTAGAATGGGTCCATTCAAGTAGCTGAAAATGTTGCACTATTAGCAGAGACACAAACTTTAGTTTAACTGTGCTAAAGCTAAAGTATCAATGCGAAGCACTTGAATGTTAGGAATCTTTCTCAGTTTTTTATCTGCTGTAACAGGTCAACTTCCCTTATGAACACATGGTAGTGTTATTTTCAATTATGTTTGATTATGTATATTCTTCACCAGATTTTGTAGACTTCAATAACACCTTGAATTTGGTTTAAAGCCCACTGTATGGTGTCTAGCTTTCACAAAAACCATGGAACAACACAAAAATTAAAGTATCTTATGTCACTGGCAAACTGTGTGGACTGATGCAGTACACACTTTGCTTATTCAAGTTTAATTTAAGAAAGAAGAAGATTCTGTAGACTTTGTCATGCTGATTTAGCTGTGTTTGAAAAAGAAAAAAAATGAAAGTATTGTGGAACAGAAAAACTGTATGTAGGTACCGGCAGTCCTTCTTTCAGCGTACGGGAAAGTTCAGCCGAGTGAAAAATTTGCGTGTTTTCAATAGGCAGTAGGCCCTATCTATGAATAACGCGTTTAGAATCAGATGAAAATTGTGATGAATAAAGAATGCAGTTTCCTTTTGAACTCTGTGTTGTTTATTTGTGTTTGCAACATACGGTATGATGATAGTTTTATTCCAAATAACCCATCGGTTCACACGAAAACGAAGCGCGTCACACATCCCGATGCGCCGCAGGCGTGATTTGGCCGAGCGTTCGAGCTACACGGTGTCGAAAATCAACGCATACAATGTGTTCATTCCATTCACTGGCGTTCAAATAGGTCAGAATAAAAGAGCATGTTTCAAGCTTTATTTCAGTCTATTTCTCTTTTTAGTACGATGTGTTTAAATTAATTAGAATCGAAGTTTTATGAGGCTTGTTACAAGTGTTGTCTTTCCAACGTCGTTGCTAAAAAACTTGCGAAAAAAACATACACATTAACGATGCGCTAGAAAGGCCGTTCTCTCCCGAATTCATTGGTGTATCAAGCTAAGCGATTAGTTGAATGCTCGAAAAGCGCAAGCCAATCAAAGCGAAGGTATCAAATGCAAACATTCGCTCCTTGTCCAAGATTTCAACAATGGCGGAACGAAGCCGAGATCCGACAATGACCGAGTCGAATGCGCTTATCGTTGTTGAATTGCAAGATGCACTTGGTAAGATAACGCATATAATAACAAACCAGAACATTAATGAAACGATTCAGTTATTTTGTTTCGTTTAATACCGTGCCAATGCTTAGTTATTTTGTTCGTAATTCAGCTGGTGTTCGTCGAGATTAAACAGGTTGGAAATGGCCCACGCGTTGCGCCGTTCGAAGCGATCGTATTTTTGTACAAGACAAATTAATGAAAATAGATATCAGTAATGGGCTTCACTTATGTCGATTCATGTATTAGTGAACTGGTTACTGATTCCATTACGCGATTAAAGAGAAAATCGTAGTTAAAAAACATCTGTTTGAGACAGATATTCAAACCGGAAGCCACAACCGCGCGTACAAGACGGTCCGAGGCTTTGAATTGAAAGCACCGTCTTCTATAATGACCACCGATCGAAACACCGATCATTACTGTCATACTCGATGTGCAAAGCGTGTTTGGGGATAAAAAAAGAGAGAGAGAGAGAGAGTAGAGTCTGAAGTTGGACAGTAAGGAGGGTGTAGTGGGGGTTGGGGTATTGGGGGGGGGAGTGTCACTGCCGAGTCAATCCGACCCTACGAAGTTTGTTTTAGCAATCTAATCTTTTCCCCTAGTGTATTTCAAATTTATGTAATTTAACTGTAAAGATTTGCTTTCTCCTCCCCCCCCCCCTCCCCTCCCCTCCCCCTCCCTCTTTACTGGCAAACACAGCAAGGCTTTGAACACTTAGTGATTACTTTCAAGTTTTTGAACACTTAGTGATTACTTTCAAGTAAAACTGCTAGAATACAACTACAGTAGCATTGCATTGCCAAGACATTACATTGTTGTGACAGTAACATTTATATTTTATGGTGATAGTATGCAGACCTGCCAACCATTACGCATTTCGCGTAATTTATTACGCCCAAGTGTTAATTCTTACGCCCTTACGCATTTAGCCAAAAAATTACGCATTGAAAGTTTTCAACAAAAAAAAAAAAAACGGACCAAAAAAATCGGCTTATGTACAGACACGCACGGCGCCGTGCGTATAACCAGTAATCTTCAAGAAGTGTTTCCGGTCATGCGCAGTTCGTTTCACCATCTTTACCATTCAGCGAAGTTGGCGTCTTTTTGAAGTTTTAGCTACGAAAATGTCGAAACGTGGAGTAGAAAGTTTTGGACAAGATGCGAAAAAGAAAAAACTTGGTCAAAAGTTCCGAAAAGAATACTCGGAAAAGTTCCCCTGCATACGACCTTCGGCTAAAGGTGTAAATTGTGCACGGTGTACCACTTACGAGTCAGACTTCACAATTTCCAATCGCGGGATGGTGGATGTGAAGCGTCACCTTGAGTCACGCAAGCACATCGATTCCTCTAACGCGCCGAATTCTTCCAGCATCAACACTTTTTTTCAGACTGTAGACACCTCAAAAGAGGATGAAATTAGGAAAAGGGTAATTGGGGCTAAACCATTGGTGACCGGATTTTTCGTCGAGCACAACATCGCTCTTAGCGCAGCCGACCATGCATCCCAGCTTTTTACAGAAGCGTTCTCAGATTCGGAGATCGCCAAACAGTTGAAGAGCGGTCGAACAAAGACAACACACATTGTAAGGACCCTTCTCATGGAAGCCTAAACTGCTGCTGCATCTCGATTACAGAATGGACCGTTTGTGTTGGGGACTGATGGAAGTCAGGAAGGAGGGGGGGGGGGGGGGGGGGGGGGGGGGGGGGGGGGGACAAATTCTTTCCTGGGTGGTGCGATACTTAAAAAATGACAATCCCCACAGAGCTGATGGCCACCCCCACATGCACAGAATCAGCAACAGGGAGAACATTTTTTAGGTTATGTATTTTCTTAATTTCATGTTCCCAGTTTCTCCATCTTCAAACTCCCCCCCCCCCCCCCCCCCCCCCCCCCCCCCCCCCCCCCCCCCCCCCCCCCCCCCCCCCTTCAAGTCCAAATCTTTGCCAAGTCATTACTATCAAGTCAGTTGAGTTGTTGGCCTGCGCTTGTTTTTTCCCCCACTATTAGATAAGATTGTTCGTCTATGTGCAATTGTCTGACCTTATTCAAGTTTAAAAGTTTGTGCCAGTCTTGAATAAAAGTTACTTTGTGTTAGGTTTCCTTATAAAATGGGAGCAAACGTTACCCCACTTGTTTACTGTTATTGTTTACTGTTCCCTGCCTCATTTCATTTCCAATTTTTTAGGTTGTTTATGGCGCACTATCAAGCCTTGGTGTGCCATGCCATGATGGTTTAGGGGATTTGTGTGTGTTTCCAGTATATTCTACATTTTCATAATTTGTAGAGATTTCTTGTGACACTTAAAAGAAAAGCTTTTTTTGAAGAAAAGTAAAGTTCACAAAAATTGTGTAAACAATTTCATCACATCGTGTTTGTTTGAAAAAAGGTAAATGTCGCGCTCGATTACTCTTAGCTCTCAGAAATTACACATTTCTGCCTCACTGAGCTTCAATTCTTACTCATTGGTCTCTTAGGGGGTTGGCAGGTCTGAGTATGTTATGCTGCACAGTTATGTATATTGCTGTAACAGCACAAACATACTGAACAAACAGAGTAGTTGATAAAAAGGTAGAGTCCAAAATAAAGTTAAATCTTTCTTTAATTTTACCTTTTATTTTTAAAAAAGCATTATAATGTATATTTATGTTCTTTTACATTCACAATGATTAAATCAACAAGTTAATTCAAATCATAATGATGAAATACTTAACATGTTATTGGCAATGCTTAAAAGTTAAATCACACCCTGTTGACAAAATAATGTGTTGCAGAGGATGTACCTTTTGTTTACAAAGAACATGCAATACATTTTTGCTTACAAAGAACAACCGATACTAAAATTTAATTGTAAGGAATGGACAGTGAGCAGTAACAACACACACACACACACACCACATGAATCACACAACGATGAAGAAACAGACAGGGAAATGTACATCAAAGCATGCACTCATAGTTAAGATAAGTGGTCCTATGCCATGCTTTAATTTTTTTTCCCAGT
This sequence comes from Conus ventricosus, assembly GCA_018398815.1. Taxonomy (NCBI): domain Eukaryota; kingdom Metazoa; phylum Mollusca; class Gastropoda; order Neogastropoda; family Conidae; genus Conus; species Conus ventricosus. The sequence goes on along the minus strand of CM031596.1, from coordinate 26,266,341 downwards.
AATTTCACACACTCACACACACACCACATGATATCACACAACGATGAAGAAAACACTGGGAAATTTACATAAAACATGCACTCATAGTTCAATTAAGTGGTCCTATGCCATGCTTTAATTTTTTCTCTCTCAGTAATTTGACACACACACACACACACACACACACACACACACACACACACACACACACACACACACCACATGATATCGCACAATGATAAAGAAACAGACAGGGAAATTTACATAAAATCATGCACTCATAGTTCAATTAAGTGGTCCTGGGCCATGCTTTGATGTTTTTTCTTTCTTTTCATTGTTTTTTCTTTAACTGAGAAAACGCATCCACATTTTTATTTGTTTAACCTTTGCCAGAGCTTGTGGGTGAAAAATTACCCAGACTGTCGTTTAAATCTTCATAACTCACTCAGTTTTCATAATATGTAACTAAAGTTTTATGACTTTGTTTATTGTGTATTTGTGCTTGCCCACATTAAATATTGTGGTGTTTTGGTGGTAAATAAAGGAGAAAATAATAAAAGCTTATAATCCTCATAAGATACTGTGGGTGGCATGTCACCCATACCAATTAAAGAAGCATTCTCACATGCTGGAGCTTGTGGGTGGCTGGTCACCCATAATCTTCGTATAGGCCACAGCCTTTATCCGACATGCCAGGGTTCATGGGTGGCTGATCACCCAAAACCTTATATAGGCCATAGTCTTTACCACACATGTCGGTGTTCACTATTGGCTGTGTTGTTAGTTGGAGGACCACCAGACCAGGATAAAGTGAATGAGGTGTGAGCTGTGTCTCCACTTCAACTTTTCCTGAGGCAGAGCAGTTGGGCTTGGGGACTGATGAAGTGATGGTGACCGAGGAAGAGATGGAGACATAAGAAGTTATCACCCATTTTGAGGATGCAGTCATGTTGCATCAATGATGAAATCTGTGAACATGCCATGATTGCCTTCTGGAAGACTTATCTTTACCAAAATTGGCCAGAATGTAGTTTTCTGTGATGATGATTTGGCAGTGTGTCACAGATCCACTCTCCTGAGAAAGCAGACAATTTTCTGAGGAAATTTGCTCTTGTAAACAACATGCTTGTGTGGCCAACCAAGGCAGACACAGATTCAGTGCAAAGCACATTTGTGTTTGCCAGTGACTTCAACATAGTCTCCAAAACAACTACTGGCCATGCCTGGTCTGTTCCAATTAACAATGAACTCTGTTTACATAGTCAACCCAATCTGCCCGTCAGCAAGAGTGCACTTCCCACCCTTATCGTAAGTGACCTTTTGTTTGGTGGCTGCCAACACTTGTCAGAAAGAGCAAAAATAACATGATTTTATCAATAACAATACAGACAACATCATACCAAATTTTTGTTGAAATCTGTCAATAAGTTTTGCAAAAACTGTCGGTTTTAATTCGGACATCATCATCATTCCGCCCTGTTGGCCACTATTCTAGTACAGGAAATAAAATGTTAGGTACAAAATAACAAAAATGTACACTTTGATTTACAGGAAATACTGTACAGAAACTGTATACAAAATTTGGAAACAGTTCATGAAGTAGTTTAGAAGTTATAGCAATTTTAAGTGTGGCGGGCGATTCTACCCCCATTTTTCCACCGTCCAAATTGCAATATTTCCTGTTTTTAGCACAAAAGTTTTCATATATGTTTTATAGCAGATACCTCAGAAAAAAATGACTTTGCTTAGTACAACTTAGAGAGTTTGTCCAAACCACTGGAAACTCTGAAATGTCCATTTTTACTGTGCTGCAGTGCTTCAAAGTAGCCACATCATGCAAATTCAAAAAGCGCTGAATTGCAATTTATTACAAGTTTGACACTTTATCACACATAAGCCATGTAAACTGATACCATGGAACTTACTTGTTCAAAGAGTGTAAGTTGTATAGATTGAGAACACCAATTTATAACCAGATATATCATCATGTATGATCCTGTTGGCTTTCAAACTTGGAAGATATCTCATTTTGTCAGGTGCATAAAAACGTAGCAACTTTAAACTGCAATATCTCGAAAAACGACTGAAGATAGAGGACTTCATTCTTGTTGTGTTTTGTATGTTTTTCCATTTACTTTGCAATGATATAGATTTTAAATTGAAAAACAATACGCTAATTTTGGCTGCCGGTACCTACTGTATGGCTTGAAATAACGCAGACATTGCTAAATGGAGTTTGATTCAGAAAGAAAAGTTCTCTTGTTTAAAGTGCTCTTTGTTGGAAACTGTACCCAGGAAAACAAAATTACCTTCTGGTATTACATGCATGATTTATTTTGTAATGGAATGTATGTATTTTATAGTAACATGAATATCGCATTTTGCGGTTGATTGAAATGGTTCTAAGCGCGTACAATAAAAAAGAAATGTAGTCTTTATTGTGGGTTGATGATTTGTTTCTACATATTCATTTTATAACTAGCCCATGCAAGGTAGAGGGAAGTGGGAACTTTAAAAGGAGCAACAGCTGATGGTTAGCAGTCTAGATGGAAGCATAGATCAGGGGATCTATCTTTAGCACACACACACACACACCACACACACACACACACACACACACACACAGATGAGACAGCTGTTGCAGTCCTGTTCTCTTTTTTTTATAGCTTTGTTTTATAGCATTTTAGCTTGCAACGCACGCACGCACACACGCACGCACGTACACACACACACACACACACACACACACACACACACACACACACATACACACACACATGCACACACAAAATGCGCACGTGTATGTGTGTGTGTGTGTGTGTGTGTGTGTGTTGTTGTTATTCTGTTTAACGTCTGTTGACTAAAAGTGATATTAGATGATGGGAAAGGATGGGGGAAAAGGGAAGGGGTGGGAAGAGTGGGAAGAAGTTGACTGCATGTTAAGTTTAATATGAACGTGCGTGTGTATGCCGGTACTGGCATGGATGTGTACAAGAGCTTAAGATGTAATTATTGCATAAGGAAAATGGGTTAAAATGTGTGTGTGTGTGTATACATGCATACGTGTGCATGCGTGCGTGTCTATGTGTTTGTGTCTGTGTGACACTGAAAGTGTTTTACAGCTATACTTTGACGCATGTGGTACGCCGCTAAACGATGTGCTGTAAATTGTTGCTGATGATTTCATGATGACATAGATGATGACAACTGGTAGTTCTCATCTCCCCTGGAATAGACCTGCCATGAAGAGCACAGCTCTGTTAACTTAATAATCTCTAAATGATCCTTGCTGGCATGTGTCTGTAATCGAATCCATCAAGCAGGCAGGCAGGGAACATCCGATTCATTACATGAAGTACTTTCCTTCCTCTTTAGTGGTTTGACTGTGGTAGTAAGCCAGCGGTGTGTTATGTATGCATGCATTTGGCCGTTTGACCTGTGGGATTTCTCCTTTCTTTACAGGTAGTGATTCTTGTCGCCTGCTGATGAGTGACGGACGATTTCCTGGTTACAACACGTGGCAACCTTACGGATGTATGACACACAAGTATACCAGGACGTAGGTTTCTTTGTTGTTGTTATTTTTTCTATTTTTTTTATATTTTTTTAGATATGTGAAACATGAGACAGTGCTCTTTCTCTCTACTTCTCTCTTTCTGTCTCTCATTTCACCGTCGTTCAATTTCGCTTGGTTGCTTTTTCTCTTTTCTGCTTTTAGTCAAAGCATTATGATCACATTCCATCTCTGTCTCAGTTTGTCTGTCTGACTGTCTCTCTCTGTCTGTCTCTCTCTCTCTCTCTCTCTCTCTCTCTCTCTCTCTCTCTCTCTCTCTCTCTCTCTCTCTCTCTCTCTTTTCTGCTTTTAGTCAAAGCATTATGATCACATTCCATCTCTGTCTCAGTTTGTCTGTCTGACTGTCTCTCTCTGTCTCTCTCTCTCTTTCCATCTGTCTGTCCATTCGTCCGTCCCTCCCCCTCTCTCTGACACACCACACACACACACACACTCTCTCTCTCTCTCTCTCTGGTGACAGCCCTGATGTGGCCCTTTGCGGTCGGCTGGGCTATAAGCAACATTATCTTATCTTATCTCTCTCTCTCTAACTCACACACATTCTCACACATTCACACGCACATACACACACAAATACAGATATGAACACACTCTCATACTCATATATGTATGTACATGCTCACATGCAGACATTCATGCACACACACACACACATATGCACAATCGCATGCACGCATGCACATCTATGCACATTTTGATCTCGGATCTGGTCATGTATACATATTGAGAATTTAGGTAAGAGCAGCAACTTTGGTCCATCTCAAGAATCTGAAACGCCCCCACCTGCATTGCACCTGGTTGTGCTCAGTGAGGCTCAGCACTTGGTGTAGCCAGCAGGGAGCTCTGAATGGGCAAACATAAGCTTCAGTCTCCACAGCACGGCATACCTGACATGATTTTACACCATTGATACCTGTCGCCTTTAGAGGTTGGGAAGAAATCTTCACTCTGGCTCCCATTGTCACTGCTGGATATCAGAGATGCCACTAGTTCTTGTACCTGTCTGCTGTTGTGATTATAGGCTTCAGTGTGGTGTATGCTTAAAAATATGTTTCAGTTGTTACATGTAAACAGACATCATTACATAGATATACAGTCGAGAACACTTCACCTGACATCGAACGGAAGGAACTGAATGATCTGTTCATGACAACCAAACTCTGGGTCAACCAAGTGTATGATTTGCCAAATAATGTTGTTGGGATCAGTTAGTCTAGAAAAAAAAATTGAACCATTTTGTGGTAAAGTGTACTCGACTGCATAGAATATGAATGTCTTATTCATTAAGATTGATATTTTCTGTTACTTTATACCACAAGTCCTGTGTTTGTTGCAGGTCCACCATACATTGCAATTTGTATCTGTCTCATTTATGATTGGTTATAATGAAACCAGTTTCAGGTTATAATGAAACCAGTTTCATCTGTTCCACAGGGATGCAAGGATGTGCATGCATTATATATCGTACTGGGGT
>CM031596.1:26217263-26257263 GCA_018398815.1 Conus ventricosus | reverse complement strand
AAAGGCTCAGGCGCATTTGCAGTAGAGAGCAGGACTTTGAGAATGAGGCTCAGAGGATGTCCACCTTCTTCATAGCCCGCCAGTACCCAGAGGATATTGTGCAGACAGCACTTGAGCGTGCATGCTCTACCAGCCGCACAGAAGCCCTGAGACCAAAAGCAACGGGAGAGGATGAGGATCGCGCTGTGGTAGTCATCCCATACCATCCTCACAACCTACCAGTCTGCAGAATCCTACGTGAAAACTTTAGTCTCCTCCAACAAGACCCAGACCTCAAACAAATCTTTTCCAAGCCACCCCTGTTTTGTTTTTCAGAGGGACAAGAACCTGCGTGACATGCTTGTGAGGTCCAAGCTTAGACCGCAGGCCACCCAGTCAACCTCACCAAGACGTGCCCATTCATAGACACTTCAGCTACAGTCGTGGGACCCACGGGCAATTCACTGTGAGGTCCAGTTTAAACTGCCAGTCTAGGGACTTAGTGTACATCTTGACCTGCACCCTCTGCTCCAAGCTGTATATTGGGAGACCTACCGCTCATTGGCCGACCGCTTTAAAAAAAAAGCAAAACTCTTCGCATCTAGCCACATACGGGATCACCCATGGGTCTAACTTGAGACCCTATGGCGCCCTAGGGTCCCAAGCCAGATCCAGAGGATCACAGATAATGTGGCTAGATGCGAAGAGTTTTGGGAATATGCCTCTAATAGTGGTATTTCTACACTTGGTTGTCTACTTTCAGTTTGTCTAATTTGGGGCAATTCTCTCACCCCATTTTCAGTGGCCCTTCCTAGGACACACACATTGTGGTTGCGGGCGTTTATAGCCGCGCCAGTGACCCAGACAACACATTGTGGTTTGCGGGCGTTTATAGCCGCGCCAGTGACCTAGACGAAACACGAAAATGGGAAGGGTCACTATAGGGCAGAGAAGAGGGCCAAATTTAGACTTTTCAGAACCCACACAAACAAGCACAAAACCACCGCGGGCATATTCCCAACTTTACACTTTTAGGATTAATATATATATTGTACAAACTGAAAGCTCTCATAATTTTTATGGTGTTTATGCATAATTGGGGGTGTTATTAAAATTGTTTTTTATTCAAGCAGAATAGTTTTAAAGGTTAAACAACAACTGTGCTTTAAAGTACTTTTTAGTAGCTACTTTGTACAATATTTATATTAAAAACTTTAGCAAATTAAACACAAAAACACAACTTTTAATAATCAATTCTCTCTCACTGATCTATAAATAGATAATTTATTCAGGGGAGTTTAATTATATTTTTTTGCATAATTAAAGGGAGATAAATCACTTTCAGTCACCTTAAGTCAAAAAAATTTTTTTTTTAAAATTAAAAAAAATTATTAAAAAAAAAAATTATAAAAATAAAAATAAAAAAAAATAAAAAAAAAATTAAAAAAAATTAAAAAAAAAAAATTAAAAAAAAAATTTAAAAAAAATTAAAAAATTTTTTTTTTTTTTAAAAGTCACCTTAAGCCACCTCAAGTTCTTAGTTAAGTTCTTACTCAAGTTGTTCTCAAGTTATCCTCAAGTCACTTCTAAGTTCTTACTCAAGTCATCCTCAAGTCATCCTCAAGTCATCCTCAAGTCACTTCTAAGTTCTTACTTAAGTTATCCCCCAAGTCACCTCAAGTTCTTACCCAAGTTAACCTAAGATCATAACTAAGTCATCCTCTAAGTTCTTATTCAAGTTATCTTATCAAAAAAAAAAAATACAATCTATGTTTTTATCTTAATAGTAGATGTCTAATATAGTACACACACGCCTCAAAAAACGCGTCATCGTTGAGGTGTCTTGCTCAGCGTCCTCTGTGCGAAATCGGTCAGCATAGATCTTAATGAAGTTCTTACATCCTAAGCAACCACATTGATTACAATCTGGTCTATGGTAATGTCTTTTATAGACTCCATGTCTTTATTTATTGACTCCATCATTTTAAACAAATAATAATCCGTCATGCTCTATTTTTATCAAAAAATTTTTAAAATTAAGTTTTTAAAATATTATTGCATCTGAAATGGATCAAAATGATCTTTTGTTGGCGTTCCTGGCGTGCTGTTGTGTTCGTCTTTTGTATTTAGTGGTTGAGATTGTTTGGACTTTGGTTCTTGGTGTTGCTGTTTATATATTTTATAACCGTAATAACCGCCTCCAACAGCAGCAAGGGCGCCAAAAATGGCAACAGTTTTAAGTTCAATATTCCATGAAGACTTTGGCGCTGTAGGCCTTGAATCAACTGGTGTTTTTATAGCCGACATTGAATTAACTTTTTGGCGGTGTTATGTTTTCATGATGAGTTATATTCTGTGATTGTAACATTAATTTTCTTTGTCTGTTCCACTCTGCTAATTTTTTTCCTGCTTCAACACGCCCAGGATGAGGATGCTTCTCGCTGGTCACTTTCTTTACTGGATTCAATGTTTTCTGATTCTGCTGATTTTCTGGCTCGGTCATTTGAAGGGAAATAAAATCTATATGATTAAAAGTAATTAATCCCATGATTAGTGCGATAACAATGTTCCAAATCTGTAATATAAATCACACCCTAGAGACTCTAATGACTTAGTTAAAAACTGGATCCTGCGTTAAATCATACGTAAGATCTTGTTCAGAATCAATGGGGGCAAATCTACTGACTAGTTTAGTGTACAAACTAAGAACCGTTTGCCCACACTTTTCACCATTCTAGACCCCAGCTGCGCTTCATACCTGTTATGATACTTTACAATGTCTTGTGGCGACATCTGTTGGATCTGTTCTATGCTGAATTCATTTCCGAGGGGAAATGTTTTGTTTTTCCAATGCTGCCAAAGAATACAGTCTTTCTTTTTTGGCATAATAGCTTGCTCATCAACCTGGTCATTTGTAATCATAAGTTCAGGAAGGTTTTAATAGATCATCGGTGTTCATGTTTTTATTAATTATAATTATTTTATTTTTTAAAATGAGCGCTGAAAAAACTGTTGCCAACCTTGCATACCATTCTGCTGTTATTGGAGGCCTAAGTATAGGATACACAATGCTTGGTAAAAGCTTGTTAAGAATTAAACCAGCAGATCTTGGCAAACTAGACTTTGAGGATTCAGCAAAGCTGATTGCTATCATTGCAGCTTCGTTTGCCACGAAAGATTTTCTAGTCAAGCAAGGAATAATTCCAGACAGTATAAATATGTAAATAAAAAATACATTTATAAAAATGGCTTCACTCGTAATGATGATAGGTGGCGCTGTGGTGAATGCGCTTGCTTTTAGCGGAAAATAATTACGCGTTTAGTAAACTACGGGATGACGGCGAGAGAAAAAGACATAACAAAGCTATGGAGCAACTAGCAGCTGCACAAGACACCTATGAAAAGCAGAGAATTGAGCAGTTAGATTTTATTAATAACAAACTGAAAAAACAGGGACATGCAGCTTACACATTTAAAGATGTTGACCAGGCAATAAAAGAATATTATCTTGTAACAGGCAAACCGATCGAAACATTGCCCCCACCAAAATTCAGTGACTTTTATCAACCATCAGAAAAACAAAAGATGCAAGAAATCGTGTTTGTTATCTTTGGTATGACCATCGTGTATTTTGTTGCACATAATATTGGCTGAATAAAAATGAACAAAATCTATTATTCGCCAAAAGGATATTGGAAGGGAATCACGGCAATAAAAAAGCTAAGCCAAGCAGCGGGAGTCAGTGAACAAACAGCAAAGGAATGGTTATCTAAACAAGCGATTTGGCAAATTTATTTACCTGCACCTAGACGAATACAGAGACCACACTTTGTGAATACAATACCGAACGACACCCATCAAATGGATCTTCTATATTTACCCCATGATACGATCAGACGAAAAAGATTTAAGTACGCACTTACAGTCATTGACATGGCTTCAAGATACAAAGATGCAGAACCATTAACACAAAAGAGTGCCTCTGCTGTTGCTGTCGCTATACAACTAATATATCAACGAGGTCCCTTAACTTATCCTCGCATGATTCAAGTCGATGATGGAAAAGAATTTAAAGGGCGAGTGAATCAATTATTGTTAAAACATAGAGTTGCCATTAAAAGAGGCATTCAGGATTCACAGATCACAGGCTTTAGTTGAAAACTTTAACAAACAGTTAGCTGAAAGACTTTTTTCCTACCAGTATCACAGAGAGCTTATTGACTATTCTCGCAACACAGAATGGGTTAGAAGACTGCCCTCAGTTTTGCGCGCAATGAATAATGAAGAATTTAAAGGGCTAAAACCAGTACAAGCAATCAAAAAGAAAAACAATAAATGTTGTTGAAGGAGAGGCTTCATCCGGCAAACTATTACCATTTGGATTGAAGTAGGTACCTTTATTTACCGGGGGAAGCAGAAGGGGACACTCGCATCAGGGCAAACCGATCCGGTTTGGAGTTGATCCATATGAAATAAAAAGAATTGTAAAAATGAATCCGCCCGTGTATTATTTACGAGAAACTGACACAACAACAACAACCGGCTCCTCAAGATCTTTTGTGAAAGAAGAACTGCAGATAATCCCACCAGACACAGTTCCGCTTTAATTAATTTACGTAAATATATTTGAGTTTAAAATGGAAGCTCAGAAGGAAGCGCAGAATGAAACAAGAATGGTAAAGGAAGAGACCTTGAAATGATACGGGAATCATTTCATGCGTGTAATGCTATTAGGGAACATTTATGAAGATTAATCAATGCATTCTAAATCATCCAGATCACCTACAACTCAAACCCCCAAATTGGGAAAAGAAATATCTTGAAATAATAAAAAAATTCGAACGCATCAAGCAAACATGAGAAAAGATTTAAATGAATTGGAGGATGATATGATTGATCTTATAATAAAAGTTGATGAAAAATATAAAAACCCCCTGTTTATGCGGTCCTCCAGTGCCCTATTGCATATGAAAACTCTGGATTAACAAACACCCGTTTTGTGTTTGTTCTATCTAATGACTTCTTTGTTACAACAGTTGTGTTGATCTCATGTAGATTAGATCGCAGTTTACGTTGTCATGATGAAAAGTCTTATTGTCAAACAATGCTTCTTTATAGTTGTCATGCGATATGTTTGACTGCACAACACTGCGAGATATTCCCTTTGCTTTCTTAATGGTTTTCTCCTGGCTCGAAATACTGTACATTTTCGACCTTAAACCAACAAACTCCTTAATCACCTTTCCAGATAATTCATCCTTCATCTTTCCTAAAACCTTCTTGTTAGTAATTGAATGTAAAGGCGACTCTTTAGGGTAATCGGATGTGTCGTACCATCCACTCGCTTCTTTAGCTACTTCTAATTCCATGTCTTTATAGATGTCTTCAGTAAGGATATCTATAACAAAACTATCTGTATCTGTGTAAAGTACTCTGGACTCTGGATACAAGGGCTTAAAGTAGTCATAAAGAAATTCTAACATCAAAAGCTTTGATAATTCTAAAACAGTAAACCCAATAAATACAGGTTTGTCTAATTTGACTTTCTTTTTTTTCATCGTTATGCCAAAAAGCTGATCATGAAATCTTCTGAAGTCCTGATAATTAGGTTTTGAAGTTAGCTTAATTGCTTCGTTCTCTTTGGTGACCAATCTGACATCTTTACGCTTGTGCGGATTCTCCATAGTCTTTCCAAAACAGCTGTTGTTCATCAGCTTGAAAAAGTCTTTTTCTGAAGCATCTGTGGATTTAGTTCTGAGATCAGTGTTCTTCATGATGTATGGTTTCATGAACTGTTCTTGATCAAAAGCAATTATACGATGAACAGCTGTCAACTTCAAACCGTGTCTTAAATAAAATTGTAGAAGTCTGTAATGGCAGACATAATTTTTTTGCCCCGAAGATTAGGCACAAGTTTAGGCGGCTCTCTTGGATTCATCTTTAGGCTTTCTGCTGCTAATGGATAGTCATTATGCAGGTCATGGAGTTCATGAGGATATTCTAAGTCAACTTCTAGAATGTATCCACGCTGTTGATCCGACGTCAAACTGCCCAACCACGTTAATACCTTTTGAATGTTTTTCGGATTGTCTTCTGTGTACATTTTAAAGTTGCGTAATGGAAGTGATTGCGCCATTGCCCATCCATACAGATTGTTTGCATCTAAATACATGAGATAGTTAGACCTTTTACTTGGATCATAGTCGTCCAAGTATTTGTTGTTTGCTTTACAGTAATGATGCGACGCCATACTAATTCCTCCACGCAATCCGTTTTCAATCATCTGAATCATTGGTAAATCTGACAATAAATCAATCTGTACTCCAGTAAACTTTAAGAAAGCGTCCCAGCTCATCCCGGGCGCAGAAATGTAATGCGCAGGATCCAGGCTGTAATGTTTCATGCAGGTCTTCCTATAATTTTCAAAAATATCCGCCAACAAACATGTATCAGCCATCAAGTAGGAGTCATGATAGTCTCCCATCGTTTTACAATCTAACTTCTGCCGCTTCTTGAGCATGCTGGTAATCTGAATCACTGATGTCCTTTCCTCTAAGACTAGAAAAGAACGCGCCTTTAGGCGGAAGTGTATCTTCGTCAAACCTTTCCCAACTGTTCATGTACTCATAAGGATAAACGCCCTTTCTAACGAGAGTTGGGTCAAAATATTCTTCCGTTATTGGGCAGGATTTTAAGGACATAGCTAGTGACTCTAATGATCCCATCATGTGCTGCATAGAGTCATAAAAAGACATGTTATTTAAAGTGAAACACATGTACTTTTCCGATGACTGTGCAATGCATGACACCCTGAAGGCGTTGGTTACTGCTTGCAATATAAGATGAGAGTCGTAACCTCGCAAGTTGTGAAAGAAGATGGGCAGCTTCCATGTCTTTGGGTCAAACTTTAGTTGAAGATTGCATTTGTTATGCGCCGCTCCTCTGAACTTTCCACTAATGTGATCATGGTCTCTTACTGTCAGATTGGCTTCGTCTGATGAGAGGCCTAAACCACAAATCCAACAATGTGTGGCTGAGTCATACTGTTCTTGGTCTTTAGGCGTCATTATGATTTCAGATAAATTCAGATTATTAGAACAATCATTACGCACTTGCTGCATGCGCTGTAAAAATCTTCTAGCCGCATCTGGTCCTCTATATAATTCTGGTGCTGAATGAGCGCCATCCGACCTAACAATAATGAAGGCAAATGAACAAATCTGATGATTACTCATTAAGACTGTTTTTCGAAGTTTTTGTGGCGCTGGCCCTTCATAAGGAACAATGAGCGACTCGAAGTCTGCGTAAACTACGTATGGAGAATTTTGCAGTTTTTTCCAGTTCTTAAAACTAACTTTAGATCCGGGTGGGGGCGTAATTAGTTCTGTATTACAGTCAACTGGGCCAATACAATGTTTCTTATGTTCGCTTGCGGCTTGAACAGATGGCATTCTTGTTAAACATTTTCTGCAGAATTCTTGTTTATGCCCAATTTTTGAAGTATGAGCCAATAATCTACTCATTGTGCGTATCAATGTGTAATGCGGTAGCGGTGAAAACATCAGTAGTAAGTCAACATGATTTTGTCTGGATCGCCAATCGTTGGGCTGTTCTTGGACACTCTGATGGGCTGTAGATTTGTTTCCTCATCCATGTGTAAACATTAACAGTTATTGGTTTGTTTTGTTCTTCAAACTGATCAATGGAATCCACGCTAACGGGAAAGGATATTCCGCTAAAGTTAAGATCATTGATGTAAGGGTGATAGTTAGACACTCTCTCTGCGTTTTTGCGGGCGTAATGCAGCCTTGCGAGAACACACCACATGAAACATTTGTTGTCTGTATTCTTTATGTTTAGAACTGCTCGTTTTGCTACTAATGCTGGAGGTAGTGGAATGTAAGACCTGCCTACAATCGGCGCATACTTAGCCTGTTTTAATCTAATCTCTAAGACTTCGCCCTCTGACCAACCAGAGCCTCTCATTTTGGCTTCTTCAGCAGCCACATCAAACTGTGTAAGCAGTTGGTCTGCCCAACCGGGTGTTAAGTCAGAGGAAAGAATGTCTGCTGTTTAGTCGAGACCCAGACTTCTAGGTTTTCTTCATTTATTGTTACATAGTCGATTAAAACAGCTAACATTACTTTAACTGGTGGGTCTATTGTTAGTTTACCCGGAACTTGAGAAATAGCATGAGCAACACTTGCCCGTACGCTTGCTGGATCAATGACTTCTAAATCAATATCATTCAGTGCTCTTGATAAATTTTCTTGCATTGCTTCAAAAAATTCGTCTGGTCCTTCATATAATTTATCCATGCTGAGTTTCTTTTCTAACTCAAAATATTTATTTAAATTAAAAAAAAATAATTAATCAATATCAACGGTCTTTTTGTGCTTGGACTCATAAACTAAAGTATAAACACCCTTTGGCGTTGTTAATGTGAGCTGTTTAGAACAGAGTTTAATGTTTCGTTTACTTTTTTTAAACATTCCTTTTTTATCTGCTCAGGGTCTGGCTGTTGAGAAAAACTTGTCCTCGCCTTTCTTTGAAGATCAAACTTTTGTCTTTTGTAGTCATCAAAATCGGCCTGTAAACGATTAAATTCTTCATCCGTGATGTTTGAGTCAGCTAGTGCTTTATTTATAATCAGCTTGAAGGAACTAAGTTTAGCTGTTATTAGTTGAACCATAGCTGTGTGCTTTTGGAGTTTAGTTTTTATTTTTTTGCTAGCAGCACCTACAGCTAATGAACATAGGCCAAGAGCTAAAGACAAACCGCCTAGAGGTATAGCTAACGGTGCACCTATGCCTGTTGCTAAGAGACCTACACTTGTCCCTGCCGATAGAGCGCTTATAGTCGATGCTCCAGTATTAACATAGGTAACAGCATTAAAGGCAGCAGAATACCTTCGTTTGGTTTTGCTGTATTTTGAAAGGTCCTGCTCTAGTTTTTGTAGCATTTGTGTAATGTTGGTTAATCTAAAGGTTTTTATGCCGGGGGCTATCTCTTCTCTTGGCGACTCTGGCGCTGTAGGTACATTTGGATAAACTTGAACAGACATGCTTTTTTTAAAATAAAAATAATTTAGTATTGTATATCTTTTAATCTGTTATCTTGAATATTCAGCTGCGCATCATATATTAAAAACAAATGTGCATTAAGGGGTTTATCGCCATCTTTTTCTTTATCAATTTGAATGTTTATTACGTCTTTAACCGTTCTCCCACTTCCATGCAACTGATTATCCTCTGTCGATCTTAGGTCAATCCATAAACCGTATTTCGTTGTTAAATAATCATCAAGTCTTACACTGTGAAGGTGTAGATCTTTAGACACAAGGTCTACTGTTGGATTTCTACACCTCCCGCCTCCAAACAGTTTTCTTATTTCGTCAAAATGCTGATAAGGTCTAAGCCCGCTAGCGTAGATTTGGTTAGGACTACCCTCAATCGAACATTGTACTTTCGTTATTTTAGGATTAATAAACTTTTCACTTCCTCTTTTGAATGGTTCTTCATCTTCACACAGCAATAAAATACCTTTAAGCGATCTTGCTGCGGCACTAAAACTAAAATTCCATATAGTGTCTGCCCTGCTTCTGGGAGATGTTGTATGATGAATCACTCTTTCGTAATATATTGCTAATTTTGACTGATATTGTTGCTCAATCAGCCTTGCTAAATTAGGGTTGCTAACAACGTCAAACTCTAACGAGATGTCAGAAATGCTGTACTTTGCTTCGGTGTCTGATGATTTGATAACCCGTTTGTATTCATTAAAAGTTAGTTCATATGACAATCTGTCTTTTAATGCTCCTTAATAGTACGGCGCATGCGCACTTAACAACTCAAAATCTAAGGGAATAGAAAAGCGATTTCCATACGCAAAATTTACAGCTACATACATTTTGCCGTCTTTAACATCTGCGGCGCCTATTCTATGTTTTAGTGCTTCTTCATTTTCGATTCCTTGAAACGCAAAGTTAGCCCTTTCATTCCCAGTTAGCCATAGATCAGAATAGGTTAAAAATATGTCTGCATTGTGTAAAGAAAATATTTCTTGCCCCTCAAGTTTTATAGAAATTTTCTTAACGATTGCCCGTCCCAAATTCTGGACAACTGTCCTGTTTGGGTCTGTTTCTGATTCGAGTTCTATTTTGAAAGTAAGACGCGCAGAGCCTGGCACAATCACTTCATCCGCTCCTAGGTCTGGAAATTTAACAGTAAGAATTTGATCTGCATCAATAGTAGATGGATTATTTGGAACAGTAATATTCCGCTTATTTCCCTTCACGCCAAAGGGCTCTTTCAGTCTTCTATGCGGGTCAAGAATCGAGCCATATACTTGTGACATTTTTTTATAAAACAAAATAAAAAGTTAATTATTTAAAAACATGGCAGGCATTGAAGGTGAAGAAGATTATGATGTTTTTGATCCTGGAGACGACATGAGTGAAATGACTCCTTTGATACAGCATCGCTCAACGACCTCATTGCGGCGTGAATTAACAGAAAGTACGGTCGGAGCATTTTACAAAAGTTTAGGCTTAGAACCCCCCGAATTTATAGACCCTAATGATTTTGAAGTAAAAGATGATGGCCATTTGTTTGTAAGAAGCGACCAAGGACAACGCGTTCAGCTTACAACTAAACGAGACCCATTAAAGTTTTATGCCATAGGTACAATTAGACAAAGACTCCCTGCGAGCGTACAAAATCGCCTTGGCATTGCTAAACCAAAATTAGATAGGGATGCAGTTGCTAAACTTCAAAACACACTGCAAGAACTTCCAACAGCTAACCAAATACAAAACATGGAACTTAAAGATTTAAGTCAAACAACGGTGAATTAATAGAAGCAGAAACCAGTTTTTCAGAAGAAACAGCATTAAAAACAATTAATGATTCCCCATTGCCTATGCGGGAAATAGCGGCCCTTGATCATGCTTTGAGAAACATCAGAGGCGAATTAACAAACAATTTAGCAAAACTAGGTGAACTAGATGAGCATATAAAAAGAGAAAAAGAAAAACTCGTTGAGGCTGATGACGCCAACTTAGGGCATGATATTAAAGAAAGAATAACCCAAAGACTAAAAGATCTTGAACAAGAGAGATCAGCAAGACTAGAAGCGTTGTCTACTAACCGAGAACAATTGCAAACTCAAGTAAGCAGAATAAGAGAAACTATCCAAAGAATTTTATATGAAGACACAACACTAGCAGAAAGAATAAGAACACTGTTTAGAGAGCAAGGAGTCACATTAGTAAGCGTTATAACAGCCTTAGGATTTGCAATAAGTACACTGGTGATGGCTATTACAGGCGGCGGTGGTGCTGGGTCAGTGCCTCCACCGCCATCGCCTCCACCTGATAAATCATGGGTAAAAAAACAGCTTGATCATCTTGCGGGTTTATTAAAAAAATTAGCCGGTAAGCCGTGGATGCTTTACCAGGTATATTAGGGGGTGTTGTTAGCTGGCTTTTGTCTACTGCAGGCAAAGTATTGGCTTTATGGCTGAGCACTTATGGACATTAGTTCTCTTAATAGTTGGGTTAATTTTTAGTAAAATAAAGACCAAGTAATCCCAGGCCAGTTAATCCAAGAACAAGTGCTGTCTTTTCATATTCATGGTCGTTATTTTTTTGACTTCAACGGTCTCTGGGCTTTAGACCACGGGGATTGGATGGCTTATTCTTGGGTGTTTGTTTACTGCTTGCAATATTACTGGCTCAGAATTTATTTCGTTTTTTCCCAACTTTCTGTTCATTGCCTGCCACAAGGATTTCATTATTGTAGTTTATTATTGTGCCTATCTGGAGTCTGAGGTCAGAAGGTAGCATGTATAAACCAGTGCCAACAGCAAAGTCTACTTTCGATCTTGCGAATTGCAAAACATGTTGGTACCTTTTAATACTTGAAGGTAAATCAACTGTAGAATTAATAGCGTCCTCTAAATTTGCCAAGTACTGTTTTTGTGCATCAAAACCAGTAGAAGGATCAGTTATGCTCGATCTCGTTTGTGCTTGCGAACCTAGCAAACACCAAACGTAAGTACGAACAGAGTCGTTTATTTCCCTTCTATTCCTGCTTTGGTTAGGCCCTTAGAAGTGTCTAAATAAATGTTGTCCACGCTGTTTTATGCTCTTGCTCTATGGACCCTAGGTGAACAGCTGTGCCTGAAGAGAAAGATGTGTAAGGAGGATTCCAAGCATAGTTATACTTTCTGTGCACGCCCCAAAAATAAGGGTGCCTAAGCCATGATTAAGGTCCGACTTTTGTCTAAAGTCTGTCTTAACATTAATATTGAATTCGTTACAGATCCTTTCAAAAGCCTTCATGTCTATTCTGTTGCTGAATGGATTAAACGGTTGTCATTTGGTAATGGTGCTTGCAGTTCTGTCAAAATACGTCTGAAGGTGTAATAGAAATGAAATCTGTACACTGACCTCACCAAAGGATCAGGATGATTTAAATGATCAGCATACGACACTCCACACCCAGTTGATGCACAAAACACAGCAAAGTTTAACTGGTTCTGATAAAAACTGCATCGGATGACTGAACCACACTTTTGCGATGTAGTCTTTTTTAATAGGGGGGTTAAGATATTTGTCCAATGGAGTACTCACCTTTTTATGAAAGGCGTCAGACTGAGTCACAGAAATGTCAAGAGTATCGGTTGTTATATTTTTAAGATTGTAGTGCGGCCCAACAGAATATTTTGCACCAGTATATTTGAATGCACTCATTTTTATTTCGTTTAAAAAATGTTTGTAACAATAACAACTCAAGACCGTCCTTCGTTTTTAGAACATGCTGTTAAGAACGATTGCGGAACCAAAATGGTCGCACTTCATGAAATTTTTTACAAAGTTGTATGGTTTAATATAACTGAATCCCTGAATAATAATACGATTCTAAAAAGTTGACAAATCAGGGCCAAAGTTAGCCAGTTAACAATAACCTGATGGTTATTACGGTTTTGCTCACTAAAAGAAGCAATGAGTAACTTCGACATTACTCTCAAACTTAACAATGCAAATCTAAAAAACAATGTTAACATTCAGCCTGAAGAAGAAGCAGGTTACTATTTTGATGAAGAGCTAGCTAAAATGTTAGGCTTTGCGGCTGGCAATCATAGATTTAGAGTTACACCACGCAAAACTACTTATGAGGGGGAAAATCCGCTCGATCTTGCATTACATTCATTACTCTATGTTCATTTAGATGAGCTGAGCACTGATGAAAACTTGTATGATGGAAGGCCCTCAACTGTTTTAAGAGCTCTTCCGTCAGGGAAAGCTGCATATTGCGATTATGAAATTATACAATTCCCTAATTTACAGTTTAAAAGATTAGTTTGTGGAAGGGTCGGATCATTTAATATAAAAATTGCAGACAAAACAGGTAAAATCGTGAAATGTGATAACCTGCACATTGTTTTGGAAATAAAATAATAAGCTGTACTAAAAATGTCGCGTGGGCCAGAAGAACCGGGAGTTACATTAGCGCCTGTGAGGTGTATAACTTTAGAATTAAAAGACCTTGCAGACGTTGCGGACTTTGAACAGAATGGTGAGATAGGCGCTTTGTATGGGTTTGAGTACACTAAAGATGGTGATTATAAACGCAAAGAGGTTGGCGACAGCAAAAGGTTTCCTAAACTAGAACAACTGCGCAATCTAGAAGCAATAATGTTGGCCAGTATGAATATAAAATAATTCGAAAACCTGACCTCAAATGGCACTTAGAACCATATTTAGAATGGGAAATAAAATTTGAATTCATAAGCCCATTTACATTTTTTAGCCGACAAAAAAGTTTCAGAAAAGCATTCAACTCTGGCCCTTTACATGTAAGTCTTATGCCAGACGACAATAGTAGGAAAGAGATTGAAATAACGCCGTATGGGAAAAAACAGTACATCCTCCACAGAAAAGAAACGGTTTTAAAGAAAGCTTCTACAAAATTACAGTTCTTTCCAAGCAGAAAATTAGGAGATGCGTTCACAATGATATTTGAAATTTCTGTCTTTAAAGATGTAGAGAGGGATGGGGTTGTGGGCGTTAGTGACGTCCTTATAAAAGGAATTATATTAGCTGGCAAAACTTAGACGTTAAACGTCTTAACGTTACCATAGTCGTTCTTCACAATGGTGAGGATATTAAGATCATAACAACAAGCAACAAAATCAATGTTGACTTAAATAGAAACAATCTTACAGAACTGAATTGGATTAATCTTACACATTTAGGCCTCATAGGGTTTTATTATACTGAACAAGTTTTGACGGAGAGTATGATAAAAATAATAACTGGATTAGATTAAATTCTGTTATAAAACTATGGAGCAGTTAAACTTTATGACAAAAACTCCTCATTGCTCATTAATTTGTGGGCAAACTGGTTGTGGGAAAACAATATTTATCCTAGACCTATTACAAACAGTTTATCGCTATAATTTTGATCATATTGTGATTTTCTGTCCAACACTTAAATGGAACAAAGCATATCATGATAGAAGGTTTATATGGACAGATGATGACATATTTTTAGTTGATCCTAGCAATAAACTGAGTGAGTGTTTAGAACACTTTAATAAATTGTTTGAAGGAACGCAGACGCTATTTATTATAGATGACTGTTCAGCAGAAAAAGACATAATTAAAAAGAGAAACACTTTGTCAAAACTGGCTTTCAGTGGAAGACATGCTGGATAAGTGTGTGGATTTTATGTCAGAAATATAATTCGGTTTTAAAAGACTTTAGAGAGCAGTTAAAGACTGTAGTTTTATTTCACATGAAAGACAGAGACGCATTTGATGAATGTTTGCGCGAAAATGATGTTATTGAAAATGATCAGGAAAAACACAGGATTAAGCAAAACTAAAATCTAAAAAGTTTTTGTAAATTAGTATTGAAAACAGATAACCCTACACAGTATGTATGTTTGTAGGGTAGAGAACAGGAAAACACCGATTTTGGAGTCGCTCGGTTGAGACCGGGTGAGCCCGGGCAAGCCCGGGTGAGACCGGGTGAGCCAGAATCGGTGTTTTCCTGTTCTCTCCTCCTTTTGTGTGGTGCAGGGTGGTGGTGGTGTCTGTGTGTGTATGTGGCTTTGTGGGGGTTGTAAGAAAAAGGGGGGGGGGGGGGGGGGGGGGGGGGGGGAAGAAGAAAAAAAGGGGGGGGGGGGGGGAGGGGGCGTGTGTGTTGGTGTCTTTGTGTGAACTGCGTGTGTCTGTGTGAGCTCAATACCCTGAACAGTGATCAGTGGACTTTATTCTGGTCCAACTTAATCATTAAATGAATTAATCATTAAATGAAATGTTCTCACCCAATTCTCACATAGGCTTCTGTCTACATGTCCCTCTTCTTTTCACTTTGACAACGGGCCTATGGCTTGAAACGTCAGTCTTCTCACTAATGGATTCAACACCACCAAAAGGTTTTTATAAACTTTATTATTTTTCATTTATATTAAGTTGCTTTATCAGGTATGCAAAATATGTTCATCTTATGTATTTTTAATGTACTCAAAATGTAACCTTGCTCTTCTTCATCATTAGCAATATATACACACACAGTACAAAGGTACAAATATATTTTTTATGTTTTAGTTTTCAAAAATGGTTGGAAAATGCAGTTGTATGTACAAAAGTTTGAAAATACTGGAGGGAATAAAATAAATGCATTGCACCAGTCAGGTATTGACATGCATATGCATTGTAAAAAGTTTACAATTACATTATATGCATTGAAAGATAATGAAAAATCCTCATTTATCTAGTTCGTGTGTCTGAACAATTTCACCCACGAAAAATGAAATTGTATGCACAGATAAGAATATCTATAGATATACATGCAAAAATATTATGCATGAACTGCATACTTGTTCAAACATTCATGTAAAATGTTCACATTTATATACTATATGCCAGGTACAAAAGGGGAGAGTTTCATAAGCTAGGGAAGCAAAATGGCGGACAAGTCGATCGCGCTAAGTATTGTGGGTATTTGTGTTCTATTTAGTGACGTCAGTGAAAACGAAGGATTTCAAAATATACATGTGTTGCCTTTTTATTTGTTTCCTTCTTTAGAAATGGGTTTTCCCACTTTGTTTAATAGATCTGAAAAGGCTGTGTGTGACCATCTTGGCTGTAGCAATGAAAAAAATGTATTTTTGTTTGTGTTTTTCCAGGTTGGAAGCGTAATGAACGCAATGCGAATTTTGGATACCCACTGCTATGGAGCCAGACTTCAGCATGAAGATTCAGACTATGACACGTATCGTGACGTCAGTTTGGATTCATCATTGCCTGTTTTCAGACGTGAATGCTTTTGTACATATTTGATTATCAATGATGCCAAATTTTCGAAAGAAAGCTATAAGTCTGTATAAATTAATGACAGGTATTTACGTTTCTGCTGATGGGCTGCTAATCATTCCACAAAGACAGTTTTCATACATGCCAAATGTCAGGCACAATGAAAAACAGCATTATGTACACTGTTGATATTGAAAATAGACCATGATAGTGTAGTTATAGCTGCTCAAATGTGAGTGTGCGCTGGCATGGGCCCCATCAGCTCATTGTAACATGTCACTTCTGTGCTGCATGGTCTATCTGTGTATCAAAAGGAGGGGGGCTTCAAGACGCAGGAAACGTGCACACAAACATTACAGCGTTTCCACGCTAGGAAACGACCGCATTGGGGGGTCACCAGTAAAAGAGTTGTATATGACCCCAGGCCAGAGAGCGAAGGATATGGCCAGCTATCCAAGCCATTTTTTCAACACTTGGAAGGCAATTCCAAAGGTGACTGATCGCCCCGTGTCACACCATCTTTCAACGGTAAACATGTATGCCTATTCCCATGATCATGGAGGTTATTGCACTCACTCTCTTGAAGCTCAATGTCTAAAGGATCATCGGATCATTGCAATCACAAACACCGAGAGAGTGGAACTACAGAAAAGAACTCGTGGTCAGTCATGCAATAAACAGTGGTCTGGAAAGAACTAAGCGACTGCACTCCTCAAATTTTGGCGGATATGTAAAATGACAGAAAAAAACAGGTAAAAAGAAGTTTGCCTTGAGTCTGACCAGTGTAGGGCCACACTGAAAACCCCAGCCATTATGCATGGAAAGAGACATGAGCCAGTTGCCTTGAGCAAGTTCAGTGCCAAACAGGAAAGCGTGCCGCAGTTTCTGGCATTATTGCCTGCAAAGAATTTCCATCCTTGCCTGTTCACCTGATGCAGTGGTGCGGAGGGATGGGTCATTCAGTTGTAGAGGTAAAATGCCCTTACACCGCAAGGATCAGGAAAATCTCTCCTTCCACGTTGCCATACTTAGAAAATGTTGAGGTCAGTTGAAACTGAAAGAGGGGCATGAGTATTATTATCAGATACAGGGACAGATGCTGTGCACAGGATCAAAGACATGTTACTTCATTGTATATACTTTTGTGGACTGTAAGGTTCTGACCGTTCAGAAAGATGATGTCTTCATTCAAGACATGACCAAAATGCTCCAGATTTCTTGAAAGCACTTCAAGGTGCTCTCTTAGAAGTCTTTTGTACAGACCTTTTCAGATGGAGATCAGTCATGCTTACAGTGTCAGCCTGATGTGGAACAAGTTTGAAGCGTTTTAATTTCCCTGCATAGGATATGGAGGTTTAAGGTTCAATATTTGACAGGACTGATGAGGCATATATTTCGATTCGCTTTCACATAGCAGGCTGGATTCTCTGTGAATTCCTAAGGGTTGTATGTGGGGATGGGGGGGGGGCAGGTTTTGAGCATGTACGCCTTTTAGGTGCGGTACCACACTCCCAACCAAATCAAGCAAACATTTTCTTTGATATATTACATTATTATGAGAATGTGATTTAACTTTGCTTTTAAAAACTAAGTTATTGTGAAAGGTCAAATTATCTTGCTTACATTTGCATAAATTTACTGTCAGCATGGTTCTATACCAACACCACAGTTTAGTACTCTCCACTTCTGGCAAGTTTTGCTTAGCTTTTGAAGTCTTATGAGTTGTGTTTAGCTGTCAGCTTTCTAACTAATGCTCACATCATGCTGGACATAGATCAGTTCATTCTGCTGGAAACGAAAATTGTGAAATGTACCCAAAGATGCCTCCATCCTTAACCTTTACCATGTTTACTGGGGTCTTCAATGACTCGATAAAAACATATTTTATGAACAGACAGAGCTATGCTCACAAAATCTTAGGAGTTTGTCAACGATCTTAATAGCCATTGGTCACAGAAATTTCATGTATGGGCACAATCAAAGAGCATAATTAGTCGCAGTTTTCCCAGGACCTATACATTATAAATGGGTCACACATGACCCATGCCATCAGGTGAGGAATAAGCTGCTGATCCGCTTTTTATCGTGTGGGTCAAACAAGACCCACATGATCTGAATAGGGATAAGCAATAGCAAAATATGTGGGTCTTGGGTGACCCGCACGATCGGGTCTGTGTAGTCAAAAACATCATCAAGTAAAGGTTAACATGGACTCTGGAGAAATCACGATTACACCCACCCCCCCCCCCCCCCCCACCCCACCACACACACACAGAGAAGACACTGACACAGGCGCGCACACTGGAGGAAGCATTTACAGAAAGAACAGACTCGCAGTGAGGAAAATCTTTCACTCACAAAGACATGATGCTAACAATGACAACTGACAGCAATTTGAGTAAATTTTATTGAATGCATCATCTGTAGCATGAGTAAGCATTCTTCTTTTTCCAAGAAAATGATAACTCCATTAGGTCCACTCAGTTTAACACGTTATTAGAATTAAATTATATCATTGCATCTGTTTGTTACGCTTTTCTTCTTTTCTTTTTTTTTTCTTCATTGTTTATGAGAGAAATCTAGAGATGTTATGCATTTAACAAGAACATGCTGTCTGAATGCTTATACTTTCATGGTAGTAAATACTAGAATGACAATGTTGCCCCATTGTACACATGTACACAATGGTATATTGATGCAAATCAGTGAACTGAAAGGATGACAATGTTGACCTACTTTTTTTCTTGAATATGTAGAAACGATTTCATAACAAGATATTTACAATGTTGTGTGTATAAAAAAGACACAAAAATAAGGGGCAGAAGGTAAATTGGAGTAGGGTGCTTGCAGCAGTGAGACCCCCCCCCCCCCCCCTCCCCTCCTAGCCTCCACATACAAATTACATATTAATTTTTTTTTTTCAAATGAAATTTAAAAAAAGAGAGATTTGCTTTGATTACAATGACATTAGTAGGCAGTAAGCAGACAGAAGTGTACATCTGATGTTGGTTGTTCACTGTATATCTGAATCTGAGTGTCAAAGGAAGGATGTTGAAAAAGAAATCTTGATACATGAAAGTTTATACCACAGGCAAGTCTAGAATCATTACATTTGACAGTAAACTGAATAAACAGTAAACAAGTGGGTATTTTTTTGCTCCCATAAGAAAACCTAACATAGAGTAACTTTTATTCAAGACTGGCACAGCCTTTTAAACTTGAATAAAGTTTTTCATACAAGATATTTAAGATGTTGCGTGTAAATCAAAAAAAAAAAAACCAACAAAAAAGGGGGGAGAAGGTAAATGTGGAGTAGGTGCTTGCAGCACTGAGTAAACTGAATATTTAACAGTTGTTGAGTAGTTTCTTATTATGTACAAATAGACATGTTCTGTATATTTTTATTTACTATTGCATGATGTTTCTGCCCTTGAAATCAGTGTGTGTGGTGCGAGATGAGAAAAAGAGAAGTGAATTTCAGCGAAGCACATATTTAATATATATATATCTGCTATGGTTATGGACAAATTCATATTACAGGTACAATGGAACACACCATCTTGTCATGACTTGTATCATTGTTGGAACAAGATCTACTGATCATTTTGATGTACATAGACTATTTCAAGTGACTGATATACATTTATGGTATTGGAATATCTAACCAATTAATAACTAATAAAAACTGCCATTGAAATATGGTTATTAATTTATTCACCATTGGTCTTATTACCTTGTTTGTGTGTGAATGAGAACAAAAAAAATAAATAGAGTATTACACTGCCAAACATCATCATCTTTTCTTGATAACAAACAGTACACCATTTGGATGTTTGCTCTCAAGTCATGCCATAACCAGTACATTGACCCAAATGAATTGCTACAAACAGAAAGAAAAAAATCTTCATGCATACCAATCAAAATTCAAAACAAAATTAACAAGAAATTAAAAAGATTTTTAAAAAATTTAAAAGCGAAGATATTTGCATAAATGAGAGAAAGGAGCGAGTGCTTTTAAGATAGTAAAGGCACGTTGGTCACATGCATCAATCATAATGATTGAAATGAATCTGAACACTTCTCGCCAACCATCAGCTGCATATGATGTATACACTGGACCTCTTATTGGATTGTAAACTTGTTCCCTAACTTGAAATAGATTACAAACTTCATTATCTATATTTTTGCCAGTGTGAATTTGGCCAAACACAGTTCTACCAATCAATCTAAATTTGGAAGAACATTTTCGTGTCCCCCCCCCCCCCCCCCCTACCCCCATAACTGCCACTTACTCCCTCATCAGGGGCCTGACAGAAAATTCAGCAAAGGTTTGCACAAGACTGCACATCAGACATAATACTCAGGATAGAGTTTTTTCTTTAAACAGCAGGAGAGGGGAACTCTAGTGTGAAATAGGAAACTTGATAGCTCATGAGATTCCACAAACAGGAGGGATCTTGATACACATTCAGTATTGAGCAAGAGACCAAATCCAACACACCTGACCATTGAAAATGTTCAATGTAAGCATACCACAGTTCTACCTATCAATCTAAATTGGAAGAACATCTTTTGCGTCCCCCCTCCCCAACACAACTGCCACTTAACTCCCTCATCAGGGAGCCCGACAGAAAATTCAGCAAAGGTTGCACATGACTGCACATCAGATATATACTCGGACAGAGTTTTTTTTTCTTTAAACAGCAGAAAAGGGGAACTCTAGTGTGAAACAGGAAACTTGATAGCTCATAGATTACACAAACAGGAGGGGTCTTGATTACATATTTAGTATTGGCAATACAGAAGACCAAATCCAACACACCTGACCATTGAAAATGTTCAAGCAAATCTGCTGACAACTGTCCTCCTGAAATTGCACAGAAAGAAACACACAGAAATGATTTGCGTTGCAAGTTTTGTTTCTAGGATGGTTAGTCGGTGCTGGCATATAGTGTAGACTTTGGCCATTCCAATGATCCTCTCCACATGGACTCTCTTACTGGCAATCTTTCTGTCCATTTGTAGAGTTTTTCGGGGAGAGTCTGTTTTTCTTTTGAAGAAAGCAGGAATGTTAACTTGCACATCTCTGGGTGCAAACATGTCCTGCACATTAAACCCCTTATCAGCCATTACAGAATCCCCTTTTCACAGAGCTGGGCAAGGGCACTTCTTTCAACAATTTGACGGTCACTTGTAGACCCTGCATAGGCATCAGAAACATAGGTCAGACCCCCTGGTGTGACACCAACAAGAACTTTCATGGTATTTCCATGTTTGTAGGCTGAGAAACTTGCCTTTTGGGAACGAGGGTTAGATGGCTGCTTGATTCTGATCTCAGTTGCATCAGAATACCCTGGTGCTTGGAAACTTTTTTCTAAAATCAGTTGGCATTTGTATCGAACAAGCTTACCCTGAGGCCACCAATTTATTTCAGACCATTGTAAATGACAGAAGTTAATCCAGTCACAAAGATGTTTTGCACAGAAAACTCAGAAACCACAAACATGCGGCCTAATTCAAAGTGAGGGAAGTGGCGTCTCAGCTTCACTAGCATCAAAAGGAACTGATTTTCTGGGGACAAACATGAGCAGTAGTTTTCAGAATAACTGTATCTAAGATGATTCACATTGTCACCCAATAGACCAGAATGCAGCCATGAATATATTGAAACTTTCTAGTCCAGTGTAAAAATGCACAATTTATCTGACCCTTTAATTGAGTCAACACTAAGATAGGGCTCTGTTGTCACAGTTTTGTCTAGATTGTCATCCATACCATCACCACTACTCTCTTTTAATAGTTCTTTCCTGATTCTTAAGTTCACCTTCAAGGGTGTGCATGCTACTATCTACCTTGTCACAGTCGACATAACTAAATGAACAACAAACAACTTCTTCTGAGGCTATACAAAAATCACTATTGAAGACAGTATCGGCTTCTTTTTTAGCTGCGGCTGCTTCTGTTCTTCAGCAGTTCTGAGTTTACCAGCTTCATCTCGTTTCTGCTTCCTCTTCTCTCTCTCCCACCTGAACACTGGTTTGGCGCCTCGTCCATGGAAATACACTAGGGACAGCATCCCTTTTCCAGTCTGTTCCTCTGCCGTAAGGTACCTGAAAAATATATATTTATCTATTTAGTCTCTAAAATAAAATGAGGTCAATGTAATTTGCAGTCCACATTCTTAAAGTGCATTGTAATTTGTAGTACATGTGAGGACCTATGTCCTAAAAGTAACTAGTAGTATTTTTACTGGAAGTACAAATCACTCATGCCACACATACATGTATACATGTACAAATGCACACAGAGAAATACTTACAAACACACAGCACTGTCTACTGGTTTTTTTACTATAACAGATCTGGTTTTGTTCTTTTGTGAGAAAAGCTGCAAATATGTACATTGTATGAACAGGAAAATCACAAGAAAAATGTTTCTTACACACGTACACACACATCTTTGTATGCAAATGCACAATACCACAGTGAACAGTATTTATCAAGCTGATCAAAATTATAATCGTAGTACAAAATAAATTGTTCATATTATAGCAAACGCAATCCATAAATTTCAAGAAGTTCAGAGAATAAAAATCTATGTTCTTGTTTTGGTCATATTTATAAAGCATGATCAAATTTCATGAGATCACTTAGGTTTCTGATAAGTTAAACCCTTCCTCTTTCTGCACTGTTGAGACTGTATTTTTTCTTTTCTGAATCAATCACAGACATTTAAGTGAAAAAGTACTTTTGGGTATGTTGCTTTGGTAAGTTTGGGAACCTTATGCATTCTTGAAATTTAATCTCACCAATGAATGTAGCTCATATAACTATTAACTGTACTCCTTTCACTCATCTTCAAATAGTAACGTTATTTTTAGACTCATTTACAGATCTAGTTTTCGCCAACTGAAACTGCAGCTCAATACTTATGCATACTGAGTTTTGGTAAAATGACACCTTATCAAACTGTTGAGGAGAATGTTTGGAGAAATGGTGATGGGTGTGGAGACTGACATGTGTCAGGCACAAATCTTCAATCTTCCAAAATTGTAGGTCAGCCGTCATTGTTGACTATTATTGACTAATTAATATTAATGATTGACTAAACATTGGCATCCAGCAGAAGAATCAAGAAGAAACAGTTAACAACTGGATTTCTATTGATCTGTGTGTAGAATAAATCAATTCTTTTAGAAACCTACACCCTGATCTAGATCGTAGATCAGTTTCACACTCACTCTGCAAGGGGAATGAGAAGAGCCTCAGGAGAGAGAGGAGAGAGAGAGAGAGAGAGCGAGAGAGAGAGTCGACTCATGGTTTTAAGCATGAAAATACAGGGGGAAAACAAAATAAATTACCTTTCTGGACATACTGCTCAAGGTAGTCCTGACACAGAAAAATGCTTGGGGCAAACGATGGACCGATCAGTTGGTTTCCATTTGCTCTCTCCGTACAGCGATCGTCCACTGCTGTCGGCGTTTTTTATCTTTCGGAAATGAATGGCCCATTTTTCGATGCACATTCCACTACACAGCAACACCCACTGGGCATTTGTGTTTCGTCGTGAAAACGCCAGGAAAAGTGAACAAAATAAGAAGCAAGTGGTGTTTGTTTACAACTGCAGCTCAGCTCAACCCTCCGGAAGTTCAGCGTAACACCTTAAGACCCAGCGCCACCCTCGCGGATTCACAGGGAGATAATTATCAGCTAAGTCGACCATTTGGGCACGCCACCGGTTTTATATGGTGTGGTGTGTGGGCGCCTGAGCTCTGCGCGTGTGGCACGTGGCCTTGCAGATTTTTTTAATCTTTTTTGGGGCACGTTCAGGGGGGGAGGGGGCGTGCTAGGGGATGGTGCATTGACAAGATTTCCATTTATGCCTGCAATTGTTTATCATTTCTACTTTAGAGTTCAGAGATGCTAGATGGGTTTACATAATATCAGCCACTTTTCTGTAGTACACAAGTTGCATTTTTTAGAAATGTTGTTGTATGGTGTTGCTCTTTTTATAATTTTCCATGATATGTTGTAATCTATTTTCTATCTTTAAGCTTCCAAATATATTTGCTTAGTTTCTGTTGGTTTTTATATTTTTCATTTTTGAAGGACTGTTTATGGTTTGCATATCTGGTTTTAAAATGGTTTGCCGTGATCCCTATGTATGTTTCTTTATCACTGTGTGTTGTTACCGTAGCTTGGTACACAATATTGTTGTAGAGACATTTATTATTCAGAGGGCACTGGTCTTTTTTTGTGCAGTTACAAGATATCCTTTCATCACCCTTTTTGGCTGTGTTGTTTTTGGTTTTATTGGAAGAATCAATTATATTTTTTAAGGTTGGGCATACACGAGTATGATAGCTTGATGGTATTTTTGTTGAATATTTTAGATAGTACATGTTCTTTTGGAAATGATGTTTTAAGGATTTTGAGGAATTCTTTTCCTACGTTAGTTTTTGTTCTTCCATCATATGGAGGTTAAAATACCATATAATTTTTCTTTTCCTGTTTTTCCTGTTGCTGTTCATGTTGTTATCTGGGTTATATTGTAATTTGTAGCCACTTTTTTTTCAGCGCCTCTTGGTATTCAGCTGCTGCACTGTTAATTCTTTCTCATTGCATGACAGTTTAGATAATCTTTTGTTTATACCATTAGGTATGGTTTTTAAAATGGAGGGTGGATGGTTACTGTTGAGTCTACGTAGACAGGTGTATCATTAGGTTTTTATATGGTTTGTATGTATGATCCTTAAGGTCTAATGTTATGTCTAAATAATTTACTGTTTTTTTTGTTGGCTTCTACTGTGATTTTTAGGTTAGGGCTTTGAAAAATTTTGTAAAGTTCTTTTTTCTTGTTTCAATGGTTTTTGGTTTATTGTTTAACGTGGCAAGACCGTCATCTCTGTAATAAGCCAACCTGTTTACCAAGTATTTTCTGTATATGAGACAACATAAAAAGTCCAACTAATTCACAAGTTTCAGCTCCATCATAGGATCCCATCGTGACATCGAATGTGGAACTTCTGCTGGTTTTTTTTTTTTTATCCAAGTTTCATTGTTGCTATGGAGAAGGGTTTTCTTAGTATGGAGAATGATTTCCATCTCAGAATCTGTTAATTAGTATATTTTTTGGCGAATCTTAGTGCTTTAGTAAGTAATTTCCTCATCGATGGAAGGGTAGAAGTCCACTATATCAAAAGTAATGAACACTGTATTTTCTCTTGTTCAATTCTTTAAACCATTGATAACTACATAACTATTTTTCCAGAGATTGTATTCAGTGTTTGTTTTTATGTCCTCTATTGTTTTTTCCAGGATCTTTTTACTATATTTTGCCTAATTCAGATTTTGATGGGTTTATTAGTCTACAAGTAGGGTTTGTTGGCAAGTTAGGTTTGTGGTCTTTAAGGGTTATAAAGGCTTCTTTTATTGCTGTTGCTTCTATCCTATCACCTAAATCCATCTGGTGCACAAGTTCGTTTTCTTTTTTGCAGATGTTGTCATATGTAGTCTTATCAGCTTTTTTATAATTTTTCTGAATATTTTTGTTGAGGAGTTGAGAGTACTCATTAGTTTCCATTTTATAGAAATTGTTTGTCTTGTCTGCCTTTATGATATTTTTTTTTGTCATTCTGGATTTGTTTTATGTTATTATTCAATGTTGTTTGGAAATTATTATATGATTTTCTGAAATCAATATTAGCTATTAGTTTTTTCATGCTTTCTTCAAAAGGTTTCATTTGCTCTATTACAGGTGGCGATCTCCATGCTTAAAACCATAAGTTTTTTTATCTTCCTTTTTGGCATCTGGATTCAAAAGAAAAACGCTTTCCACCTCAGTTGCGCACAAATATTTCAGTCTGCTCTATGAGTTTTTGAATGTACAGTTGTGGATTGGAAAAAGGTATATTTTTGGTGGACTGCCCAAAGTTAATTTTCTCCATTTTAAATTTAGGTTCTGCTAGGCCACAGTGCTCAACGTGAGGAGCAATCAATAAAATTAGAGTTAAAAAGCCACTCAGAATGATAAAAATGCTCAACCAAGTAGGGAGCGACATACCATTTAAAATAGAATTTTAAAATGGAAAAAACTAAAACCAACAAATTTGTTTCGAGATTACAACATATCATGGAAAATAATAAAAAGAGCAACACCATACAACAACATTCTAAAAAAATGCAACTTCTGTACTACAAAAAAGTGGCTGATATTATGTAAACCCCATCTTGCATCTCTGAACCTAAAGTAGAAATGATAAACAATTGCAGGCATAAATGGAAATCCTTGTCAATGCACCATCCCCTAGCACGCCCCCCCTGAACGTGCTCCAAAAAAGATTTTTAAAAATCTGCAGGCCACTTGCCACACGCGCAGAGCTCAGGCGCCCACACACCACACCATATAAAACCGGTGGCGTGCCCAAATTGTATACACCCTGACGAGAGCGCCGGCTCGAAACAAATTTGTTGGTTTTAGTTTTTTCCATTTTAAAATTCTATTTTAAACTGGTATGTCGCTCCCTACTTGGTGAGCATTTTTATCATTCTGAGTGGCTTTTTAACTCTAATTTTATTGATTGCTCCTCACGTTGAGCACTGTGGCCTAGCAGAACCTAAATTTAAAATGGAGAAAATTAACTTTGGGCAGTCCACCAAAAATATACCTTTATCCAATCCACAACTGTACATTCAAAAACTCATAGAGCAGACTGAAATATTTGTGCGCAACATGAGGTGGAAAGCGTTTTTCTTTTTGAATCCAGATGCCAAAAAGGAAGATAAAAAAAACTTATGGTTTTAAAGTCATGGAGATCGCCACCTGTAATAGAGCAAATGAAACCTTTTGAAGAAAGCATGAAAAAACTAATAGCTATATTGATTTCAGAAAATCATATAATAATTTCCAAACAACATTGAATAATAACATAAAACAAATCCAGAATGACAAAAAAATATTCATAAAGGCAGACAAGACAACAATTTCTATAAAATGGAAACTAGTGAGTACTCTCAACTCAACAAAAATATTCAGAAAAATTATAAAAAAGCTGATAAGACTACATATGACAACATCTGCAAAAAAGAAAACGAACTGTGCACCAGATGGATTTAGGTGATAGGATAGAAGCAACAGCAATAAAAGAAGCCTTTATAACCCTTAAAGACCACAAACCTAACTTTGCCAACAACCCTAACTTGTAGACTAATAAACCCATCAAATCTGAATTTGGCAAAATTAGTAAAAAGATCCTGGAAAAAAACAATAGAGGACATAAAAACAAACACTGAATACAATCTCTGGAAAAATAGTTATGAGTTATCCAATGGTTTAAAGAATTGAACAAAGAGAAAAATACAGTGTTCATTACTTTGATATAGTGGACTTCTACCCTTCCATCGATGAGGAATTACTTACTAAAGCACTAAGATTCGCCAAAAAATATACTAATATAACAGATTCTGAGATGGAAATCATTCTCCATACTAAGAAAACCCTTCTCCATAGCAACAATGAAACTTGGATAAAAAAAAAAACCAGCAGAAGTTCCGCATTCGATGTCACGATGGGATCCTATGATGGAGCTGAAACTTGTGAATTAGTTGGACTTTTTATGTTGTCTCATATACAGAAAATACTTGGTAAACAGGCTGGCTTATACAGAGATGACGGTCTTGCCACGTTAAACAATAAACCAAAAACCATTGAAAACAAGAAAAAAGAACTTGCAAAATTTTTCAAAGCCATAACCTAAAAATCACAGTAGAAGCCAACAAAAAAAACAAGTAAATTATTTAGACATAACATTAGACCTTAAGGATCATACATACAAACCAATAAAAAACCTAATGATTACACCTGTCTACGTAGACCATCAACAGTAACCATCCACCCTCCATTTTAAAAACCATACCTAATGGTATAAACAAAAGATTATCTAAACTGTCATGCAATGAGAAAGAATTTAACAGTGCAGCAGCTGAATACCAAGAGGCGCTGAAAAAAAGTGGCTACAACTACAAATTACAATATAACCCAGATAACAACATGAACAGCAACAGGAAAAACAGGAAAGAAAAATTATATGGTATAACCCTCCATATGATGGAAGAACAAAAACTAACGTAGAAAAGAATTCCTCAAAATCCTTAAAACATCATTTCCAAAAGAACATGTACTATCTAAAATATTCAACAAAAATACCATCAAGCTATCATACTCGTGTATGCCCAACCTTAAAAATATAATTGATTCTTCCAATAAAACCAAAAACAACACAGCCAAAAAGGGTGATGAAAGGATATCTTGTAACTGCACAAAAAAAGACCAGTGCCCTCTGAATAATAAATGTCTCTACAACAATATTGTGTACCAAGCTACGGTAACAACACACAGTGATAAAGAAACATACATAGGGATCACGGCAAACCATTTTAAAACCAGATATGCAAACCATAAACAGTCCTTCAAAAATGAAAAATATAAAACCAAACAGAACTAAGCAAATATATTTGGAAGCTTAAAGATAAGAAAATAGATTACAACATATCATGGAAAATTATAAAAAGAGCAACACCATACAACAACATTTCTAAAAAATGCAACTTGTGTACTACAGAAAAGTGGCTGATATTATGTAAACCCCATCTAGCATCTCTGAACTCTAAAGTAGAAATGATAAACAATTGCAGGCATAAATGGAAATCCTTGTCAATGCACCATCCCCTAGCACGCCCCCCACCCCCCCCCCCCCCCCCACCCCCGCCTGAACGTGCCCCCAAAAAGATAAAAAAAATCTGCAGGCCACGTGCCACACGCGCAGAGCTCAGGCGCCCACACACCACACCATATAAAACCGGTGGCGTGCCCAAATTGTATACACCCTGACGAGAGCGCCGGCTCGAAACAAATTTGTTGGTTTTAGTTTTTCCATTTTAAAATTCTATTTTAAACTGGTTATATATATATATATATATATATATATATATATATATATATATATATATATATATATATATTGTTAAAAGGTAAGGTTTAAAACTATCTAAAAACAAAGAAATTAAAATCTCTGCTGGTATTTACTACCATTGTCTATATATATATATATATATATATATGTGTGTGTTTGTATGTGTGTGTGTGTGTGTGTGTGTGTGTGTATCCATGCATGTATGTATGCATATGCGCGTATATGCATACATGTGTGTGTGTGTGTGTGTGTATGTATGTGTATGTGTGTGTGTGCGCGCGTGCGTGCCTGTCTGAGTGTACGTGTGCGGACGCGCCTGTATGTGTAACAGATTAAGAGAAAAATCATAGTCCTGAACATACATTAGGTGACAATGTAAGAGGCGAGGTAGCGTTGATGATAGTTCACATTTGTTTACATTTCCGCCTGCAGTCGCCTCACTCTGCAAAGTTCTAGATCCGAAAAAAAATCCCACCTCAGTATAAATGTGCCGGTGGAGGTTGGAACCCGCGAGCCTAGGATCACGTGTCCGGCGACTGACAGTGACAGTGACCCATCATTGATCAGTGACAGTGACAGTGACCCATCATTGATCAGTGACAGTGACAGTGACCCATCATTGATGACTGACAGTGACAGTGACCCATCATTGATCACTGACAGTGACAGTGCCCCATCATTGATGACTGACAGTGACAGTGACCCATCATTGTTGAGTGACAGTGACCCATCATTGTTGACTGACAGTGACCCATCATTGATGACTGACAGTGACAGTGCCCCATCATTGATGACTGACAGTGACAGTGACAGTGACCCATCATTGATGACTGACAGTGACAGTGCCCCATCATTGATGACTGACAGTGATAGTGGCCCATCATTGATGACTGACATTGACAGTGACAGTGACCCATCGTTGATGATTGACAGTGAGAGTGTCCCATCATTGATGACTGACTGTGGCAGTGCCCCATCATTGATGATTGATAGTGACAGTGACAGTGACCCATCATTGATGACTGACAGTGACAGTGCCCTGCAATTAATGACTGACAGTGACAGTGTCAGTGACCCATCATTGATGACTGACAGTGACAGTGTAAGTGACCCATCATTGATGACTGACAGTGACAGTGCCCCATCATTGATGACTGACAGTGACAGTGCCCCATCATTGATGACTGACAGTGACAGTGACAGTGTCCCATCATTGATGACTGACGGTGACAGTGCCCCATCATTGATGACTGACAGTGACAGTGACCCATCATTGATGACTGACAGTGACAGTGACAGTGACCCATCATTGATGACTGACAGTGACAGTGACAGTGCCCCATCATTGATGACTGACAGTGACAGTGCCCCATCATTGATGACTGACAGTGACAGTGCCCCATCATTGATGACTGACAGTGACAGTGACAGTGCCCCATCATTGATGACTGACGGTGACAGTGCCCCATCATTGATGACTGACAGTGACAGTGCCCCATCATTGATGACTGACAGTGACAGTGACCCATCATTGATGACTGACAGTGACAGTGACCCATCATTGATGACTGACGGTGACAGTGCCCATCATTGATGACTGACAGTGACAGTGACAGTGCCCCATCATTGATGACTGACAGTGACAGTGCCCCATCATTGATGACTGACAGTGACAGTGACAGTGCCCCATCATTGATGACTGACAGTGACAGTGACCCATCATTGATGACTGACAGTGCTTCGGCTGTTTGGATGATCCCTGGAGTCTTTTAGCCAGGGTACGACAACAACAACAACAACAACTGACAGTGACAGTGCCCCATAATTGATGACTGACAGTGACAGTGCCCCATCATTGATGACTGACAGTGACAGTGACAGTGACCCATCATTGATGACTGACAGTGACAGTGCCCCATCATTGATGACTGACAGTGACAGTGCCCATCATTGATGACTGACAGTGACAGTGACAGTGCCCCATCATTGATGACTGACGGTGACAGTGATCCATATTATTGATGACTGACAGTGACAGTGCCCCATCATTGATGACTGACAGTGACAGTGCCCCATCATTGATGACTGACATTGACAGTGACCCATCATTGATGACTGACGGTGACAGTGATCCATTATTGATGACTGACAGTGACAGTGCCATATCATTGATGATTGATAGTGATAGTGCCCCATCATTGATGACTGACAGTGACAGTGATCCATCATTGATGACTGACAGTATTGTACTGTGTATTCTGGTGTTTTAAGTTGATGATTTGGGACCCGAGTGAATTACAATACTGTAATAATTGCATCTCTCTTTCTCTCTCTCTCTCTGTGTGTGTGTGTGTGTGTGTGTGTGTGTGTGTGTGTGTGTGTGTGTGTGTGCCTGTCTGTCTGTCTGTCTGTCTGTCTGTCTCTCTCTCTGTCAAATGACTTTTTTTTCAAACGCACTATAGGAACAAATTTGGACAAAAGCTATCGTCGTTCCAATTTTTAAAACAAGTGATGTAGAATGAATGGAGAATTACAGAGGTGTATGACTACTTCATGTTGCAGGCAAGTGTTATACTGCTATCTTCAATAAGCGATCTTGAGGAGGAAGATTTGGACTTAAGGAGGAGAGGGGGGGGGGGGGGGGGGAGTTTGAAGATGGAGAAACTGGGAACATGAAATTAAGAAAATATATTACAGGTATGAAAACTCTTAACTAGCTGCATATATTATGTAATATATTTTCTTAATTTCATGTTCCCAGTTTCTCCATCTTCAACTCCTCCCACCCCCCCACCCCCCACTCCTCCTTCAGTCCAAATCTTTGCCAAGTCATTACTATGAAGACAGTTCAGTTGTTGGCCTGCGCTTGTTTTTCCCCCACTACATGTATTAGATTGTTCGTCTGTGTATTTGTCTGACTTTATTCAAGTTTAAAAGGCTGTGCCAGTCTTGAATAAAAGTTACTCTGTGTTAGGTTTTCTTATGGGAGCGAACGTTACTCCACTTGTTTACTGTTTATTGTTTCCTGCCTCATTTCATTTCATTTCCAATTTTGTTTTGATTAAATTGAGTGTGTGTGTGTGTGTGTGTGTGTGTGTGTGTGTGTGTGTGTGTGTACGCGCACGCGAGCGCATTCCTGTGTGTTCCTTTCTGAGACTCGTTTATGATTTTCGCCCCCCCTCCCCCCCCCCCCCTCCCCACACACACACACACACACACACACACACACACACACACACACACACACACACACGCACAAAGAGAGACCGATAGGCAGCGGTGTACGCACATGCGCGCGTGCGCTCTTTCTCTCTCTCTCTCTCTCTCTCTCTCTCTCTCTCTCTCTCTCTCTCTCTCTCTCTCTCCACACACACACACACGCGCACACACACACACAAGTAGACACACACACACACACACAAGTAGACACACACACACACAAGTAGACACACACACACACACACACACACACACACACACAAAATCGAATCCATTTTGAAGCTGCGATCAGTAATCAATGTAATAGTCCGCCCGTGAGACGAAATGGGAGTAGACCAAATGGGAGTAGACCAAATGGGATGTCACCGGACATACAACAATCGAAGGATGACTCGAAGAGACTGATCACGAATCCAGTCCTCGTGGGAGTCACGTGCATGTCAGTGACGTCAGTGTCCGCCGGGTCGACTGGCTGGGTGTGACGTTACAGAAAGTAGCAATCGACAAGGGTGCCGTGTACTGGGTCGTAGTGGTGGTAGACGCAGTCATCGCGTGTGCCATTAGCGAACACTCGAATGCAGTCCAGCCTGCGCATTGGTCAGAACATTAATGCTTATAATGACAAAGACTTGTTGGGCAATTTTTCCCCCCCGTATACGCTTCAAAATGTGATGCGTCCGTTAATTAAAGAAAGGGCATGTATGAAGAATAAGAAAAATTAACCACCTAAAAGCAGAGTGGACAAACAAATGACGTGACAGAACACGACGCGTTTCGACCTCTTTAGTCTTCGTTAGGCAAGATAAACAAACATTCAGGACAATGAAAACGAAGAACGGGAAATCACTCATCTTCTCGAATTGAGAGCAAGATGGACGTTGAATGTACTCTATCTATCTATCTATCTATTTATCTTTCTATCTATCTATCTATCTATTTATCAATCTATCTATCTATTTATCTTTTGACTCTCAACGTCCATCTTGCGCTCAATTTGAGAAGATGAGTGATTGCTCACTAGGGAAAAGAAATAACATCACAGGAATGAATGAATAGACTTGCAGCTCACAATCGGCAATGAAATATTGCCCAAAATATGGAAACATCAAAGCGAATAAAAACGTAACAACAACAACAACAACAACAACACACACACACACACACACACACACACACACCACACACACACAACACACACACACACACACGCGCGCGCGCACTCACACACACACACACGCACACCACTGAATAAATGAATGAATAAAGAAATGAACGAATGCCTCTTTCAGTCAGTAGATAGATGACTGAGTACAGAGCAACAGAATGAGATAAATGGCAAGGCAGGAAACATCAAAACAGAAATGGTGAGAAAAATCAGGTCATTGTACCATCACCTGAACACACACACACACACACACACACACACACACACACACCAAACCGATTTTGATCGAAATTTCACGAAAAGACAGAATGTGGCCCATGAACGAACTCTTTTATTTTCTTCTTTTAAAAAAAAATTTCAACGTGGATCCGTCCTACGGATCCGGATCAAAGAGCGGATCCTGTGACAGAGGTCCGAGTTCTCCTGAGCACCCTTCTAGTGACGCAATGTCCGTGTGTTGAGCCAACAAGACACTGCGGTTCTTTGTCCTTTAAAAAAAAAAAAAAAAAAAAGCCGAAGGCTACAGCCCCGTTACTCTTTGAGTGTGCTGTGTCTGTTCCAGATTGACTTGTCGCTGTTGTAGGCGACATAGAGAGGCTTCGTTTGCAGCCCGCATGTACGACTCGAGTATTCATCTTTCTGTTTCTTTCTTCTTTTTTTTTTCTTCTTTTTTTTTTGCGGGGATGTGGGTGGGAGGGGGTGGGGCTGGGAGGGATGATAAAGCGGGAAACATAGAAAGGGTGGTGTGTGTGTGTGTGTGTGTGTGTGTGTGTGTGTGTGTGTGTGTGTGTGTGTGTGTGTTCCCACTCACGTTGAGAAAAGACCATCCGCCCAACGCTTTTTATTCAAAATATGTGGTTTTCCTGACACCCCCCCCCCCCCCCCCCTTCCCACCCCTCTCTCCTCTTTCCCTTGCTTCTCCTTCCTTCTTCTGTGTTTACCTCATTAAAAAAAATAATGTGTTCACTCTCTGTTGTCAAATATGACATTTTTGTGTGTGACATATCACTGTATGTAGCAATGGAAGAGAGTAGTAAATTTAGTAATACGTACGCTTATATTTTGCGCCATCACGTCTATACGATACTTTGAAGATGATAATGATAATAATCTACGTAGGAAGGAGTAACCTGAAATTATTGATCCATTCCATATGTTATTACATATTCTGACAAATTATAATTTCGTACCAGCACAGTTTATCCACAGCACAGTTTACCTACACTCTTTAATCCTCCTCCTCCTTTTCTCTCTCTCATGTCATCATAAAATTCTTGGCTGAGGTGTGTGTGTGTGTGTGTGTGTGTGTGTGTGTGTGTGTGTGTGTGTGTTGTGTTCTGTGTGTGTGTGTGTGTGTGTGTGTGTTGTGTGTGTGTGTGTGTGTGTGTGTGTGTGTGTTGTGTATGTGTGTGTGTGTGTGTGTGTGTGTGTGTGTGTGTGTGTGTGTTGCGTTTGCGTGTGTGTGTGTGTGTGTGTTGCGTTTGCGTGTGTGTGTGTGTGTGTGTGTGTGTGTGTGTGTGTGTGTGTGTGTGTGTGTGTGTGTTGCGTTTGTGTGTGTGTGTGTGTGTGTGTGTGTGTGTGTGGTGTGTGTGTGTTGCGTTTGTGTGTGTGTGTGTGTGTGTGTGTGTGTGTGTGTGTGTGTGTGGAGAATGGGGCGGGGTGGAAGGATGTGGTGAGATGTGAGTGACGGTGATTGTAGATGAGATTTGACACATTGAACTATTGGCCTGACTTAAAAAAAAAAATGCTCAAACCACCTTAAGGATGAGGGTGATGAGTGGGGTTTAGCGGGCTAGAGAGGGAAGTGTGTGTGTGCGTGGGGGTGGGAGGGGGGGGGGGGGCGTGGTTGAGGAAAAGAATAAGCGAAGCAGTACGGTCCTAGCGGCTAAGATTTGAATCACAGGTATGGGTCTCAGAATCCCCCCCCCCCCCCCCCCCCCCCCCCCCCCAAATCTGGTTAAGCTGTAAAGGGAGGGTGGGGGCGGGGGGGGGGGGGGGGGGGGGGGGAGGGATTTGTGTATGGAGAGTCGACTTACACGCAGACGGCATCATGACGGGGTGGGCACACCTCGTCACAGCCTTCGTTCGTGTGGATGTAGTTACCAAGCACTTGAAGCTTCTTCAGGAACTCCTCCGGGACTATGATGCCAGCATCCCTGTCCACTGAGCCGATCCCGTGGGAAATGGCCATCAGGGTCACTGCCACACACATTGCAAAGCATGACGACGAGCACCGCTTAGTGAACGTACGTGGCTCTTAGGCGGCCCGCAGACGAAGATGTTTACCATTGTTGAGACTGCGTTCAGACATACCACACTCCCAATTTGAAAAAAAAAAAAAAAAGAATTGTTAGTGATTACGCAAGACAATGCGGACAAACAGATTACAGGAGGAAAAAAACACAACGCGTTTCGACCTCTTAGGTCTTCTTCGGGTGAAAACAAACAGCATTCAGGACAATGAAAACGAAGAACGAGGAATCACTTATCTTCTCATAATCGGCGCAAGATATAGGCCGATGTATTCAGCACCCATCTTGCACCGAATAGGAGACGATAAGTGATTGCTCGTTCTTCGTTTTCATTGTTCTGAATGTTGTTTTGTTTTACCTGAAGAAGACCTAAAGGGTCGAAACGCGTGGTGTTTTGTCTTGTAATCTGTTTGTCCACATTGTCTTGAGTAATCACTAAACAAGTCTCTTTAAAAAGTTGTTTCAATGTCCGCCTTCAGACACCTCACTTTGAAAACATACCACACTCTGTAGACGTAGCCAGCCACACGCAAGACACACTATTAGGACATGAACGTATGCGTGACCTGTCGCGCACTCTGCCAATGCTACCGCTCAAAACGAAGAAACTGATGTCATTTGAGATCAATACGGAATAAAACTTTGGGGCAGTGGTCAGACATTAGCGGAAAGACAGTAATGCTTTCGAGTAGAAATTTGCCCCATAAACTTGGGTGTTCAGCTCAGCTGACACGCATGTCATGTCATCGATCGTCGCTCTACGGGGGAAGCCTACTCCTACGTTGTTTCACAAAGGCCCACACTTGATTAAATGTTGGTTTTCCGTTTTGTTTCGTTTTTCTTTTCTTTTCTTTTTTCTTTTCTTTCTTTCTGCGTACGCAGGCTGATACTCCTGCGGACACTGTCTGCATAGACAGGCAGTGGATGGAGTTTTGTGTGTCTGACCGTTTTTTTTATCCCGCCATTAAGGCAGCCATACTCCATCTTCGGGGAAGGTGCATGCTATGTGTAACGTGTCATCCATACCAACGGCCAAACTGGCCTTCTCTTCCGAAAGTTGGTGATGGGAGTTTACGTGTGTGCAAGATGTTGTGCGTGCGTTCACACACGGAACCTCGGTTTATAGTCTCATTCGAAGAACTGTATGGTGAATGGAGTCAGAACCAATGTTAACTCCGAGGGAAAAATCCCCCTGTACCGAAATTCGAACCCGCAACCCCAGGATCACGAGTCCGGCGCTCTACCAACTGAGCTATTCCGACCTCCCCCCTCCCTTTTTTTGTTAATTGTTATTATTATTATTTTATTTATTTATTTTTTTACCTCATTCAGCCGATTTCAGGTAGTCGTGTGCGTTTCTTCTTTGCGTTTGTAATTTTAGTACTCTGTGTGATTGAACTTATTACTGAATCGACGACAGTGAACCAGTCGCCACTTCGGAAGGGATGAAAAGCCTTGCGTGAGTTATTTACTCCTGATTCGGGAAAGCGATTTTGATTCGACGGTCACATGCAATATTGGCAAGGGAAGCTAACCCGAAGAGAACACTGTTCTAATGTACCAACCATCCGCTGGCTACCGTGTTGCTCAGCCCGTCAAGCCCCGAAACTTGCTACGTCTACGGGCCTGGTAAACCACACTCGGTAGAAGTCAGTAGAAGTACACTCATCCAGTCTGGCTAGCGCAAGTTCCTAGGTCCCAGCAAAGGTGCGTTATGAGATGAATGTGTTCACTAACCTTCCCTCCTTCCTTCCCTCTCTCTCTCTCGCTCTCTCTCTCTTTCCACACACACACACACACTAACACCAACACACACACACATACACACACACACACATGGGCGCGCGCGCGCGCGCGCGCACACACACACACACACACACACACACACACACACACACACACACACACAGTTCACGCTATTTCTTTCAGTTCAGAAATTGTTGAGGTTGCAAAAATCATCTCTCCATCTCAAATTAGCATATTTTTTATAATTATGATAGTGTAGTTTATATTTAAATTTGTACTGTTCTTGACATTATTTCTTACCTTTTCCTCCCTCCTGTCCTCCTCCCTCCCCCCCTCCCCTCCCCCCCCCCCCCCCCCCCCCCCCCCCCCCCCCCCCCCCCCCCGGTAAAGTCTAATATCACCAAGTGTGAACAGACTATAAATCATCTACAACAACAACACACACAGAGCAGAGCAGTGGTCTCCACACACACACACACACACACACACACATGGGCCCGGGACCCCTCACCATTGCAGACATATAATTATACACACTCAATCATACTCATGCAAACACACACACGCCCACAATGATAATAGTGGTGCAGACAGTGTTAGGTTGATAGGCTACCCGAGATCTGATCAGCACATTGG
Source organism: Conus ventricosus (assembly GCA_018398815.1). Taxonomy (NCBI): domain Eukaryota; kingdom Metazoa; phylum Mollusca; class Gastropoda; order Neogastropoda; family Conidae; genus Conus; species Conus ventricosus. The sequence continues at coordinate 26,218,967 of CM031596.1, read as the reverse complement.
GCTTATGCGCTGGTCGGACATCTGCCAAGTCATATCCATGAGACCTTTTATCTCAAATCTTAGTCATTAACTCATTTATCCATCGGCTGCAAATCGTGCGCAGTGTGGCCTCGAAACTTGGCAGATGAAGCGTAGCGTTGATGGACAAGTCCGCACGCAAAGACACCCCTCCTGGGTGAAACTGAAAGTGAGGTAGGCCTACCGCCCATTTCATGTTCGGTGTTGTTCCTTCTGTGCGCAGCAAGACACAGATAGCTTATCTCTCTACTGCTGTCCCACTTTGTGTAAACAAAGTTTATCGTCTGAGTTACATTTTGACGAATTATTTTACAGCAGTAGTGTGCGTGTGCGTGTGCGTGTGTGTGTGTGTGTGTGTGTGCACGCGCGACCATGTGTGTGTGTGTATGGTGTGTGTGTGTGTGTGTGTGTGTGTGTGTGTGTGTGTGTGTGTGTGTGTTGTGTGTGTGTGTGTGTGTGTGTGTGTGTGTGTGTGTGTGTGTGTGTGTGTGTGTGCGTGCGCGCGCGCGTGTGTGCCCACCCGTGTGTATATGTGTAGGATATTACTGTTTTGTTTTCCTTATGACAACAGCGAGGACAAAATGTATAGATCTGGCGGTCAACTGAGACAAAGAGGTAAAGACCGCGCCCTTAGCCGTTATAGTAACAGCTACTGTGAGTGCCTCGCTTATCTGTAGATTCTTCGGTAGAATTAAAACTCATAAACTTGTACCACACACACACACACACACGTATATATATATATATATAATTATATATCTTTAAAAAATTTTTGGTAACCTCTCTCTCTCTCTCTCTCTACTTCACTAAGCGGACGAGGGTCAGAGGGTTATGTAGGACTAAGAGGTGGCCCAAATCGGTAACGCAATGTAAAACCGCGAAGAGGCTTAGTTCCACGTCATCTGATAATTCATTCTCTTACCCCCATCCCCTTCCCCACACACATCCTCTCCTTCAACAACCTTTTACGATTCATGACAGGAAATCTTAAATAAGGCAGGGAACAGCTCTAAACAATAAACAACAAAGTAGGAAAACTCTTGCTCCCACAATTACAGGCCCGTAACTCCAAACGAACACTGACTTTTACTATTCAGTTTCAATCAGCCTCGGAGAGACACTCACCTGCGACGCAGACAAACAACAGCTTGGTCATGTTGAAGTCGGTATTGGTCAGAGTATGCTGAAAGCAATTGAAGAGGGATCTGTGTTGTGGTGGATCGGAGCTGTGCCTCGATGCAGAGAGAGACGTAGATGGCGAGGGGAGCGCCCTTTTATTGCGCAATGAGTTTGCTCTTGCCTCAGCGTGACGCCGGATCTCGTTAGTCAGCGGGCCATACACCTGTTAGTAGTGAAATCCTTATTGGCGACAAACCGTACGTTTCTAATTTGTCAAAGTTATCAAAGATCTCTATCGTCCTCCCCAACCACCTCTCTTCTCCACACACACACACACACACACACGCACGCACACACACACGCACACACGCACGCACACACACACACACACACACACGCATGCATACACACGCACGCGCGCGCGCGCACACACACATAACACTCAAATCTACCCTACCACACACACCCCACACCCCTCTCGCACAGACAGAGTGTGAGGAGCCTATATACAGACGGAGAATGGGGAGGGATAGGGGAGGAGGCTGAGCATTCTATAATGCAGTGGAA
>CM031596.1:26139763-26214763 GCA_018398815.1 Conus ventricosus | reverse complement strand
ATGGTCGCTTATTTTCATTCTACTTTTTTTTTAAACGTTAGCATGGCAAACCTGGTCATCCTTACATTGTATGCAGTTTTGTGGATTTGTTACCCTTTGATTCATGAATGTAATTTTGCTTCCATCGTTCTTCCTCTGTGTACCCGCCATTTCATGATTGTTATGCATTTTCGTGTTGCTGTAAGATTCACAAGAGTTACGATAATAAATCATTGTTTATGGTTCAGCTTTGGGAACTAAGTACATAGTATGTTTCAAAGTGGATTGACTGCAGAAGAAACTGAAAAAAGACATTGGAAAAGAAGTTAGACTCAGAATCAAAAACTTACTTTGAGAATATTTTCTAATGTCGAATCCAGAAACCTATGTTCTTATTTATTGAAAAAAGACGTACTCAGCAGCCAAACGAAGGAATAAACAAATCACAAATAGACACCACGCGTTTGAACCTATCGGGTTTTCTTCAGGTGAGACAAACAACATTCAAAAGAATGTACACAAAGGACGAACAAACAGTAATGAAGATGGGAAAGATAGTACAAAAGGAATACTAATGATAGCAATATAGTACAAAAGGAATAATAGGGAGAATGATTTTGCTGCCACTATAATTACTGCTACTTCTGCTATTGATAATAATGAAATTAATAATGATAACGTATGAACAATAATGACAACAACAAGAAGAGAAACAACAATAATGTCAATGAGAATAATAATAACAATAATACTGATGACTATAATAATAATATAATAATAATGAAGATGATGATGGTGAGATGATGATAATGATGATGATGATGATGATGTTTATGATGATGATGATGATGATTAGGTGGAAAGGAATGGAACTAGGTGAGTAAAAAGCTAAGTGTACAATTGAAAAAAAAAAAAAGGGGGGGGGGGGGGGGGGTAAGGGGGGGGGGGGGGGGGGGGGGAAAGAAAGAAACATATACAAGTGCAAATAAGAGACATACATGTATTCGAACAAAAAATCAGAATAACAAAAGGGTGTAAAGGAATAAGTAAGTAAGGAATAGATTTCTAAAGAAAATAAAGAAAGGAGATAAGAGAGAATAGCTGTAACATACGTGAGATAAATAACAAGTAGTGTGGTGATGTGTCTGTTGAGAGAACTATACGCCAGTGCTGTTAGGATGGACCATTACAAACTGTTTTTAGATGTTAATGCCAAGTGGATAGAGGGTCCCTAGTCTGAGAATAACATAGGATTCATGCACGGTGCGGTCAAAGTTGTCGCTCTTTGATTGCCGAAGTGCCAGGACTTTGTCATGGTTGAATGTGTCATTCACAATCGTTCCGCATCATAAAAAAAAAGAAGGAAAAAAGGAGAAAAAATCTCTTTGATCATAGCATAGCATTTAAACTGCTCTTCTTAAAATCTGCTATGACTGACTACCCTTGATAATAACAATACATCACTTCTATCTCTGCCAGACCTTTCTTTTTTATTTATTTATTTTGTTTTGTTTTGTTTTACTAAATCTTGATAAACGAGACCACACGGGAACGAGCATGAGACCAGTCGTCCTTGAACTCACATGACTGTGATAGGCGAAAAGACGGCTGAGAAATTATAATAAAATAAAAGAAATAAACAAGACATAATGAAATAGCATTGCTCACAGATAGATATCTATATTTCCTGGACAGATCATCATCAATGACAAGACAATCTGGTTCGAGGTGCACAGATGTCCGGCGCAATGCAAAACCAGCAAGGACAACAAAAGCGTATGAAGCAAAGGCAGCAGTCAGCTTATGTAGGTTCAACCCAGATGTGTACGCTTCCTGATTAATTTTTCAGAAATGCAGGCTTCCTGATGTAGAAAGCGCTATGTTATCGGACAGCACGTGCGTGCTTCTCGACATCCCGCCGGAGCTGTGCGTGGCAGCCTATGACCATTGGGAAAGAGTGCGTTAATCGTAGGCTTCATGGTCCTAACCGGTCTGGCCTGCGCTTCGTCCACACAGAAGACTATCAACACACTAGAACTAGGTCGTGGAGCGAAAATGCCAAGTTTTATGCTGGGCGCCATATGTCCTGGTGGATTTGAACCCATGACGCCCTGCTGGGAACGTGGCGCTCTTACCACTGAGGAGAGCAGGCTGCCCTGGTCTGACATTCTGGCCCTGAATTTAAACCTTCGACTTCTCGACCCGTTGATATTCTTTCCCTGATTTTATGACCCCTGAGAAGGTCACAGGCTGACATTTGGGGCATTGTGTACAATGAGACCTCAGTCCTCAAAACACTTTTTTTTTCTTTCGGTTTTTGTTTCCTGCCTACGAGATGATGAAATATTCTGTATTCATTCCTCAACCATCCTTAGCGTTGGCGACTAAATTCATGATTCAGCGACGGACCCGATTTCAGCAAATTGCCAATGGCGGTAGAAAAAGGAAAGGCTTCTGGCTGATCCTCATATGTACATGTTACAAGCAATCCGTACATCTAGGTAGTTTGCGGGAGCTTCACCAAACCAGGCTATACACATATTCGAGCATATCTTTGGTCAGATAATTCGTGAATTACCCCTAACTTTTGAGGCTATGCATTACATTCACGCAGTGAGTGAAACGTGAAACTTTCAAGAACGGAAGGAGGAGAAGATGTTGGGGATAGGAAGAGGAGAAGTAAATTACAGTAATGTCAGATGTGAACGTTTCGGAGTTTTAAGTAGTGCATGTGCTGTTGTTTGGTTTTCCTTTGAACGCCTAAAATAAGGCCGGCCGGCACGACTCCCCCCCACCCTCTTTCTTCTCCCTCCTGCCAACTCTTCCTTCCACCCCACCCCCCTCTCCCCCGTTCCCCCATGGTTTACTTCCCAATGCTGACGATAATAATGTAATTGTAGAGACGGAGCGCGTGGATCACTGGCAGACGGCATCAATGTCACAGCTGGACTTCGCACGATGCCAATTCAGTCATCCCACTGATTCGGAACCTCCAAATTGGCATTTTTTTTGTGCTCGTCCTATTATTACTCACACATTAATACAGCCATGTCCGGCAGATGGAGGTAGAGATCAAGGCACAGGGATATGGGAGGGCTTATACTGACAATGACAAACTGGCTGGCTGGCTTCGAGTGCTTCTAGAGCGGACATATGAGAAAAACATTTCATAAAGCTGATAAAAGCTGGATGTACTTTTTACTTGTTGATGGACTACATATCCTTTTTTGCGTGAAAAACTTATAATGTGTTTCGCGTGTATTAGCTCATCATTTATCTGGATCTGAATGCCGGTGTTGCCAAACAGCATCAGCTGTAGCAGGCCGCTTTCGCAGAATATCGCGAGAACGTTGATAGAAGTCGGCGCGCGCGCGCGTGTATGTTTTTATGAGACAGATACGAAAAACAAATGTGTACAAGCCAGAAGAGAAATCTTTTCGAATCACGTTATACCATTATTTTTCTTCTGCTTGTACTGTTTCCAGCTATGTCAACACTTTATACCATTACATTTCCTCTCCATGTACTATTTCCAGTAACGTCCTTACTTTATACTATTGTTTACTTTGTATATTATAGTTATTTTATTTTGTCCATGTACTGTTTCCAGTAGCGTCCTTACTTTATACTATTGTTTACTTTGTATATTATAGTTATTTTATTTTGTCCATGTACTGTTTCCAGTAGCGTCCTTACTTTATACCATTATTTACGTTATACCATTGTTTTTCCTTTCCATGTACTATTTCCAGTCATGTCCATACTTTATACCATTATCTTTCCTGTCCATGTACTATTTCCATTAACGTCTTTAGTTTATACCATTATTTTTTTCCAATCCATGTACTATATTTAGCAATGTCCTTACTTTTTGCCCATATTTTTTCCTTCTCCAATGTATTATTTTCAGTAACGTCCTTGCTTTATACCATTATTTCTCCTCTCCATATACTTACTTTATACCATTATTTTTCCTCTGCATATACTATTTTTAGTAACATCTTCCTACTGGTCGAAACGATCGGAGTACTTACTCTCCCAGAAGTAAGCCAGCATGATGGCGTTTCAATAAAATTGCTGCTTTCCTCTGGAAAACTGTAACTATCCTACAGAAAAACAGCAGAAAGAGGTAGAATATTAATTATCATGAGGATCACGAAATTTTCCGTGGGAACCGCAGCTGTTTTCCTTAGGGACACAATTGTTTTCTCTGTTTTCCTTGAAAGAGTAACTGTTTTTTCCCCTGGTTTCATGAGGAAAATGTGTGTTAGTTCGAGGAAAATGTTATCAACAGAGAAAAACAGCTATGGTCACATTTTGCCATAGCGAACTCAGTCGTTATCCTGACAGTCACATCCGTTTAGTTACGGTTGTTTTCATTTCGGACAATAGCTATTTTCCCTCAAAAACAGTTGTGATCCCTAGGAATAACACCAATGATAACTGCTTTATTTTAGAAAACAGGGCAAACGCTTGTTTCTTACAGAAAACGGCGAAAACGGGTTATCATCGTGTGGAAAACACTTGTGGCTTTCAGGGATAACATTCATAATTCCCAATAAACAAGTAGGTTTTCTTATGGGAGCAAGAGTTACACCCTACTTGTTTACTGTTCCCTGCCTCATTTCATTTTCAATTCATAATTCCCGTTTTTATGACGAGTAATTGCTATTTCACTGGGAACACGGCTATTATTGACCTTTGAAGCTAGCAATTTGCCATACAGAACCAGAAGTGCACGCACTGCATGCCAGTTAACAAAGGCAATAACATACGGGTTACAAACTGGGTTCGTCGAGGTCGTGCGGGCTTTGGCCGTGTCACAGGGGCAATAACTCACGAGATGAAAGTAATATTCAGCTGAACGAGAGACCAAACCACTGACAAACGGCAGAAGAGATAGATAATAATGCTGATATGCTGTTGCCAAAATCTACCTACGCATTTAGGCAACGGATGTCTTCTGTCAGCAGACTAGTTGATTTCGCTTTGTCTGGGCAACGTTGATTGGCACAACACTTCTTTTGTGTGTGTGTGTGTGTGTGTGTGTGTGTGTGTGTGTGTGTGTGTGCTAATATATTAATAATCTATTTCAGTTTAATTTTTATTTTCCATATGAACACTGAAACACTCTTGCACCAATGAATATAAATCAAATTGCAAATTTACACATAAAATACAGTTTAACGCACAGCTTGTTTAACACACGATACAAAAACAAAAGTAAGTGAACGTTATTCTAAGTCATGAATAACGGACATAAGGGTGTAAAAAAAGGCAAAACTCCCTTTCTAGCTGGCGAATGGAGACGTGAATGAGAGAGGCAGGAAGGTGAAGAAGGTACAGAAACAGAATGAGCACAAAATATATATATATATATATATATATATATATATATATATATATATATAGAGAGAGAGAGAGAGAGAGAGAGAGAGAGAGAGAGAGAGAGAGAGAGAGCGCAGCAATGAGAGAGGGAGGAAGGGGGGAGAGAAGGGTATGTGGATGGGTGGGGTAGAGCAGGATTGAGCTCGATTTCTTCAGCTACATGGAATGGAGGGCATGATGTTTATGAATGACACCAAAGTGGATTATAATTGATACGTGTATACACATGAGGAAATTAAACGTAATCTGTCCTAGGTCAGGTCACCTTGACCTTGCACAGAAGAATGAGAGGGAATACGGAAAACTCCGAGGGAGAGAAGAGACGAATGTGTGTGTGTGTGTGTGTGTGTGTGTGTGTGTAAGTAAACATCTAATCCGCAGACGAAGCTTATACTGAAACAGCTGATAAGTCCCCCTCAGCGGGTAGGGGGGGGGGGGGGGGGGGGGGGGATGGTGTGTGTGTGTGTGTGTGTGTGTGCGCGCGCGCGCTGTGGTGTGGTGTGGTGGCAGTGGCGTGTGTGTGTGTGTGCGTGTGCGTAAGGGGAAGGGTGTTCACAGGGGGAGATGTAATTTGGGAGGAAAATGGCGGATGACTAGATGTCAGATATTCCATGCAAACAAAACAATGTTACGAATTAACGAACATAATGATATGTGGGATGGGGCAAACAGCTGGGGATGGGGCACGAATCAGCCGTGGGGCAGGGGGCCGGAATAGCTCAGTTGGTAGAGCGCCGGACTCGTGATCCTGGGGTTGCGGGTTCGAATTTCGGTATAGGGGGATTTTTCCCTCGGAGTTAACATTGGTTCTGACTCCATTCCCCACACAGTCCTTCGAATGAGACTATAAACCGAGGTTCCGTGTGTGAACGCACGCACATCTTGCACACACGTAAAATCCCATCACCAACTTTCGGAAGAGAAGGCCAGTTTGGCCGTTGGTATGGATGACACGTGACACATTACATAGCATGCACCTTCCCGAAGATGGAGTATGGCTGCCTTAATGGCGGGATAGAAAAGGGTCATACACACAAAACTCCACTGCCTGGCTATACAGGGAGTGTCCGCAGGAGTATCAGCCTGCGTACGCAGAAAGAAAAGAAAGAAGCCGTGGGGCATTGACAAATACGGGATAAAGATATATGGTCAATGCAAATGAAATCTGTTAAAAAGTGTAATTGAAAATAAAAATTATGATTTCAGTGATGGTAAAATGGATCAGGATGAAAAGAACTGTTCACATTAATACAACATTTTACACTAGGTATATAAAACATAAGGCGAGCAATCTGGAAAGAACTTAGCAACACACACACTTGCCTCACATGAATTCAAACCTGACATGTGAACTGAAATCACTTCACTCCCTACCGAACCCTCCTCTTACTCTCCTTCTCTCCCAGAGCCTTTCTTTCTCAGCTGTCCACCTCAACCAGTTGGAAGCTTCCGACAGGCCAGCTTAGTGCATTATGCACGTTACCAGCTTTATATCAAGGATGCCAAACACACACACACACACACTCTCTCTCTCTCCATGGTTTAGTTGCTCTAGTGGCATGTCGCTGTAGTGGGATATAATGATACTGGAATGTTGCTTCTCAGGAGTCGCTTTACTGGACTCGTTCATCTGGACATTGCTGCCCTGGGTGTAACTTCAGCTGGACGACTCCATTGGGATGGATAGGGAGGGTGCAGAACGGAGAGCGTTTTTTCCATTCGTTTTGCTTGGATCGCTCATTATTGCTCTCTTGTCTCAGCTTCAACTTATGTTTTCTTTTCTTCTCGGTATGGGTGGAGTAATGCTGTAAGCAATGTCTTCAGTCTTGCAGGCCAGAAAATCAAACAGCCTTCTCATGAATCCAGTTTTGTTACTGGTTTTATTCATCCGAGCTATATACTTGACTTGACTTGACTTGACGTAGTCCACGTTTGAGACCAAATGGTCTGTTCGTGGTTCCTCTAGAGGAATTTATCACTCAGACAGTGACCGTCATGCGTGGCTTGCAAGACTGAGTGACTAATTCTGGCATTTTGGGTTGTACAGGCTGGGCAGGCTCTTCCAATGGTGGTCCAGTCGACTTTTGAAGGCATTTGTCGTTGGTGCGGTCACTACCGCCTCGGGGAGGCTGTTCCATGTTGCTACCACTCTGTGAGCAAAAAAGTTCCCCCTGAGGTCGAGTCTGTATCTGTCCTGCAGTTTGAGAGAGTGTCCCGGAGGGCCCTTCCGCTTGCCAGTGTCAACTTAGGTTGTTGGACTGCGTAGTATCCATGTAGGTACTTGTAGACTTCGATCATGTCTCCCCTGAGTCGACGGTGCTCCAGTGTAGGAAGTCTCAGGATTTTCAGTCTCTCTGGGTACGGCTTGTCTTTCAGCGATCCCAACAGCTTTGAGGCCCGCCGTTGCACATCTTCAACATCACTGCAGAGTGTCTTCTGGTTTGGTTGCCAAACGCTGTGTCCATATTCCAGGATTGGTCGCACCAGGCTTTTGAATAGTTGGACGAGTACTTCCTCCGTTAGGTAGTCGAATGATCTTCTGATGAGTCCAACTATTCTTGTTGCCTTCCCAGTTGCGTGTGCTACATGGTCTGCGAAGTTCAGCTTATTGTCCACCCATACACCTAGATCCTTTTCTGTTTTTGTTTCTGCCAGGGTTAGTTTCTTGGTGCTTCCGTCCTCTTCTTTCACTGTCATATGGTATGTTGCCTCCGATTTTGTTGTCCCAAGCTTCATCACAGCACACTTTTGCGGGTGGAACTTTAGAAGCCACTGGTCTGACCACATCTGGAGTTGGTCCAGGTCGTCTTGCAAGTTCTGGATGCCTTGCGCAATATCGCTTCTTCCATACAGTTTCGTGTCATCCGCGAACATCTTCACTGCTGACTTCACAGCTTTTGGCAGGTCATTGATGAAGACCACAAACAGAAGTGGGCCTAAAACACTGCCCTGGGGGATGCCGATAGATACTTCCGCATCTTGGAAATGGATACCGTTGATGACCACTTTTTGTCTTCTGTCGCTCAGAAAGTCTTGTATCCATGTGCTCGAACTTTTTCAATGAGTCTCTGGTGTGGGACAGAATCAAAGGCCTTCTGGTAGTCCATGTAGACTACATCAACACTTCCTCCTTCATCAATGATGTTTGTCCAGGTGTCCATGACATCCAAGAGTTGTGTGGTGGTAGATCTTCAAGGGACAAATCCATGCTGCTCCTCACTTATGAGCCTGTTTCTCTGTAGGTGATTCATGACTTTCCCTCTCACCATCTTCTCCATCACCTTGCATGCTATGCAGGTTAAACTCACTGGCCTGTAGTTTGATGGCATCATTTTACTCCCTTTCTTAAATATTGGAGTCACAAAGGCAGTCTTCCAGTCCTCAGGGATTACACCACTCTCCAAGCTCTTTCTGAAGAGGAGGGTGAAGGGTTTTGCCAGTTCATCTGCGGCTTTAGCGAGAATGATGGGTGGTATTCCATCCGGTCCTGGTGCTTTTTCTGTATGAAGATTTGCCAGTAGCTTCTTCACTTCCTCTTCTGTGATCTCTAAGTCCACTAATTCTTCTTCATATTCATATAGTGGTGCCTCTGGAAGTGGACCCACATCTTCTTGGGTGAAAACGCTCTGGAAAAACCGGTTAAGCAGGTCAGCTTTCTCACCGTCTGTTGTTGGTTTGGTCCCATCAGGTTTCTTCAAGTCAGCCACGCCTGATCTCGATTTTGTCTTAGATTTGACGTAGTTCCAGAATGCTTTGGGATTAGCCTTGGCTTCTTTGCCATCTTTGCTTCTTGTGTTCTTTGAGCTCTCCTGCATGCTGCTTTTGCCTGGTTCCTAGCTTTTTTGTATGCCATGTAGTTTTCCTCGTTCCTGTTTGCCTGCCACTTCCTGAATAACTTGTGTTTCCTTCGGACTATTTCCAGGGTATCTTTGTCCATCCATCCTTTTCCCTTCTTTCCAGATGTTCGAGACATGGGTGTTGACTGGTTGACCACATTGCTGATGTGCTGCTTTACTTTTTCCCAGGTTTCGTTGACTGATAGATCTGTTAGTTCCTCCTCCCATTCAACCTGCCCTAGTACTTCCTTTAGTGTCTCCACTTCTATCTTCTGGTAGTTGTATCTCTTTGTGCTGGATTGTTCTGCGTATGTGCAGTTGAGGTTGATCACTAACGCAAAGTGGTCACTCTTTCCGATGCCTACAACGGTGCTGGTTTCTTCCACCATGTCGTCCCTGTTCGTGAAAATCAAATCCACAACATTTGCCTTCTCTCCCTCTCTGAACCTTGTTGGTTCTTTCTGATGTTGGATCAGAAACGCATCTCTTGTCGCCTTCAAGAACTTGGTCGCGGCTTGGTCAGGTCCTACTTCACTTTTATCCTCCGCCCAGTTGATTTGTGGGAAGTTGCAGTCGCCCATGATCAGGGTGTGTGAGGCTTTCATTTCTGATACTTCCTGTAGCAGTGCATTCAGTTTTTCCGTGTTTTCAGGCGTGCTGCTAGGACTTCTGTAAACCAGGCCTACAAGTAGTTTGTTAGCGTCATTCTGCTGGCATTCCACGAAGATGTTTTCTGAAAATTCTGTCTTCAGTTTGTCACATAGTGATGGCTTTAATTCACTTTTTACGTACAGTGCCATGCCTCTATTGTTTTCATCCAGGGTATTATACAGTTCGAATCCTTCCAGGTGCAGCTCGCTGTCTTGGATGTTGTATCTCGCGTTTTTCGGTTTTACCTCCGTAATGCCAATGATGTCTGGATGATATATATCTATCAGTGCCTTTATTTTGTTCCTTTTGTTCATGTATTGATCAGCATTCGTATATATACATGTGCATTTTGCTAGCTTCTGAACAGAAAAATCCCAGTTTGTTGAACAAAAATCCCTCTGGTTAAAACTTTTTACATTGTGGGAGTCCTTTCGATTCACTTGCCCTTTTCTTGTTGACCCACTGGGTACCTGCCGATGTTCACTACTCGGCCTCTTTTCCTGACCCAGTGGGCGTACCCGTCCCCGCCTTCTCCGACTCCTCTCTCTTGCTTGTCAGTTCCTGGTACAGTTGGTCTTCCTCACGCCTTTCAAGAGGAGTTAAGTCTTTCCTGATGACGACTTTTGTGCACATCCTGTCTTCTTCTTCCTCTGTCTTCTGCTTTCTTGTCTTGTGGAACGCTGTCAGGACTTCATCTCTGGCTGATTCTGTTTGAAATGTCATTCTGAGAGTTCTTGGTCTTTCGGGTTCTCCTTGGTTCTTGATGTTTCCTAGTCTCCTGGTATCGGTTGGTTTGTGATCTGTTTTGATCTCGTTCAGAATTTGCTGTACTAATCTGTTGTCTTCCCTCTGCCTTTCCTGGATCGTTTTTGTGGTGTCCTCAGGTGCTTTGAACATGACCAGATTTGCTTTCCTCCTCATTCTGTCTTCTATTTCTTTCGTTTGATCTTTGTTTTTGGCTTCTATCAAGGTGATCACCTCTTCTGTGCTGCTGGATTCCTGTTTTCCTTGGCTTTGCTCCAAATCCAATGTGATCTGTTTCACTGTTTGGATCATCTCTTGGGTGAAGTTCCCTTCTTGGATGTCTGTTACCTTGGTGTCCATGTCCATCACTTTTGCTTGGAGGTTCTCCACTTCTTGCTCGATCTTCAACAAGCCTCCCAAGAATTTGACAGCCGCATTATTGCATGATTTTGAGCAATAATAGTGGATGACACTTTTTTTGACAGCACCTTTTTCTTCATCTTTCTTGAGGACCTGGTATGTGGCTTCATCTATGTTTTCACATGCTGCGTGGTACCATATGTCACAAAGTTCACACTGAAGTGAATTTTTATCCTCTTTGCATGGGTGGTTGCATGTGCCGCATCTGTAGACTTGTGTGTCTGAATTCATATCAGTGTCGAGTGTGTCTGTCTTCGTTTTTGAATCCTGTGCTTTGACTTTTCCTCCACTTGCTGCCTTCGTGGTGGCCTGAGCCTTTGCTTGTGGACTTTTTGGTTTTGTAGTATCATCAACACTCGTTGATCTGCTAGATCTTTTCATCGTGGAAGACATGAGCCTAGGGCTACTTTCGGTTTCGGTTCCGCTGCTTCAAGTTTTGCGAAGTACGCCGATTCCGGTCTCCAGTGGTTGTGCTTTTCCCTTCTCAGTTCTCTTGCTTGTGACCGTGCCACAGCATACGGCATGCATATAATAAAAGTCACTTACCTTCTTGATGTGCGAGTGTCTTGGGCTATATAAAACACCTTTTATTGCTCAGCATTAGTTTAATCAACATCAATGTGCAGTCACTGTAACCAAACTGACTAGTAATGGCGTCGAAGGTGGTGAGCTGACTTAGAAATCAGTCTTTTTCTTTCTTTTTTTTTCAAAACATCTGTGAAAAACACTTTGTATGGCTAAACAATTCATGAAGTGTGCTCCCCTAGGTCATTCTGTTGAAACCTTTTTAAAACTGGCACTGTATAGCATTCAGAATCTACAGCTTTAGACAAAATTTCCCGGAGCGAATTTCACTCCATTACCGCCACGCATGTTGTGAGAATTCCATGGTCAGTCAGCACGAAGTCCCAGATCCTTCTTTGACAGTGAATGCTTGTAACCATTCTCCTTGCTCGTTTTTAGAATCAGAAATGCTCATATAAATACAGCGAGACCAAGTTTTCGTTTCAGTTTCATCAAGGAGGCGTCACTGCGTGCGGACTAGTCCATATACGCTACACCACATCCGCCTAGTTTTGAGACCACACTACGCATGATTTGAAGCCGATGGATAAATGAATTAACAACAAAGATGAGACAATAATATTGAAGAAGAGGGTCTCGTGGCTATGACTCAGCGGATGTCTGACCTAGGCATTAGCCCAACGCGCTGGTCAGACCTCGAGTGCCTACCTACCATTTCCTTTTTGTGCGTGTGTATAGTGGATGTACACGTGTGTGTACGACGTGTGGGCATGGGCCCCATGTGTGTGCGTGGGCGCATGTGTGTGTGTGCGCGCGTTTGTTTGTGTGTGTGCGTGTGCAGAAGTGCGTGTGCATATGTACGTGTGCAATTTGTGGGTTTGTGTAAGCACGTCTCTGCATATAGGCTATATGTGTACATATGTGTGTATGTGTGCGTCTTTGTATGTGGGCGTGTGCGCATGTGTGTGCATTTGTGCGCTTATGTGTATGTGTGGGTGTGCACGCGTGTCGGTGTGGACGTGCACATGCACGCATGTGTGGGTAAGAGCAAGCGAACATATGCGCACACGTTTGTATGTGTGTGCGAGTGCGCGCACGCGTGTATTGTGACTGCATGCGTGAATGTTCAGAAGATGACTCGGGAACAAGAACAACAATATTGGACCAGTAACTTATTCTTCTCTTGTCAGTCTTCGACACACGCCTTTTTTTTTTTTTTTTTTTTTAAATTTCTATATACTGTTGGCTTTTTTTTCTTCTCATCTTTATCACTTGGTTCGGTTCTAGAATGTCTACACATTTTCATAGTTTATATCATCTCTTTTGTGGATGTACCAGGTAGGTTGCCAGACTGTCAACACTGACCAGAGTGGATACAAGTTGTCCATTTATTTGCAGTGTTTTATTTGCCAAACTGGCCTTTTTATAAACTGTTCTGTGGCACCGATATGATTTTAATTTCTTAAAGCACTTTTTCTTTCTTTTTTTTCTAATCTAGGGATGCAAGTCAATGGAATGGCCAACCCATGTCAATGTCAATAGAGAAGTAATAACGTTACAGTCTGTTGTAGATTTATAAGTACAGTATAAGCAGTCTTTGGAGTTTCCCCATGTTGGAACTCATCTACATAGTGACAGCACTGAAAGAGTTGGTTGGCTGGCCTTTACTTAAATTGCAATTCAGTACTGTCTCTCATTAGAAATTTGTGCACCATCAATTCCTTGATCAACCGCAATGCATGATGTTCTTATTGGCCTTCGGTGGCCTCTGTGAATCTGACGTCTTCCTTTACAGCATGTATATATACATAGTTTTGGTGGGTTGTTGGCTTTTTGCTGCAGCCGAGCACCGAGCGAACATTTGGACACATTAGAATTCTCACAAAAAGAGTACAAATTCTAAACTTGACGACAGAAAAACAATTTAGTTGTTATCAGTCTTAATCAGACTAATTCAGATGCTTATTACAGCCATCCAAGAAAAGCAGGCAACAAAACTGAGAGCCAAAATTTATTTGTGAATGAAAATAATCAAACAAACAAAAAGGAAAACAGCTGACAACACAGAACTTTCTCTTGACATGCCTGACAATCAAGAAGCCTCTCTAAGTGTGTACATAAGATACATACCAGTCACCATGGTAAAGATCACCAACCCAAAAATAGTGGTATAGGTTCAGTCTAACAAACCAAATCATCATTGAAAAGCATACTGACAAGCATGATTAACTCATAACTATCCCACTTTATACTGTTTTTCCATCTCTTTTCCACTTCTAGCTGTTGTACTGTCCCATTATTTGAAAAATGCTTATCTCCATGATAAACAGATGCAAAAAAACAAAGCGCTACGCATACACTAAAAACATTTTACATCACCACTTCTTAGTAATTTAAGACATCTACACACAAAATATTCAAACTGTTAACCAATTTAACACCATCCTCATGATTATATACATCCACGTAACATAGGAAACTAAAGTGAATGGAAGTAAACCACTCAACGATAGGATAAATTCAGATTCAAGCCATGTAGTATCACAAATTCAGCAAACAAGACAGAGAGAAAACTCAAGTCATGTGCACAGGCCTCTATACAAAACTTTAACATCAGTAATGTAAAGGACATCTGTAGCCTCGGTCAGAGAGTGGCGAAAGGCATTGGCCCAAGATGGTGTGCAAGTGCTAAAGCCCTCTTCAGAATCAGCATAAGCAGGGAAACCAACCAATGATCATTCATGTAATGAAGGTTCTCAAGCCTGTAAAGAACATAACCAATAATCCCTGGAATGAACCCTTTCACCAATCAAAAGTGCGGACACTCGGTCCAGGAACTTGTGTACCACCAGAACCACTGTGGTGTGCATTTTGGAGAGGAAGAAAGGCACTGACAACAACTCCACAGAATGAAACTTCACATCCTATCATCCTGACATTACCACCCATTTTATTGGAAAACATTTCATACAGATCTACCATATGTAAGAAACTGCAAAACTCTTCTGAGTACTGATAATTCGGGAATGTTTCATTCAGTAGTCCTTTTTTTTCCCTTTATAACAAACAATACTTTAACAAAAAACAAAACAAACAAAAAACCCAAAAAAGAAAGAAACGTAATCTACAGCCAGAACCATCTACAAAATCGAGTATACATAAACGGGGACAATTCATTACACGTATCACACTTAAAATCTGGGTACAATACAAATCCCACGTAAATGATAACACCGAACACTGCATCACATAACCTCTGCACAATCAACTGCATCACTTCTTTACAGCTGGGCAACTTCAGCTGTACAATTTAGTGTGTAGGGAGAGGAAACAACCCCTGTATCAAAGCCTCAGAAAGGTTGATACCATGAAAGAGCCTTTCACAAATATGTTATAAGCACAGCCACTGTGGATTAAAAAAACAAACAAAAAAATCGCAAGTGAGGAGGAGCAGAAGGCAGTTAGGTTTACAACTGAAAGCAGTCTGACTGTTGATTGCATACACTAATCAAAGGAGGGTTCACACAGAAAGCAGATCATCCATAAAATGAGGAACTGCACATGGTTTCTGATTTTCTTAGCAATGTTTTACAATCCATTAAAAAAAAAAAATGACCCAGAAACTTCACCTCCAAATATTTTCATTTAATTTTCTTTGGGTCACTGAAGCTGGCACTTGGAACACAATTATCAAAATAAGCATATACCTGAAAGCGTTTGGGACAGCTGGCATATTAACAAACAAATTCGAAATACATATATTATTATGGGGTTAGAAAATAACAGACTCTCCCCCTACCTCCCATCCGCCATCATTATCCTTTAGCCAGTATACCAACAATGTCAAACGGATGCAAACTATGAGTGTAATCTATGTATTTGTTCCAATCTATTTTGCATCAAACATATGTGTACTATTTCTAACTGTGCACAGTATTTCGTTAAATGTGAGTGAACACAAAAAAAGGAGTAAAGAAAAAGAAAAGAGGCCAGAGATTACTATGACCGATATAAAGAGAAAAATGAAAATTAAAACATAACAATATGATCTGTTCCATCAAAACTTAGATCATTAATCTTTATTTTTATTGTACGACATCTTAAAAAGTTCTTATTGACAGCCACTAATTTCTTATCTGACTATTATCACTTTTATTTTTAAAAATCTGAACAATTGCATTGTTAAATTACTTTAAAAATTCAAACATATAAATTGTCAGTAACGATGACACAGCTAGTTTCTATGTCTAATCAGGCAACATAGCACCCAGTTGCTGACAAAGCAAATGGAAAAAGTTAAAGATATATATGTGCCCATCATCATCATTCAGTTACAATAGTTTTTCATAGTAAACCCCTCACAAAGATAAAAATCTTTTACATTGAAAAACCCATTAAAAGAACAGCAAGTGAGACCATAAAACCGACCAAATACATTAAACCTCAGTGGTGCAATGGTAAAATCACCACAGAAAATAATGGGATTTACAAATGAAAACGATACAAAAGTCCACCGATACAACACACATGTAGAAACGTTTACAGGATGAAAAAAACTACAAAAACTATATGATCTACATTCAAAAACAAACCAACATCTAACAAAAGTAAACCCAGAGTGAGCATGAAGACCAATTTAGTGGACTTCACCATATTTTCAAGATTCACTGCTATGGTATTTGTCGTCTGCTGTACTGTTGACAGACACCATGAACTCGCTCTTACTGGAGACTTTCTGGGCCGACTCCAATACATTGCTCACCTGTTTGCCTCATACATAAACAGTGAAACAAAACCTTTGGGTCTAAACATTACGACAAAACAGACAAACAAACAAAACCCCACTTAACTTCCATTTGACCCTTAAGTCAGGAAAAGTATGCAAGAATCCTATCCTTTCCACAACTGTTTATGCTTCCTCAAAGATTGGAAACTTGGTTGAATTAAGATTAGCGCATGTACTCAGCCATGGGGAAGACGTCCATGTTGTTCCGCTTGAGCACAGGGCTCAATGCTCAAAAGAGTTCTTCAGACAAAAGCGAAATGATGTTTCCATCAACACTGAAGGATAAATATATATGAAAAAAACACACCTCTAATTACACATTATTTTCAGCTGTTCCACAGCATCGAAACACCTAAAATGTACCAGCAGAGACAAAGATGCACAGCATGAGACACATCCCGATTCCCAGGAACCTGAAGAAACCATTTCAGTCACCACATGGCCGGACAACGTTGCCCATTCATGGTCCACTTTCTGGCTTTAGGTGCTGTTTCCATGCCGCCGGTCAGCCCAGTCACTGTCCGTTTCCTCGATCAGTTCGTTCACCACTTTCTCCACATCCCCTTCATACTTGCTCAGCAGGGCCAAGGTGCGCTCGTTGTTGAAATACCCCATTTCCCTGATGCGCTGCAGTGGGCCGCTGAACTCTCCACTGTACACACCTGCTGATGGGGCCTGGGTCTGGGGACCTGAATAGGTGGTCTTGGGCATGTGGAATTCCTTCTCAACCAGCTTGAAATTGCTCTTCGGCATCACAAACTCCTTGTTGGAAGGACGCCAGGTGCTCTCAGGAAGCTTGTAGTCTGCTGGCTTGAACACGTACATAGATTCTTCAGGTTCATACTGTGGACAAAAAAAAAAAAAAACAAAAAGAGAGAGAGAGAGATAGAGACAGAGAGTGAGAGAGAACGAATGAAAAACTGTTACAAGCAATCCAAGAAGAAATTTCAAGCGAAGATCTTTTAATTCACAATTAATGGTACACAAGTAAGTGGAAAAAACACGAGCTTAAAGCGCAATTTCTTTTCAATAAATATACAATGTTATACAAAATGCAATCAAATAACAGCTTAATTCCCTGCAATTCTTTCCCTTTACTGTCTATCACCAGCAACAGAAGATTTTTTTTTAGGAAATTCTCACATCCATACACATCTGTTGTTGTTATTAATGGAATACTTTACTAAAACACACTGAAACAAACAAATTTACCAAGAAAAAGAACATTATATCAGAAATATATATACACACACACAAATGAAGTTGCATCCCTGCATTGAGTCACACGACAGGCAATGAAAGACTGAGGAACATACATAAACATAATTACATATCAGCGAGAGAGGGACGGAGGTAGGGAGAGAGAGAGGGAAGGAGAGAAGAGAGAGAGAGAGAGAGAGAGAGAAGAGAGAGAGAGAGAGAGAGAGAGCGCAAGCCCTTACAGAATCTCCACGCTGAAGGGTTTTGAAGATATCCTTGCCAGTCTTGTACAGCTGCTGAAGCCCACTGCTGGCCTTCTTGAAGGTGTTGGTCACAATGTCATTCAACTGCTGCTCTGGGTCCAAACTGATCACCAGAACAAAACAAAACCATTTTGAAGGGAGGAATGGAGACCTTCAACTCATGATGACTCACTAACTAAATAACCACTGTTGTCAGTTGGAGGCTTTATATTTGGCAGTTTATGTACGCGAAATCTGAACAGGCATCACTGACATGACTGGGCAGCAAGCCAATGCAAAGTCTCCTCCAGGACATGCACCTCCTAGCAACCTGATACCGATTGCTGTGGGGGCAACGGCAGAGAGAGAAATGGAGGCAAGAAGTGGGAGTTGGTGGTGGTGGGGGTGGGGGGTTCAGTATCTTTGGAACAAATGAAATAATGACTAACAAGTACAAAAAGGCCCTATGCTCCATATGAATGAGACAGAATCATGAAATTTAGGTTGGAAAATGGAATCTCCTTCCACATGATTTATGAGACAGCCACATTCAGTTGTTGAAAACATAACTTTTTCTCTCTCAATTTGTTTCCAAGGATATTTCGTAATGAATATTGGTACTCCTTATATGTATTGATCGAGTTGCTTCTTTTACATTACAGTTGTTTGGTCTTTCTCAGCTGGAGTAATGTTTGTATGTTGAGGTGTATGCACTTTCTTCCTTTGTTTGTAACTGTTTTTGACATTAAAAACAAACAAAAAAAATAAAACAAAAATATCCCCACAGCTTTCCACAATTTATTTGGTGTGTGTGGGTGTGTGAAGAGTTCATGTGTATGCTTTTCTAGGAGAGATAAGATTAAGATAATGTTGCTTATAGCCAGCCGACCGCAAGGCCATATCAGGCTGTCACCACGTTAAAATCAACTCACCAGTCATTAAAAAAAAAAAAAAAAAAAAAAACAACTTTCACACATCTTGTTAATGACATCGTACAAACGCACCAGAAACTTGTGTTAAAAATCTTTCTGTCCGTAAAATCTTATAATCAGATAAAAAATGTTAATCTCTCTCAAAAACTCAAGGATCACGTCAGGCGGGACATCCCTGAACAGGATATTCATGGACTCCGCCGTAAAATGTTTGTGTCTCACATTGTGCAAGTCCCACACTCTAAAAGAACATGTTTCATTGTGAGTGGTGCATGACATGGAATGCACCACGGAGCTTCTTCACTCTTTAAAAGGTAAGCATGGGTAAAATACGAATGGCCGGTGTGCAGCCGGCACAGAACCGTTTCCTCTTTAACGACCTCCCCGACGTGATGGGAGGAAGTCCTTAAGGTTTGGACGGATCTGAAAGAGTTTGTTAGTCGTCTGTGTGTTCCAATCCTCCTGCCAGAGGTCTCCACATAATCGTTAATTTTGGGTTTCACGTCTGAGCAGGGGATATAAATGTTGGACTGTTTCTCTCTTGTGGCGTTCTTGGCTAACGATCAACCATTTCGTTCCCGCCGATGCCAACATGACCAGGAACCCAAGCAAGAGTAATGTTGTAACCGTCCGCCTTCAATTGCTAAAAAGTTAAAAAAAAAGTAAAGTTCTGGATGCTGAAGGTTGCGGCCAGCTATAGCCTCCAAAGCTGACAGCGAATCCGACAGAACCAGAAAGTCCCTCTTCGAAGATTGTGATTTATCTTCAAAGCCAAAAACAGAGCACAAGTTCAGCAGAATATACAGAAGCATCTGAATGAATATGTTTCAACAGTATCTGAAGGAGCCCCAGGGCGTAGGCTGCACATGCCACCCCTCTTCAGACTTGGAACCGTCAGTGAAAACTTTTGATAGGATGGGGATTTGGAACAGAGCTCAGCATACAAAGCCTTGTACGCCGAGAGCTGGTAGACTCTTTGCGAAAAGCGCAAGATCGAAATGAATCTCTGGCGTGAAGAAGTCCACGGAGGTTGATCCGGATACTTAGAAAAATCCGACCAACCCTAGGTCTAGACCTGCATTCCGCACGTGAGGCTGCATACGAAGACCAAACGGCGAATACATTTCGGGTTGTTTTCAAACTTACTTTGGAACGGAAGGGACAAAGACACAGATAAGATAAGATAATGTTGCTTATAGCCCAGCCGACCGCAGAGGGCCACATCAGGGCTGTCACCACGTTAAAATCAACTCACCAGTCAAAAAAAAAAAAAAAAAAAAAAACTTTCACACATCTCGTTAAATGACATCGTCTACAAACGAACCAGAACTTTGTTAAAATCCTTCTTCCGTAAAATCTCAAATCAGATGAAAAATGTTAATTTTCTCTCAAAAACCCAAGGATCACGTCGGCGGGACATCCTGAACAGGATCTTCATGGACTCCGCTGTAAAAGTTTGTGTCTCACATCGTGCAAGTCCCAACCTCTAAAAGAACATGTTTCATTGTGGTGGTGCATGACATGGAATGCACCACGGAGCTTCTTACTCTTTAAAAGGTAAGAATGGTAATAATACGAATGGCCGGTGTGCAGCCGGCACAGAACCGTTTCCTCTTTTACGACCACCCGACGTAGATGGGAGGAAGTCTTAAGGTTTGGACGGATCTGAAAGAGTTTGTTATTCGTCTGTGTGGTTCCAATCCTCCTGCCAGAGGTCTCTCACATAATCGTTAATTTTGGGTTTCACATCTGATGCAGGGGATATAAGTGTTGGACAGTTTCTCTCTTGTGTGCGTTCTTGGCTAAACGATCAACCATTTCGTTCCCCCGATGCCAACAATGGCCAGGAACCCAAGCAAGGAATGTTGTAACCGTCCGCCTTCAACTTGCTAAAAAGTTCAAAAAAAAGTAAAAGTTCTGGATGCTGAAGGTTGCGGCCAGCTATGGCCTCCAAAGCTGACAGCGAATCCGACAGAACCAGAAAGTCCCTCCTCGAAGAATGGGAGATTATCTTCAAAGCCATACTAGAGCAATAAGTTCAGCAGAATAGACAGAAGCATCTGAATGTATATGTTCCAACAATATCTGAGAGGAGCACCAGGCAGTAGGCTGCACGGCCACTCCATCCTCAGACTTGGAACCGTCAGTGAAAACTTTTGATAGGATGGGAATTTGGACAGAGCTCGGCATACAAAGCCTTGTACGCCAGAGAGCTGGTAGACTCCTTACGGAAAGCTGCGAGATCGAAACGAATCTCTGGTGTGAAAAAGGTCCATGGAGGTTGATCCGGAACTTGGAAAAATCGGAAAACTACTCCCAGGTCTATACCTCATTCCGCACGTGAGGCTGCATACGAAGCCCAAACGGCGGAATACATTTCGGTTTGTTTCAAACTTACTTGGGAACGGAGGGTCAAAACACAGTCATAGGCAGGATTCTGCGGTTCTGAGAACAGTCGGATGTAATAATTCAAAGACAGTTTCAGCCTGCGATTGGACAGTGAAGGTTCACCTGCCTCTGCGTACAGGCTGTACACAGGGGTGGTGCGGAACGCTCCAAGACAGAGACGAAGCCCTTGATGGTGGATAGGGTCCAAGATTTTGAGGTAAGATGATCTGCGGAGCCGTACACAGCACAACCGTAGTCCAGTTTAGAACGGACCAGGGCTCTGTAGAGGTGCAACAAAGTTTTCTTATCAGCGCCCCAGTCGTGTGTGCTACGACCCGCAGAATATTCAGTGCCTTTGGCAAGCAGTTTTGAGTTTTTAATATGGCTGAGAAGTTAAGTTTTTGGTCAAAAATGACTCCCAGAAATTTGGCCTCTTTAACAGCTGGAATGGGGATTTCCCGACGTGAAGTTCAGGATCTGGAAAAAAACGACGGAAATTATGGAAGTGAATACACTGGGTTTTTGTAGCATGAAAGGTGAAACCGTTTTCATCCGCCCACTGATGGATTTTATCTACGCAAAGCTGGAGCCTGCGCTGGACACTCGGGTACAGGCTTCCAGTTGCGTAGACAGCAAAATCATCCACAAACAATGAGCAGTCTGAACCTGCTGAACTGATTTCACTATGTTGTTGATTTTAATACTAAAGAGGGCAGGAGACAGTATGCCCCCTGGGAACACCCAACTCCTGCTCGTGACATCAGAGAGAGTGGTGCCAACCCGGACCTGAAACTGTCGTTCTGCCAAAAAATTTTGAATAAAAAAGGAAGATGACCTCGAAAAACCCAGATCGTGGAGATCATGAAGTATCCCCGACTTCCAGGTGGTATCGTAGGCCTTCTCCAAGTCAAAGAAAATTGCCACTGCATGCTGTCTGTTTAAAAAAGCGTTCCTAAGTGTAGATTCCGAACGAATCAAATGGTCAACTGTACTACGATGTTTGCGGAACCACACTGTTCTTTCGCCAAAGGCCATCGGTTTCGAGTTTCCACATGTAGCCTAGCATTGACCATTTTCTCCATCAGTTTACAGACACAGCTGGTCAAAGCTATGTGGACGTAGTTAGATGGATTAGAAAGATCTTTTCCAGGTTTGGGGATGGGAATAATGAGGGCTGTCCGCCAAGAGGGTGGAAAGCAACCTGTAGTCCACACGTGGTTGTATACCTGTAACAGGATGTTTCAGACCTTCTTGCGGAAGATGTTTCAATAGTTGATAATGTATGTCATCTATACCTGGAGAGGAATCGCTGCAAGAGAGTAAGGCAGATTTCAGCTCGTTTAATGTAAAAGGAAGATTGTAGTCTTCCATGTTGTCGATGAAAAGTTGCAGGGAGATTTTTCTTTTAGGGGCTTGTGTGTTTGACAAAAGTGACTGATTTATTAGAAGAGGAGGAATTCTTTTCAATGGTTGAAGCAAGCAGATTAGCAACTGCTTTCTTCTCTGTTATTAAAGAATCTGAAAACTTGAGATGGTTCACAGTGGGACAGGTGTTCTTCCCTTTGATTTTCTTAATGAGTTCCACACTTTTTCTTAGAAGTTTTTGATGTCAGCCTGGAGCAGAAGCTTCTCCAGGACCGACGTTTACTGTTTTAAAAGTGTGTCTAGATTTAGCACGGATTTTGATGGGCTCGAGCGTTGGGACCCGAAGGTCGTTGGTATACCTGATGCTGAGCCCGTTTTCGAACTTTGGAAATTTGTTGGCAGTCTGAATCAAACCAGGGTGTTTTTGGCATTTGTAGTTTATCGGAAGACAACTGGGAATACAAGCTTTAGCACATCTTGATCACAGTGTTAGTCAGTGATCAGCTGGGTCCGGACTCGAAGAAAGTCAGTGTCCTGGAATTCTTTAGAATAGTGGTTGCTGAATAGATCCCAGTTTGCTTTCTTGTAATTTAGATGTTGAGAAACAGAGACGTGTTCAGTTATTACAGGTTGTAGAAGGACAGGGAAATGGTCACTTCCGTGCAGATCGTCATGGACAGACCACTCATGAGTCCAGGACCAGCGAGGGGTCCAAACCGACAAATCTAAACACAAAGTGACCATGAAGAGTGGAGGTAAGTTGCAGATCCGTCATTCAGACAACACAAATCCAGTCTGAAAGGACATCTTCAATCAGCAGACCTCTGGGTGACGTACCGGCACTACCCAAAAGATGGTTGACCGTTAAAGTCACCCAACAGCAAAAAAGGTCGAGGAAGTTCTCCTATCAGACTGACAAGGTCCTGACGACAAACCGGACGAAGTGGAAGATTAAAGGAACAGATTGTCACAGTCTTGTGGAGAGTGACTCTCGCAGCTACAGCCTGAAGGGAGGTAGACAAAGTGACAGGACTATACAACAAAGTTTTGTGTAGGAGAAGGGCAACACCGCCGACAATCCCACGTGGATGGTTGTGCAGGTTTTGAAAGTATATTAAAGCCAGAAAGAGTAAAGGTCTTCTGGCTTTGAATTTGGTTTCCTGAAGAGCCACGACGAAGGTTTTATAGATCGACACAGAAGCTGCAGCTCCTCAAAGTTGGAATTTAGTCCACGGTATATTCCAATGGAATATTGTTATTATCCATGGTGCGAGGGCGAAAAGGAGAGAGATCATGTCATCTCCTCATCAGCATCGCGGCCAATGGAGTGAACTTATTTTTTAGTTTCACTGGACTGTGTTGCTTGGACCCGCTGGCAGACTTGCCCCAGGTACAAAGCCTGGATTTGGAGAGTGGAGGTCTGGTTTGGAGATGGTGGAGGTTTTGTCCTAATCTCCACCATCTCCACACTGGTGAACTCCCTTGCCCGCACGGGCACTGGACAGAGGAGTTCGAAGTAGGGGTGCTGGTTTTTTAATCTGCCCAGCAGCAGAGTTGTAGACTGCTGGGCAGTCTGAGGGTGGCGATTTTTTGCCTCCACCAGGGGCAGTCACTTTGGTTTGGAAGGTGGTGGACCTGCTACCACCAGAACTGACAGATCTTTACTTGCAATGTTTCGAAAACATGAATTCATCAGTCTGCAGCAGACTGACCGAGTAGAAACTGTGGAACCTCTTAACAGCCGAAGCGTAGGAAGAAGCTGTCGGCGTCTGACTGCCCACAACCTGTTTCCGGCTTCAAAAAAAGAGATCTTCTTTTCCGTTTGACTCGTTGTATAGCAGATTCTGAATCCAAGAAGACAATTCGGGAAGAGGAGGGATGGTCGCCACCGCATTAGCACAATGGCCGATCATGACACGGCCCATCATGGGTTGCCTTGCAGCAAATACCACACACCTCCTGCCCAGAACAGCGGTCCCTGACAT
The DNA here is from genome assembly GCA_018398815.1 of Conus ventricosus. NCBI lineage: Eukaryota > Metazoa > Mollusca > Gastropoda > Neogastropoda > Conidae > Conus > Conus ventricosus. Next base: position 26,190,322 of record CM031596.1, on the reverse strand, counting down.
GGCCAAACTTCTGGCACCTAAAGCACCTCAACGGGGAGGAACATATAACTCAACCCGGACATTCAGGTAGCCGACTTTGATGACCGGAGGCAGCACAGGGTTGCAGAAGGTCAGAAGAGGGTGTTGGTGGCCACTCTCTCTGAACCCTTCTTTACCGTCACCCTGCGCACCTCCGTCACACCCTGGGACGCCAGCTCCGTTTTTATTTCCGCCTCTGAAACCCCGACCAGATCTCTGCATCTAATCACAACCTTTGGATGAATTTAATTGCTTATGGGAGTCACCCTGATCTCCCTATCCACAAGCTTTTTGCCTTCTGCAGCTGTTCAGATGTTTGTGTGACTTGCATTGAATAAGAAATGAACCATTTCCTCAACCTCTTGATGGACCGAGGGTCACCTGCTATACCTTGAAAGCCCTTTTGGATAGCAAATGGGCTCAAAGCTGAAAGGGGTCTTTCTTGCTCCGTTCCTTCCACAACGAGCCAGGAAGCCCAGAAACCTGTCTTCTGTCGTATCTCCATATCCGAATCGCTGTCAGAATCGAAATCTCCTGAAATAGGGATGCTGCCTTCCTCTTTTTTGGGGGGATGTGTTTGAAAAGCCATGTGTATTTTAGTATATTTCATCCCTCCCTTACCCACCCACCTTGGAGTCCAACTAAGGGGCCAGGGCCAAGACACCAATGTCTTGATCCCTTCCAGGCTTCGGGAGAGACATACGACAAGCAGAAGCAACCAACCCTATCCCCCCTGATCATGCTCAACTCCCGGGAACAGAGAGCTGAGCACTGCAGGGTTTACTTGGCCAGCTGGGGAACTGCCCGTCTTGACCCAACCCCAAGAAGGGAGCCGATTAGTACAACCCGGGCCAAAGTGTACTCCCTGTCTAGGAGAGGTCCGAGCCAAAGTGATGTGTTGAGAGCGCTGGCCCTCTCAATCACCAGGATCTCATTCCCCTCCGACACAGGTCGCACCGACGGCAAACGCGGCGGATCTTAAGGAGACCACAGAGAGAAAAGGAGTGTGGAAAAAAAGACTTGAAGGGAGACGAAGATAGAAAAGGGCCAAATAAGGAGGCAGAAAACAAGAAAAGGAGAAAGGCGGGTTACTCTTAGTCTGAGATCCTCACCCTTAGCCTATCTGACTGGGAAGCCCTACCAGGGGCATCAACTCCTTACCCGTTACGCTTAGGCCAAACAGCATCTGCACCTCTCAGGCCTAGAGCAGTGTGAAAAAACAGCCTATCTCCATGTATTGATGCCCCCGCCAGCAAAGCCTAAGGATCCTGGACCACGCAAACCTCCGACCACGACAAGGTCGCAACCCCCCGGAGGGGACAAGACACAGTCATAGGCATGATTCTGCGTTCTGAGAACAGTCGGATATAAAATTCAAAGACAGTTTCAGCTGCGGTTGGACAATGAAGGTTCACACCGCCTCTGCGTACAGGCTGTACACAGGGTGGTGCGGAACGCTCCAAGACTAGAGACGAAGCCCTTGATGTGGATAGGGTCTCAGAGTTGAGGTCTTGCAGACCGTACAACGGCACAACCGTAGTCCAGTTTGGAACGGACCAAGGCTCTGTAGAGGTGCAGCAAAGTTTTCTTATCAGCGCCCAGTCGTGTGTGTGCTACGACCCGCAGAATATTCAGAGCTTTCTGGCAAGAAGTTTTGAGGTTTTTGAGTGGCTGAGAAAGTTGAGTTTTTGGGGCAAAAGTAACTCCCAGGAATTTGGCTTCTTTACAACGGAATGGTGGACTTGTCTAGACGAATTTCAGGATCATCAAAGAATCGACGAAAAATTGTGGAAATGAATTGAATGAGTTTGGTACGGGAAAGTAAACCCGTTTTCCTCGGCCCACTGTTGGATTCTGTGACGCAAAGTTGAGTCGACGCTGTACACTGTGGTAAGAAGCTCCAACTGCATACAGCGCAAAGTCATCAAAAACAAGAGGACTCGGTGCCCAGGTTTACCGATTGGACAATGTCATTTAATTTTAATGCTGAAAAGGGCGGAGAAAGGATGCTCCCCTGAGGAACACCCAACTCCTGCCCATGGATGTCAGAGAGTGTGGTGCCAACACGCACCTGGAACTGTCGATCGCTAAAAAGTTTTGAATGAACAGAGGCAGGTGACCCCGAAAACCAAGTCTGTGCAGGTCCATGAGGACTCCTGTTTCCACGTGGTGTCGTACGCCTTTTCGAGTCGAAAAGATAGCGACCACATGCTGCTTGTTAACAAAGGCGTTGCGGATGGTGGTTTTCCAGACGGATTAGATGGTCAACCGTTCGAGTGGTACTTCCGGAAACCGCACTGTTCACTGGCCAAAAGACCATCGGTTTCCAGCTTCCACATCAGACGGAGTTGACGCAACTTTTCATCTGTTTACAGAGGCAGCTGGTCAGAGCATTGGGCGATAGTTGGAAGGGTTGGTAAGGTCCTTTCCAGGCTTTGGAATGGGAATGATCAGGGCTTTCCGCCAGGAGGGCAGAAAGGACCCTGTTGGTCCAGATATGTTTATAGACTTGGAGAAGAGTCTGGAGACAGCTTCTGGGAATGTTTCACAACCTGATAGTGATTGTCAATCCAGACCAGGGCAGAATCATGCAGGTTTGTAAAGCTGATTTGAGTTCAACGTTGAAAAAGGAGAATTATAGTTTCAGAGTTGTCCTGATGTGAAATTGTATGAGATTTCTTCGTCTAACCCTCTTTGTTTTCTTAAAAGACTTGCAGATTTATTTGAAGAAAGGGGGTTGTTGGATGGTGAGGCCAACAGATGGAAAGCTTGTTTGTTCAGTGATCAGAGCTCAGAAGTTCAAGTGATGAATGGAGGGGTTGGTTTTTCCTTTGATTTTTCTAATGATGTTCCAGACTTTTTTTTGGAAGTTTTAGATGTCAGTCTGAGGCAGAAGTTTCTCCAGGACCGACGTTTACTGTTGAAGTGTCTCGATTTAGCACGGAGTTTCAGTGATGGCTCTAGCGTTGGGACCCGAAGGTCGTTGGTATACCCGACGCTGAGCCGTTTGCAACTTTTGAAATTTGTGCAGTCTGAAAAGTTGAACCAGGGTGTTTTTGGCATTTGGAGTTTGTCGAAGACCACTGGAAACAGGTTTTAGCCACTTGATCACGGTGTTGAAGTCAGTGTATCTGCTGGGTCATGAGCTCTGAAAAAATCATGTCCTGGAATCTTTCTGTGAAATGTGGTTGAAAATAGATCCTCTGTTTGCTTGTCTTATAAATTGGGAGATTAGATGTTGAGAGACAGAGCGTGTTCAGTTAATATGGGCTGAAAAGAACAGGCTGTACACAGGGTGGTGCGGAATGCTCCAAGACAGAGACGAAGCCCTTGATGTGAGAGGGGACAAGATTTGAGGTAGACAGTTTGCAGAAGGCCGTACACAGCACAACCGTAGTCCAGTTTGAACGGACCAAGGCTCTGTAAGGTGCAGCAAAGTTTTCTTATCAGCGCCCCAGTCAGGTGCGCTACGACCCGCACGAATATTCAGTGCTTTCTGCAAGCAGTTTTGAGGTTTTTGATGTGGCTGAGAAAGTTAAGTTTCTGGTCAAAAATAACGCCCTAGAATTTTGGCCTCTTTGACAGCTGGAATGCGAGATTCCCTACTTGAAGTTCGGATCTGGAAAATACTGACAGAAATTAGGGAAGTGAATACACTGTGTTTTTGTAGCAGAAAAGTTGAAACCGTTTTCCACCGCCCACTGATGGATTTTATCCACGCAAAGCGGAGCCTGCGCTGGACACTTGGTACAGGCTTCCAGTTGCGTAGACATGCGAAATCGTCCACAAACAATGAGCAGTCTGAACCCTGCTGAACTGATTGAACAATGTTGTTGATCTAATGCTAAAGAGGGCAGGAGACAGTATGCTCCCCTGTGGAACACCCAACTCCTGCTCGTGGACATCAGAGAGAGTGGTGCCAACCCGACACTGAACTGTCGTCTGCCAAAAAATTTTGAATGAAAAGCGGAAGATGACCTCGAAAACCCAGATCATGGAGATCATGAAGTATCCCCGACTTCCAGGTGGTATCGTAGGCCTTCTCCAAGTCAAAGAAAATTGCCACTGCATGCTGTTTGTTCAGAAAGGCGTTCCGAAGGTAGATTCCAGACGAATCAAATGGTCAACTGTAGTCCGATGTTTGCGGAAACCATCACTGTTCTTTGCGCAAAGGCCATCGGTTTCGAGTTTCCACTGAATCTAGCATTGACCATTTTCTCCATCAATTTACAGACACAGCTGTCAAAGCTATGGGACGGAGTTTGATGGGTTAGAAAGATCTTTTCCAGGTTTGGGAATTGGATAATGAGGCTTCGCCAAGAAGTGGAAAGAACCAGTAGTCCACACATGGTTGTAATACCTGTAGCAGTATGTTCAGACCTTCTGCGGAAGATGTTTCACAGTTGATAATGGATTTCATCTATACCTGGAGAGGAATCGCTGCAAGAGAGTAAGCAGATTTCGGTTCGTTTAACGTGAAAGGAGATTGTAGTCTTCCATGTTGTCTGACGAAAGTTGCAGGGTGATTTTCTTTAAGGGCTTTGTTTTTGACAAAACTGACCTATTTGTTAAAGAGGAGGAATCTTTTCAATGGTTGAGACAAGCAGATTAGCAACTGCTTCTTCTCTGTTATTAAAGAGCCGAAAACTGGAGAGGTCAACAGTGGGACAGGTGTTCTGTCCCTTTGATTTCTTAATGATGTTCCACACTTTTTTCTTGGAAGTTTCGATCAGCCTGGAGCAGAAGCTTCTCCTAGACTGACGTTTACTGATTTTAAAGTGTGTCTCGATTGGCACGAGTTTCTGATGGCTCGAGCGTTGGGACCCGAAGGTCGTTGGTAATAAACCCGACGCTGAGCCCGTTTTCGAACTTTGAAATTTGTTGGCAGTCTGAATCGAACCAGGGTGTTTTGGCATTTGGAGTTGTCGGAAGACACTGGAATACAGGCTTTAGCACATTTGATCACAGTGGTTAGTCAGAGATTCGCTGGTCTGGACTCTGAGAGAAATTCAGTGTCCTGGAATTCCTTAGAAACAGTGGTTGCAAATAGATCCCGTTTGCTTCTTATAATTAAGATGTTGAGTGACAGAGACGTGTTCATTATTACGGGTTTTAAGGACAGGGAAATGGTCACTTCCGTGCAGATAGTCATGGACAGACCACTCATAGTCCAGGACCAGCGAGGGGTCACAAATCGACAAATCTAAACACGAAAGTGAACCTGTGGAAGAGTGGAGGTAAGTTTGCAGTCCGTCGTTCAGACAACACAAATCCAAATCCGAAAGAACAGCCTCAATAGCAGACCTCGGATGACGTACTGACACTACCCCAAAGAGGATTGTGACCGTTAAAGTCACCCAACAGCAAAAAGGTCGAGGAAGTTCTATCAACTGCAAGGTCCTGACGACAAACCGGGACAGATGTGGAAGAGATGAAAGGGAACAGATTGTCAAGTCTGTGGAGGTGGACTCTCGCAGCTACAGCCTGAAGGGAGGTAACAGAGCGACAGGACTATACAGCAAAGTTTTGTGTATGAGAAGGGCAACACACCCGACAGTCCCCAACGTGGATGGTGTGCAGGTTTTGAAAGAATATTAAAGCCAGAAAGAGTGAAGGTCTTCTGGCTTTGAATTTGAGTTTCCTGAAGAGCCACGATGGAGGTTTTATAGATCGACACAGAAGCTGCAGCTCCTCGAAGTGGAAATTTATGTCCACGATAATTCCAATGGAATATTGTACTATCCATGGTGCAGAGGGCGGGAAAAGGAGAGCGATCAGTAATCTCCTCATCAACGTTCCCTTCCAATGGAGTATTTATTGCTTAGTTTCACTGGACTGTGTTGGTCTTCGACCGCTGGCAGACTTGCCTGCAGGTGACAAGGCCTGAGTTTGGAGATGGTGGAGGTCTGGTTTGGAGTGGTAGGTTTTCTCATCTCCACACTCAGTTGAACTCCCCTGCCTGCACGAGCACTGCTCAAGGGAGGTCGAGGTGGGAGGGCTGGCTTTTGATCTGCCCAGCTGCAGATGGAGTAGACTGCGAGCAGTCTGGGGATGGCATATTTTTTGCCCCCATCAGGGGCAACTACTTTGGGTTGGGAGGTGGTGGATCTTGCTTCCACCAAAGCTTATCTGTCTGCCTTGCAAAGTTTTGGAAAAAGTAAAATCGTCAGTCTGGCAGCAGACTGAACGTGTCGATACTTTTTTTTACCGCCGAAGCGTATGAAGATGCTGTTGGCGTCTGACTGCCAACAACCTGCCTGCGGGCTTCAAAAAACGAGATCTTCTTTTCTGTTTTAACCTTTTGGATGGTTGCTCTTGTATCCAGACAGGGCAGTTGCGTGAAGAGGAGGGGTGGTCGCCACCGCAGTTTTCCACAATGCGCGGGTCTTTACACGGCCCATCTGGGTTTCCTTGCAACAAACCCCACACATCCTCCTGCCCAGAACAGCGGTCTCTGACATGACCAACTTCTGGCATTTGAGCAACGCATTGGAGACGGAACATACATTTGTATATGGACATTCAAATATTCTACTTTGATGACAGAGGTGCACAGGGTGCGAATGTCAGAAAAGGCGTTGGTGGCCACTCTTTCTGCACCTTTTTTCACTGTCACCCTAGCACATCTGTCACACCCTGGATCCAGTTCCGCCTTGATCTCTTGCCTCTGAGACACCTCATAGATCTGGCATCGAATGACTCCCTTAGAGGAATTCAGCTGTTTATGGGGGTCACCCGGATCTCTCGTCTACCAGCTTTGTAGCTTTCAGCAGCTGCTCCAATTGTTTTTTAGTTTTACATTGGATGAGAAATGGCCGTTTCTGAGTCGCTTAATGGACATCGCTTAATGGACTGTGGGTCTCCTGCAATACCTTGGAACCTTCTGTATTGCAATGGCTTAGTGCAGAAGAGAGTTTGTCCTGCTCCTTACTTCCTGATTAACCTATGGACCAAAATCCTGACAACTGCCTGCTTCATTTTCAGATCAGTCTCCATCGGACTCCTGTGACGACCTTTGCGAAATTAACTGCACTTTCCTTTTTTGGGGGATGATGTTTGATTGAAGTCATATTTATAGGCAAAATTTCATCTCTCCCTACCCACTCCACCTAGGAGTCCACTAAGGGCCAGGGCCAAGACACTGTCTTGACCCCTTCCAGGCTTCAGAGAGACATACGACAATACAGAACACTACTACCCTATCCCCCCTGATCATGCTCAACTCCCGGGAACAGAGAGTCGAGCACTGCAGGGGTTCACTGGCCAGCAGGGCAACTGCCTGTCTTGACCCAGCCCCAATAAGGGAGCCGATTAGTACACCCGGGCCAAAGTGTACTCCCTGTCTAGAGAGGTCCGAGCCAAAGTGATGTGTTGAGAGCACTGGCCTCCTCAAGCACTGGCCCTCTCAATCACAGGATCTCATCCCCCTCCGACACAGTCGCAACGCACGGCCAACGCGGCGGACTTAAGGAGACCACAGAGAGAAAAAAGAGTGTGGAAAAGAAGACTTGAAGGGGAGACAAGATAGAAAAGGGCCAAATAAGAATGGCAAGAAACAGAAAAGGATGGAGGGTTACTCTTAGTCAGGTCCTCACCCTTAGCCTGTCATGGGAAGCCCTACCAGGGGCATCAACCCTTACCACGTTACGCTTAGTGGCCAGGCAGCATCTCGACTTCACAGGCCTAGAAGCAGTTTGAAAAATCCAGCCTATCTCCAAGTTTGATGCCCACCGCCAGCAAGCCTAAGGGATCACTGGACCGCGCAAGCCCTCCGACCACGACAAGGTCGCAACCCCCGAGGGTCATTGCAAGAGAGAAACTGGTGAACTGCTTCAAGTGAGAAGACTACGTCCACTTTGTATACACTCGCGGCGTGCACGGACAGAGTTTGCAGTCTTCATTGCCTGGGGCGAGGATAGTGCACCGGACAGTAGTTTGCAGTCTTCATCGCCTGGGCAGAGGATAGAAGTCAGGATGAATGGCGATAGAACCTGGCAACTGGTTTTTGGCAAAATTCAGGAGGACAGAAGAGACATCTATCGGTTCAAAGGCCACATCTCCGGTAAGGCCACTAACACATGAGTTCACTGCAGTACCTCCCCGAAGCCAGAGAAACGATAAGGGCCGTCTGAAGTGTGACTTCAGAGAATACTCCCTGAGGTTCCTAAGGAAGCCTCAGGGAGGAGAGACTAGGAGGAGGTCCCATGCCAGAGGGTTCTAGCTTCTTGTAGAGTGGCGCCCCTAATAGGATCCCGCAGGAAAAGGTCATCCGCAAAGTATGGGCCGCCTAACTGGTGGATGGTAGTGCAGACAGCAGCCCTGTGAACTCTCACAGAGGAGGCTGCAAGTTTTTTTTTCCTGAGATGAGAGAAAGGCAAGGTGGTTCGCTAATTCAAAGTTAGAGGGGGAGTGAACTGACATCGCATGGGAGGAGCACCAAGAAAGCCAGATGTTCCAGTGGACACTGTATTATTATTACTGGCATAGACAACCGTTATTTCTGGCATTCCTCTAGAATCGCCAGGTAAGAATATTGAGATAGCAACACTACATTTAATATCAATTTGTGTGCAAGCAGTATTTCAATTGGTTTTGTTAAACGCTTTATTTCTATCATTTTTTTTCGTGTGTAACGGAAGTGGTGGGGGTGGGGTAAGGTAAGTATCAAGTTACTTTTGACATTTATGTGTGTGTGTAGCACTGTGTGTGTGCATACGTGTAAATGATACTGTGTTGAGTCACAACCAGATAAGTACTATTTGTTATAGATCTTTAGCTTTAAACTTGTTATGCCAGATACCTTATCATCATCTGATGGTCTTGTTTGATTTGATCATTTTTGTCAGACTTAGATCATTGTACAATATTCATTATAGTGTGACATGTTATATAGTGTTATAAAAAAAAAAAAATCAAGTGGATACATACATAGGCAATGACAAGCTTGGCATCATAATTTGATTGAAGCAGACCACAATCCAAATTCTTGTACAGAAACTTGCACAGGCCTCCAATTATGCTAAAGTTGAATAGTAGATCAGCTTGGTTCAGTAAATTACCAACATCACTTTTATCTTAAAGTTTTTACTATATTTTAGGCATTGTTCTGTTGTGAAGGTTAAAGTGGACATTGATTATAGTTTAAATTAACTGATATTTATAAAACTGTGTAACATTTTGTCATTTTAGCTTAAGTTCAATATTCAAAAGTGTAACTGTAGGGATTTTTACTTTGTTCTGACCAATGCTGTAAAAAGAACCACAACAGCAAAATAATTTTCTGAAGTGATGTTGTTGTTATTTACGTACATGCTGTTTAAGCCTCAATATTTATTACCATGCGGAGTCAGACTATTCATGCAATTTCCTGGAATAGGGAAGTTAGAAGTATAGAGTATTGAACAGAACAGCCACAATATAGTAGCTGACACTGAAATATAGACTCCTACATTTCATCAATTTAGTACTGACATCAGATATTCCCATGCAAAATTGATTTGTATACATGAAGACAAGAAGGATTTTCACTGCTCTTTGTATTTGTATGTAGCTTACCCAACTGAATCCTTGAGTATGCAAAACTTAATTTTTTTTTCCGGTGGTGGTGAATCACAGGTGGAAGTGGTACCAGAAGATGCTGAAGGGAACCATTTCAACCCAGGGCAGTATTTGGACGATGGCCATGGTATGTGTTAATCAGAGACAGTGCAGACATACATGTAGTGAGTTGTATATAATGCACATTTCTAGAAATAGGTTTTTTGATCTAATCCTATCATTCCTAATCAAAGAGTTAGACACTGAGGAAATGACTGTGTGCTGTATGAATGTCAAGGACACTGTCAAGTTGTTTTGATTTCTGTCTAGCACAACCATAAAATGAGACAGCTTCCATGAGGAGGGGGTAAGACCAGGGGAACATGTCCCAACTTCCCTAAACAAAACATCATTCACTCTCAAGTGCTATCTTCAAGAGTATAAGAAATTGTACTAAATGTAACAGTAAGGCTGTTTGGCAGAAGATTTTTGTGAGAGTTGTGGAAGAACTGAGAATGTGAGGAACATGGGAAGAGGGGGTTTGGGACCGATATGTCAGTGGCAAGTTAGGTATTGTGTGTCACATGGTGGGCACTGGACAAGTCACACTCATTCACAGTGGAATAACTCTTCAGTTATGAACATTCTTTTGCAAATCCATTCTTTAGCAAATCAACACATTGTATCTCAAAGATGCAACATGTCAGTATGAAACAATAGCTGGAAATAACAGCCACATTAACCACTTTAGATACTTTAACAGAAATTAACCAGGTTGCTGAGCTACAATCTGTGTGACAGTCTTGTTGTCAGCATTGTAAAAACATAGCATAATATATTTTTATGAGAAATGTCTGTTTACTTACTGTCTTGTATTTTCATAAGAAATGTCTGTTTATTCACTGTCTTAAAAAGTAAAGAAAGGTATTGTTAACAACAAAATATGCATTTTTTCCCGTTGGTTGTTCTGTTCCTTATTTGAATAAAGAGCAAAAATGTTGCTGGTAAGAAAATGTTAGAAAACACACATACTGTACACTGTTTTTCTATGTGTGTGTGTTTTCTAAATTCATACAGCTATTACAACATACAATGACAAGAGAGAAAAATGGAAAAAAAAAAACAAAAAAAAAGCAAAACATAAGAATAATGTTCACTTTAATCCAAATGCACAAATTTTCACATCAACTTTCCAATAAGTCAAAGGAACAAGCCACATGCTGCAGCACTGGCCACTTCACAGGTCAAAGCACTTGATGGATCCAGCGCAGGGAGAGACTCCATAAAAAGCCTGAAGCCGTTACAGAGCAAAACGTCTGTGAAAGGTCCCACAGAGACTTGCCAATCTGAAAAAAGAAACAAGGACTGGAGAATGATGTTGGCCAGGAAACAAGAAGATTGAAAAAAGACAACAAAAAAACCCCTGTGGAACTGGTTGGGAAGAAATCCAGAGAGTTCAGTTAGAGTCAAAGAAAATTACCAGTTGAAGTAGAGCTTCTTGAAATGATAAAGGCTAACCAGAAAAGAAGATGCCAATCTAGAAAAGGAAGAGGCCAATCTGGAAAAGGAAGACGCCAATCTGGAAAAGAAAAAGTTAGAAACAAAGAAATTACAAGCTGAAATAGAGGTTTAGAAAACAAAAGAGAAGAGAGTGAATCTGTATTATCAGGCACTTCATTTAGAAGACAGCTGAACATACCAAGTGATTCAGGGGTGCAACAACTGGTGAGGAGCATGAATATCCCTCTGAACATGCCACCTGTGTCTCCAGAAGAAGGGGGAGGATGTGCAGACAGATGAGTGACATTGATGTGTTCTAAGTCAGTTTAATGCATGTTTGTCTCCACCCTGACCCCCTTTCCCTTCTCCCTCCCTCCCTCTCTCTCTCCCACACACACATATAGAAGTGTTTAAAAGTCAGTTAAATGCACCTTTTTTTCCCCATCCCCTTCTCCTCTCTCGCACACACATATGTATATCATGTTTAAAACTCAGTTTAATGCATGTTTGCATGTCTTTTATCTTGAAATGAAAGAGGAAAGCTTGCTCTTACTTAGACTTACTTAGAATTAGTTTTGTGCTTTCTTATTACCGTATAAGAAAATGTGTTAAGGTTGAAAATAACAAAGCCTTTGTTGTGAATATCCAGGGCCCACAGTTCTGGAGGCGAAAAATTTTGTCTCCTTTGTAGCCTCACAGTAACACTGTGAAAATTATTCACATAAGACTAGAGCATTACATTAAATGAACATTCATATTTCCCACCTCAGATGTACCGAAAGTGAATGGTTGCAGACAGGAGGGAAAAAAAAAAATCACGCAGAAAAACACGCAGAAAAACAAACAGGTTTTGAAGACATGCCGATTGTATTCAGATTCAGAATGTCTGGCTCATATGATTAACTAGTATCAGGTGATAGTATGTTAAAGATAATAAATATTGTGGGAAAAAAACATTCATGTGGATGATTTGACTGGCTCATATGATTAACTAGTATCAGGTGATAGTATGTTAAAGATAATAAATATTGTGGGAAAAAAACATTCATGTGGATGATTTGACTAACGACGAAACGTAGCACAGGTACACATTGCTTTGACTTCTACTTATTTGATAAAGATGCCATCCATCAGAAGTTAGATTATTCAATTTATTGTATACCTCACTTTCCATCATTCCTTGCATCCAACATATTTTTCATATACTCATACATGTACAACTGCATATAAAAGCATGAGCACACTCAACGTGTTTCCAACTTTGCGAAAGAAAGGACTGATACTATAAACAAGTACTGGACATCTTTATTGTTATTTAACACATGCAGACCTTTAGCCTTTCCTCCCTCAGCTTGCAAGTAAAGACTGCTATCTTATTAATAAAGAAAGAGAGAGCAAAGTGTACAAAAACTTACCATGGGAAAGCCTTTAACGTGCTAAGCATGATGGCCATGTCGTAGCCTTGATGACAAAAAGGCCGTCTTCTGTAAGCCTATATCTGGAAGGGGGGGGGGGGGGGGGGGGGGAGACCCAACAAACATTGTCATAAATGCATATGGGGAGCACGATGTACACAAAAGCATGAATCATCAAATTTATCAAGCAAAAATGTAAAGGTCGACAAGTAAATAACCACAGTGCATGTCTACAGGTTTTCTCACAAGACCGACTTGTTTTAAAGGAGACGCAGTCGATGTAAAATTGGAACAAATGACAGGAAGGATTTGGGCTTTGTAATAAATACATCAATGGACGAAAGTAATCAATGGTGAATATCACAATACAGATGAACACATGATAGCTGCTTCATAACACCAATGGGAAATTTTCTTTTACCAACATCTATACAGTTGAAAAAAAAAATTGAAATGGTATTACTTTCTAGATCTATATGTAGGAGCCAATGCTACTTCATCAGACTTATATATTCCACTCAAAATATGTTCAAGACCAACGTCAAGTTTGTGGGCATTTCACAGGATACAGAATACCGGGAAATCTACACAAAACATTACTGAATAAACTGCAACTTGATCGATTTTTAATGTTAACATAAACCAGCCTGATGAAGACAAGAAGAATCTATCATGCAGTTATTTGTAAACAAATCTGCAGTTTCTACCATTTCTTTAAAGCTGTGTTTCAAAGTGGACCTTCACCTCGTATGAGTCTTATAGTAAAATATACAGAAACAGATTTTTTTTTAAAAAGGAGATGAAGGTTGCTTTATGTTCATTCTAACTATCCAAGCAGCACATGACAGTTTTTCCGATTTGTCAGTTTCTTAAAAAAGTAACTCTTCCTTCTTTACTTTTGACTGCAACAGTTTCTTTTTTAATGATGATCAATGAGAATCAGCATGGTTCAATGGTAGTTAACAATGTACAAATAGCATTACATTCAGATCTGTGTCTATATCAGTATATGTGACAGAGCTGCACCATAAGCCTTTATAATATCAACCGACAAGGTATCAACACTTTAATGCACCTTGGCCAAGACGTTCTAGCAACGTGTATGGCAAAGAAACTTTCTTTGAGGGGCTGAGAAAACTTAATTATGTGATGCCAGTCCTTTCATCTGACTCATTATTGAGCCAGCAACACACTCAACTCTGCATACAGTCAGCTAGGTCTGAAATTTTCCTCTCATGGGACACAAAATCACACCTCTCATCTGCTAATGCTAACAGGTGGGACACAAAATCACACCTCTCATCTGCTAATGCTAACAGGTGGGACACAAAATCACACCTCTCATCTGCTAATGCTAACAGGTGGGACACAAAATCACACCTCTCATCTGCTAATGCTAACAGGTGGGACACAAAATCACACCTCTCATCTGCTAATGCTAACAGGTGGGACACAAAATCACACCTCTCATCTGCTGATGCTAACAGGTACACCATGGTGGCTGGTAGTTGTCAATTGGGAAAAGGTTACTTTCACAAATGTGCACAGGCCTGATTAGGTGACAAAATGACAGGTGACAAAATGTATGTTCCATTTCATCTCCTACATTTGTCAGCATAGCACGTAGCAGCACAGGAATAACAGAGTGTCATCTGACCTTCCGTCAGAAGAACAGTGTATCAGAAGAATAGTGTATCAAATTTAAATGTTACATACAAGTGTACAATGTTCTGTATATCATACTTTGTCCACACACACAAAAACACTAATTAAATTAAGATTACACCCCATGAGTACACACACACTTAATTAATTTGAATAAATGAATGCAAGATGACATGTGCATGTGTGCATGCACACACACACACACACACACACACAGAGTATATACGCAAACAGTTGAATTCCTTTTTGCTTTATTTGACAACTGCACGATTACATATGTGTACACACACACACACACACACAGACCTGCCTACTTGGAATTTTTCCGTTCAGTAGCACAGCCATCAACTTTCAGTAGCATGGCACATTTTTCAGTAGCACCCACAAGTGACGGCAAAAGGACTGCATACCACCCCTGTGCTTGCGCGCGCACACACACACACACACACTTCACACACACACACATCCAGTACATACAACATAGGCAACTTTACTTGGAGAAAGTGGTGAGAATCGATGCGTTTTTTGCCTGAGCTGAAACGTACTGCTTATGTTTCGCCGATTGAACGTGACGACGACAATTGTCTCTACCGCCATGATTCACTGAGAAGTCTGCATGGCAGAGTTTGCAGTATGCATGGGTCGCACCGAGTCGACTTTTGACGATGCAAGGCCACTCCTCCGTGTAAGCTAATTTAAAAACTTGTGCGGCAGGCCGACGTTTTTTCTTTGGACAAGTTGGTGCATCCGATGATTTTCGTTTTCTCGTCCAAGTTCGTTTTTCTTCATCTCCCGATTCGCTACTGCTGCCCACCATTTTTTTCAGAGAAAGTAACACGAACGCATGCGCAGTCACTTTTCTTAAAAACGGAAGTAACCAGATTATCGCTCGTCTGTCGTCTGCTCGTGGAAGCAGACGAAACCGCGAATGGCACAAGCGAAAATAAATGCGTAGGCAATTTTGTGTTTTTTCTGTAGCAACGTTAAGGCAGCCGTTAGCAAAGCCTTATTTTCCGTAGCTGCTACTGCCAAATCGTAGCAGTAGGCAGGTCTGCACACACACACACAAACACACACGCACATACACACACACAACTAAAGACAGTAAACACTCACCTCGACGGAGGCAGAAGAGGACGCAATCTCCTCTCTGGAGATCCCCGAAACACCCAACTGTCCTCGAGTGTAGTTGAGTCATGAACTGACCCCGGCATCACGACACAATTCCTGATTATCATATCAGCGTCACAAATTAACTGAATATTCCCATCACGACACAATTCTTGATTATCATATCAGCGTCACAAATTAACTGAATATTCAACGAGTGATTCCCTCGTCTATCCATATATACTTGTTCATTTTCCTGGGGTGCAGCAATGCGAATATGGGTGCAGTCAATGCACCCTATGACATTAGGAAAATTTGCCATCCGGAAAAACTGCTCCATAGTCTGTTGGCTGTCTCCACTGTTGACACGCGAACATACTCATCCAGCCTGTTTGCGAATGCCCCGGAAACTCTGTTTATTACTCGACACACTGTGCATGTCGACTCCAAACAAATCCCCAATTACTTCCTGAAAACACCCACTGGCATAAAAAATGCAGTGCAATCAGTTGCTGCATGAGCGGGGTTAGCGAGCCTAGCCGTTAAAACGGGTGATCAATGTCATCCTCAATCACATCGCACAGGTCTAAAATGTCTGCCCCTCGAAATCTGAATCTCGAGCATAATTCTACATCATCATACACATCAAAAGGGTTTGTCCGATACCTAAAAATTCTCTCTCGCCTCTAATTTCGGAGCTAGATTCCCCTCTCCCAAACGTACATGCAAACTTCCCGGGCAACCTTCGTGAACACCTATGAGGCTTGAGCCAGATCGAAGGGAAGGGCCCTGAACTGGAAGACCTGGTCTTTCCAAACAGTCCTCAAAACAAACCAGAGATACTTCCTGTCCCTTGGGTGGATCAGGAGGTGGAAGTACGCATCTTTCAAGTCGTTGGATACCGCCCAGTCGCCCGGGTGCATGGCATCTCGGATTGACATGGGGGTTTCCATCCGAAAGTGGAGGTCTCTGAAGAACCTGTTCAAGGGTGGAGGTCCAGAACAGGCCTCCAGCCCCCTGAAGCTTCGAGGACCACAAAGATTCGGCCATAAAATTCTGGAGAAAGGTAAGGTTCATGAGGTTCAGGAATGTGAATCTCCCCACCCTTTATCTCCTGAAGAAAGGGGAACCTGCATCCATGGCGACCAAGATGTGTGCAGCAGAATCTTGGACGAGCTGCACACGGGATGCAGGGACGGGATCAACAGAACTGCAGGTAAGTCGATCACCGTGCGAATGTAAGGGTGGTTAGAATACAGGCATGAGATCGACAGAACTGCAGCTGAGTCTATCACTATGAGAATGTGAGGGGGGCGAGCATCGCTTGCCATCGCTGCATGAGCAAGGGCTTGCCGTCACCTCAACAGAACCGCAGCCGAGTTGGAGACCCCCAGAGAAAATGTTAGGGGGGTGAGCATGGCTTGCCATTACTGTGTGAGCAAGGGCTTGCCCTCACCTCACCACATTAGCTGTAGGGACCCCCGGAAAGGAAGAGAGCAAGAAGGGAGAGAGAGCATTGAAGAGAAAGAGAGGGGTTTGGTACGCTATAAAAAGCGCTGGCCTGCGAGTTGGAGAGATCGATGGACAAAATCGTCTGAACCCTGGCTTTGCCACGCTTTGGTACGCTATAAAAAGCGCTGGCCTGTGAGTTGGAGAGATCGATGGACAAAATCGTCTGAATCCTGGCTTTGCCACCCAAATGCTTCATGTTTCTCCCTTCAGGTGAAAGTATACGCAAGAACAACGAAATCAGCAGCGACAACCAATTGATTACGAGAAAAAGTAAATAAATACTTAGCTGCTCGGAGTGCACGAGGCTAGCAGGGAATATGGCTGCCGAGAACAGTGGAATGATCTGCGCATGCTCAAGGCACGAGGTCCCTTCTGGGTTCTTGTCCGTACAGATTTTACAGTGTGTGAGGCAGGGATAGCAAACCGCTGTCACTTATTGCATTAGTGAGCCACGGTATAGTATGTGTAATAATACTTTTGTACTTGTCTACCTCATCTGGTCACACTGAAAACCATCTGTCACACCAGCCTCAAATGCACCCCTCTTCCTGAGAAACCTGCTTCCCCTAAAATAGGAATCAGCTTCAATATGGGGTACTGTACACTTTTATTCTTTAGATGGTAAATAAAATAGTTCGAACGTATACACGCATCATTCTGTTAATGTGATAGTTTCCCCCTACTACTCTGATGGACACATGTTCATTTATAAAAAGAGTTACTGATTGTATTCTTACTAGGGTTTCAAGATATTCCTGCTTTCTCTTTTTTCAAAATCATTTTCCCTTAAAAATTGACTAAAAAGTTGGAAAACAAGAAACAAAATAACATCTTTCTGTTCAAACAAATTGCAAAAACAAAAGGCTACTGTACCTGTCTGGATCTGCAACAGCCCTCTCTTCTTCAAACTCTTGAGGACATTTCAAGTCCGTTTGATGAATGTTGGAAACATCAGGATCTTTGGGGTCTTGTGTGCTAGATCTGAAAGAATGGCTCTGACTTTGTGAGGCTTCAACTTCCTGTGATGGTTTTGGTATGTGATCCACTGCTGCGCAGGCCTCCAGCTGGTTGGAGCTTGCTTCTGTTACCCAAGGAAGATCTTGCTGTGCACAGCCGTCTTCTTCTTGTTCCTCTTCAGTAACTGCAGTTCTTTTCCCCTCCACCTTTCTTTCTGGTCTCCCAAGTGACCTAAAATAGCTGACCGCATCCAACATTTCTTTAGATGAGTCAGGTTCTTCTTCAGCCAAATGCAAGTGGTCATCTGGGTTCTGGTCTAGGATTCCCAGTTGGTTGCAGGGTGTACTACTTGTCTCCTCTCCTTCAGTCTGAGGCAACACATGAACGATCTCCTCTCCTGAAGCCATGCAGGATGTACAACTTTTCTCTACCTTCTCTTTCTCTAACCTTCTCCTTCCAAACTCCGGCGTAAAAGTCACGTGATGAAACCTTCCAAACACCGGCATCAAACTCAACTCACGAAGTCCCTTCTCAACAGGATTCATTTCACGATCTTTATCCAACTTATTTTTAAGGGCATTTCCCTTTTCCAATAGACGTTGCAGACTGACTGGATCCAAGGGTTTGGAGGTGTCGAAGCAGTCTGGCACAATGACAACAAAATCTTCATCACTACTGGACTCATCTGTAAGGCTGCCGAGTGAACTCGCATCATCTCTCTGGCACTGAGTAGATTGATGTATGCGCACACCTGCACACACATATTTAGCACTTTTATTTTCCATAAAGACATAACCTCTCTAGAATTCAGAAATGTACGTTCAACACATAAGTGCCATACGCGAAGTGAGAAGCACAAGCTGTGTACTTGTCACACATTGTAGCCGACTGAATCACTGGAACCAGTGATGTTTCAGCAACATTTCGACAAGTTTTACGTGGGTGATGTTTATAAAGAAACCCCAGTTGTGACTTCCTATTCCAGACACCCAAATTCTGTTCAACAATGATAGCAGAAGTACTGACTTTCATTTCACTAACATAGAAATAGCAGATTTATGAGGAATTACTAACAGCAAAGAAGTTAAAAGAGTGTTCCATGGTAACTTTCATACAGAAACAATCTAGTAATTGTGAATATATTGGAAATCGATATCAACAAAATCGGTCTTGTTGAAAACTTATCTGCTTAAGTTTGTGAAGAAGTTGTATCAATATAAGTATGAAGTTGCAGATCAACTAAGATCTTTTTTAAACACTGAAAAGGTAAAATTATGGTACTGAACTGGAAATATATTGAAATCTGATCATTACTGCAATCATTTTTGGCTATAAACAGTGATGGATTAGCCGGTCATGTTTAGTATCATTGAGAGAAGTAAGAAAAGTCCAATGTAGATCATTTTATACCTAATTTGTTTGACTATTTCATACCTAATTTGTTCGACCATCTTTTTTTTCCTTTTTTTCTTTTTATCAAATGCTGTTCCATGTTTTAAGATAACGAAAAAACTTTGAATACACATTTTAGATGTAAATGTTGCTGATTATGGCATTACGAGATAAGATAATGTTGCTTATAGCCCATTATGGCATTACAACTATTAAGATTGTTTGAATGAAAACCATTCACAATGCAGGTAGAAGGGCCGCTCATGAGCCCATGTCAGTGCAATGACAATGTTTGCTGTCCATTAAATCTGTTTGTGACAATAAACAGTAAATGTATTTTATAATTTCATTCTTTTAAAACACTTTTCTATCTTTAAACATTTGAAAAAAAAAAATTTATTATATTTTTTTTACTATTTTCCTTCAGTCCCATAATCTGTGAAGCTGAATAATGTGCAGACTGTGATCACACTCCAACAAACATGGGGAGTTTGTGACAGAGTTGACACTTCAATAAACATGGTATTTTTGTGACAGGTGGTTCCTAAAAGCAGTGATAATTCTTACGCACAAATGTCAGGGCTCCCAATGACGCACATATGTGCGTCCATGACGCACTATGAGCGAAAAGGACGCACTAACAAAACGTGTAGCGAGTCCTGCGGGACGCACTACAAAATCAGGCAAACCCCAAAACGTGCCGTGGTCAGTGATCAAAGCTGAGCACACCACAAGCTTCGCACGCGATTGCCTGCCGTCAAATTCAGGACAGCGTGTGCCCGCGAAAGTACAGTAAGCCGAGAAGCTGCGTAAACACTGATAGGCTCGCCTTATGGCCCCCGTCACTGAACGGTTACTCAGTCAACCGGCTAAGTCAGCCTGTGCGTTCAGACTGTGGCGCCCGCCGCCACTAATTAACCAATTCGATGACTCACAAGTTGTAACAATCGCATGCACAAGCCGAGGCGAACGAAGCAGAAAGGAAGTTCACGGCTATCGCATCTCGCAACTATGTCGTTGCTTCAGTGGTTGGGTGCTCCTAAAAAACGCAAAGAAACATCTTCTGAAGATGCTACAGACAGTGAATCGTCGATTCCTAAAGAAATATCTACAGCAACACCACCTAACAAGATTTTTTTTTTTAAAGAAATGTTTTCAGTGAGAGAGAGAGAGAGAGAGAGAGAGAGAGAGAGAGATTCATTTTTTCTGAAATGTTCAGATTATCAAGCCGATAATTAAAAAAGCAAGAAATACTACATTTTCTGTATTGGTTAATTTTGTTCATGGGGACTCTCTATACCCCCTCTGGGACCCTCTATAGCATCAGTGAAGGAGTCCCTGGGACCCCCTGTCTGTCAGTACAAATGGTAGCCCTGAATGTGCATCTCTGATGCATAAAAATCCTGTCTGACACACTGGAATTCCATCCAGTGAGTTATTAAAATAACCAAAATTCACTGTGATGCAATGATTTTCTCCTGTATGCATTACAACTCAGAGCAGCGCGTAAAAGCAATGTCGTCCAATTCGCCTGGATCAAAGGCGATAAAAACGTTAACTTTCCTCAACGTTTTAGAATGTTCTGAATTGATAAACGATTTCCGCTTTAGTACTCTTCTCTGCTGAAAACCAACGAGAGTCATCAATTTAGACAACCCAAATCTATGATTGGACCACAAGATCATATGATTCGGCCAAGTGCAAACAGCATGGACAACCACCGTACGTAATTCGGCTTTCAGAAGCAAAATCTACGGTTCATCTGTGGCTTGCGGGTGATCATCCAGTGAATGGAACAAATGTCAAGCGATTTGTGCAACACAACTGGTTCGGATAATGAAAATGGCATATGCTGGGACTGGTAAGTATTTCATCAAAATTACTTCTAGTAGTAAAATTCCTATCTCATGGACTTTTTTTTCACCCCAGAAACTGATCAACTCACTCTTCACTTGAACAATGTTTCAATACAGCTTAATATCTAACTCCAAGAAATCATGTTTGCCACTGTTTAATCATAGTACAGTTATGTAGACATTTATTCACAGTGCCTCAAAGTCTCAGCAAAAATCTCATGTTCAGATCTCTGTATTTACACTTTCATTGTCGAGCCTTGAAACAATCCTTCACCTGTGGCAAAGATGGTGGAGACAGAAATCATTCAATCTACAAACCAACAGTAACTATTCAAAAGAAACAAAGAAAGCAAGCAAGAAAGAAATCCAGTCCAGGATGGTGCCTAAAAAACAACGAAAAACAAAACAAAACAAAAAAAAGCCCCAGAATGTGACATTACAGATTCTGTAAAACAAGCATCTTACAAACCCAAAATCTTTTTTGATGGAGTTCATCTCCTGAAATAAGAGTGTCTGTGCAGAATCTGAACAAAACTGAGAGAGACAGAGCAAGCGAGAGAGAGAGAGAGAGAGAGAGAGAGAGGAGAGAGAGAGAGAGAGAGAGAGAAATGAATATCAGACTAGGTTGATTTACCCGTTTCATCTTCCACTGTCATGGTTTCCTGGGAACTAGTGATAGGCTCCGAACACACATCAGATTGTGTGAGCTTCACCACCTCAATGCTGCTGGCAGGGGATGTCGAACGTTCACCTGTCACCTAATAATCCAAATTTCCCTGGTCATTATTTGAGAGAGAGAGCTGATTTCCAAGTTACAGGCATTTCATTGATAATGAGAAAAAAGAGAGTTATCGATACCAGCAACATGACGTCTATGTATACATCTAAAATAGTAAATGAAAAGTTTTTAAGACAAAACAGAAAAATTAGACAAATAAGTTGAAAAAAAAAAAAAAAAAAAACCCTGACTGTACAGTCATCTTGTAATTCAGCAACTGACAAAACGATGAAACAATGCCATACAATGCTCATCAGGCATTAACATCGCATCCAGCATCAAGACACAGTTTCATGAATTGAACCTAACAGAAAAAAAAAGGAGCGTCTCTTGGATTCTGTTTAAATGTTCACCAACTGTCCAGTCCTCCTTTACACCTCTTTTTTCCAGCTGAAACTCATGACTGAAGGTGAGCAGCAACTATCTAAGAAAAAGGGGTGTAGTTACAGAGAGGGGGTGAATGAAATGTGAACAATGGATCTATAAGAGATGATCAGCTTCCATCCAGCATGGTGATGCACAGTATGCAATTACACATGAAGTGAACTCACACTGTAACAAGCAAATCACCAGTCCCCCTCTCTCTCTGTATCTCTCTCACACACACACACCACTGTTAAACCTCTTCTACTTCAGTGCAGCTATTTTGGTGTGAAAGATGCCATGCACTCCAAAGCCCTGCAGGGCATGCCATCCTCAAAAGCTCAGTAAATGCAAGGACTGCCCTGGGATTTGGCTATATCACAGTTGTTTACCCTAAAACAGCTATTGGTGTAATTTTCAACTAAAGTGAGTGTATTTTCTACAAAGTGTGTGTACACATCTTCAACATTTTCGTGAAGAGACTTAATGGGCGGAGCAGGGGTGGCTTTGCTTTTCACCTAGTTATGTACAACTGACACAGCAGAGGGTGGAGGGCGATTCCATAACAACAGTGGCAAGAGTTTCAACTGCATTAGTTACTTTTAAACCTGATTCATCAGATTACTTTGGCACAAATTCATGCTCTCTCACTTTATTTTTTTTCCTTCAATATTTCAGGGCCTGTAGTCCCTGTATTGGCAGGTTGTTAACAACTCAGACAAAGCCAGACGTGATTTCATGCATGAGTTAGCGAGAGATGTCGCTCTTTGACACTGATTAACCCGAAGAGTGCCTTTAAGCCGAAGTAAAAATGCTTTCCCAGTGCCTATGGGCCGTCCACCGACGTCATGCATTTTTCTTGAATTTTTATTCGTTACTATTTCTATCAACGGACTCAAATAGAGTGTGCGTAGAAAGCCTTATATGTCTGTAGTCTTAAAATAATATGTAAATGACCACACGTGAGGGGAAAGCCCATTTATTCTCATCACTGACTGGATGACCAGCCAGCACTTCGTCTCGCTTGCAAAGATGGCGGCGCAACCTTCGACAAGCCCAGCGACCAAATCAACGTATTTACACAGCTGAGCAGGCTCTGCTGATGATTTTTGACAAAGACAATAATCTTTTATTCAACGACTCACTCGAGCATGAAGGCGAGATGATGTTAGTGGTGGAATTGCCGACCATATTCGTCAGTTATTGAGTAGGGCTGTGTGACCTCAGTGTGTGTTCAGCTGACTGCGTCGAACGAGCTAGCCTAGTGTGTACTCTGCACTGTGTGCCGGTGGCCAGTGATGTGAAAGTCAGCGCGAGAGGGGAGCGTGGCCTGCTCGCGGCGTGACACGGGGCAGACGGAAAGGTAGGGGAAGATGAGGGGTGAATGAGAGGGTTGAAGTCCAGCAAGGGGGCGTGGTGGGGAGAGGGGGGGGCGTGGTCGTGGACTGGTCAGTCTGCATAGAGTGTGAACGTCTTGATAGACTTCTAAACCGTTTTACTTTCATTTACAGGTATAGTGTGACAATACAAACTTTATTTTCAACTTTTTTGCTTTGTGTTCTTGTTTGGATGTGAAGATGTAGTGGTAAATCCATATGTTTTTGATCGTGCAAAAAAATCTATCCAAATCTAGATGCCTAAATACTTTTTTATTATCAAAATTAAAACAAAAGAAGCCCAGATTCAAAATCTTCATTCAATTTCCTTCAAATATTATATAGATTTGGTAGTTTCTGAGCTAGAATTTTTTGTTAATTATTACCCCCAAATCATTAGATTTCCCTGGCACTGGGAAAGCCTTTGTTTGTACTATTTTTAGGCAGTGAACGGGTTAAGCACACCTGAACAGATTGGTCAACACACCGCAAATGCAAAATTTACAACTCAAGAGCTCCGTCTCTCTCCCTCCTTCCCCCCAAAACATGTTTTTTTTTTTTTTTACTTCTTTGTATTCATGATATTTTTGCTACACAGGTACAAAATAGGACACAACTGTATGGGTAAACAGGTTTACAAATGGCATCTCAATGGTACTGTGAGGCTGGATGTTCATTCTATCCCAGCTTCCCTTTCAGTGTTCTTGTTTCAAGTGGCAGAATAGGCAGTGAAAACAAGAACCCAGATATCTGTGCCACATGACACGACATTAGATGGTGAGCCATGGGGAGTCATAAAGAGTTAAGTCACTTGCCCACCTGATCTCCTGCTCCCCTTTCAAACTGCCTTTCCAATCATCCTCAGTCTTCAACACAATGATAACAATTACACGCAAATGTGCTCTGATGTATAAAATTCACATCTGACACACTGGAGTTCAGGCCAGTGTGAGACTTCAACCTACCAGAATTTACTCCAATGCAATGATCTTCCCTGCACACATTACAATCTTGAGCAGCACATCACAAAGAAGTGCTTTTGTCCAATCCACAGCAATCAAAGTTGATAAAAACTCTCCTCAATGTTTTAGAACTTTCTGAATCCATGAACAACTTCCGATTGAGAACTCTTCTCTATGGAAAACCAAGAAGAGTCTTCAAAACAGTCTTCCCAGTCTATGACTGAACCACAAGATCACATGATTTGGCCGAAAGCAAAACACGGCAAACTTCATGAAATTCGTTTTTTCATAATCGAAATCAAAAGCTCAGCAGTGGCTTGCGGGTGATAATCCAGTCAAAGTGGTAAAAACTGAGCAATGTATGCTATATGACCAGCTCATATAGTTAAAAATGGCTTTGATACATGGACGGATGAATCTGTTGCACACAGAGCAAGAGTGACCATTTACATAGCTTCGTCAAAGGCACCATGAACTTTTTTTTCGCTCACCTCTTGTTTATCACCAGGCTTTCGATTATCACTGCTTGGTGACTGGAATACGGTCAAGCAATAAAATATTTGAACACTGGTAGAAATGGTTCATGTGGTAGAAATTCTGATTGATCAGCTGTGATGTTGATCAATGAGGACATGCCAAGTTTCACTGTAAAATTCCTGACTGTGTATGCATTCACATTTATTCACTTTAGTTTGTAACATTTTACTAACAGTGTGAAACCATACTAGATTCAGTGAATAAATAACGTGAAGCACAATCTGTGGTGATTTATGAGCCATGACATTAGCTTCTCTTTTCTTATTCATTTCTGCCTCATCCTCTTTGCATTTGTGTGTGTGAACCAGTCAGAGCATGTGTGCGTGCATGCATGTCATGCATGTGTGTGTGTGTGTGTGTGTGTGTGTGTGTGTGTGTGTGTGTGTGTGTTTGTGCGCATGTGTTCAATTCATTTCCAAGCAGTTATGAAGTATGACCCCCAAATCATTTTTATGACCTGAAAATTTGGAAACAAGTTTTGTGAACGAAGCCTGAACCTCTAATTTCTCAGTAACAACTTACCACTGCAACAGTTTTATTGTGATTTGCTGAAGTAAAAACAGCGATATTCTGTGATTGTGAGTACAATTCACACGCTCTACATTGATACCCAAAGATTGGCAGACTGGCAGGCTGGCGGGCACCGGCTGTGATGAATTTGGGAATTCCTACTCAAGGATCTGCTTGGCCTCATACTGAGGGAAGAAAGAACTCGAAAAACATGGCACTTCCTTGTTGCCACAGTATCTGAATGAGCAAAAATGACAGCAACAAACTCGTGCATGGGACAATGTTCTTTTGTGATGGCACTGAGTATTCATCTTTACTTTTCTCACAAAACAAGCTAAAATCCACCTAACCCACTCAAGTACGTACAGATGGAAACTAACAAATTAAAAACAAACTGTTACCTGCTCCTCACTGCAGCCCTGGGTAGGGGAACACACAACAAAGCCATCTTCTACGCACTCTGGGTACAGGTCTTCTTCCGGGTACAGGTGGTCTTCTTCTGGGTACAGGTCTTCTTCTGGACCCTGGTCATCATCTTCCTCATCAGCAGCAGCCTCAGACATGTGCTCTGTTGTCTGAAAGTAATACTCACAGTCAGTCACATGGAACTCAAATCACAGCCCCAGAACAAACAAACACTGATCATAATATTTTTTGAAATCTTAATCACTGTGCTAAACGGTGCGAGAAATAACCAATTAAACCAACTTCATCATACACACATCGAGGGAAAGTGTCTCTATGGGAGATCTTAAATCATTCACAACCAGCTTTTTTAAAAACCGTCTTCTCTGCCTGCAACAACAACACAATTCAAGCGAACAACTGATTTTAGACAAAGGCGATGTGGTTCCTTACAGCGTAAACATAGAAATGAATATGAAATTCATAACTTAAATTGCAAAAGTTCTTGATAACTGTACTGATGTTGGTTTTCAATGATTTGAGAGTATGAAAAAAATTATGAGGAAGTCAACTGGTAAAGACACATTACTGCCAGGTACCTAGTCACCTTCTAGTACACAAATACAGAAAGTCACTTCATTCGTGAACGCACAAAAAACGGAAAACAGTCACAGCTGTTAAAAGACCGACATACAACTCATCTTGGTCATCAATACATTTACTCCATGTCTTCACAGCATGGAAGAATCTGTTTCAAACATAGATGGCACTTAGGATTTCTGGGTACACCGATTTCATTCTATATGAAAACAAGTCTTCTGCTCAGCCTTACTTTCCAGTCTACTCCTCCTGCTTAGGGGGACTGACAGAGCTAACCTATTATTTTTTCTTTTTAAATAATATTAAACTACTTCCAGTTCATAAGCAGCTTTTCAAATAGCTGGTACCTTCTGATATGCTGGCGTTTCAGTCACATAAATGGATTTCTTAGCGCTCGATCCACTTCATCAGAAAATGTGTGCAATTCCAGTATTCAGACACATAGCCTAAATGTAAGCGAAACATACTACATACTTGATAATCCATAACACTGCAAATACTATGACACTTGAACACACAGAAACAAGCCAGCATAGATCAGGCTGTTAAAGTGCAGGAAGTTTTTCCTTTGGAGTTAACACTGGTACCGACTCCATTTAGGAAAAATCCTTCAAATGAGACTTTTAAGCAAGGTTCCATGTTTGAACGTAGCATCAGAACTTGCACACAGGTAAAATCCTGCCACAAACTTTGGAAAGAAAAGGCCAGTTTGGCT
This sequence comes from Conus ventricosus, assembly GCA_018398815.1. Lineage (NCBI taxonomy): Eukaryota > Metazoa > Mollusca > Gastropoda > Neogastropoda > Conidae > Conus > Conus ventricosus. The sequence continues at coordinate 26,163,114 of CM031596.1, read as the reverse complement.
GCTGGTATGGATGACACAGAAATGCATACCATGCACTGTCCGTGAAAAGGCAAAAGAATGGGCTAAAAAAGAAAAAAAAAAAAGTGACTGAAATATGACATGAGAAACAATGGAATGTTGTGCCAGCAGTCAGCGTTTTAGTCTACTACACCCTAGCCAAGGATGAGCACTATTTTAAGCACTCCTAATAAGCAATCACTGTAATTATAAGGAACATGTGCCACACCCCTTGAGAACTGATTAGGCCAGCAATGTTCCAAGCTGTACCAAAAATGTGGAGTGTGACTGTAGATGTTTGTGTGTGGGTCAACAACAAAGGTGAGTGCAGAGCCTCAGTGGTTTTTCCAGCCACTATGGAACATATGTCCCCTTGCAGCAAAAAGTGAGGGGACAAAAGGCCAAAGCATGGGACAAACTTACGTCAGTACCTTGGAGCTCTCATGCCGGTTTTAACATATTAAGCACATCACACATCAAGTATTTCTTTCGATACCTCTGATTTTAAACAGATACCTCTGATTTTAAACAGTCATTAACATCAAGCACCACGTACATGCTCAGATTTTACTGTTCACTTTGTGGATCCTCTATGTGTCTATAGACGATCAAAATATGGGGCGTGTGCGTGTGTGTGTTTGCGTGTGTGCCCATGCGCGCGCGCGTGTGCGCATGCGCCTGCAAGTGCGCTTATGTGTTCCTTTGTGATCATGCAGTCAGTGTGTCTGTGCATGCCTGCGTGTATGCATGTGTGTGGGGGAGGGGGGTGGAGGTATGTAGTTCTCCTCTATGTAAAGGGAGATTTATTACATCTTGTTTATAATGTGAAACTCTGAAGTTTGGTCTGCTTCAGAAAAAATCCTGTTGAAGCTCTTTTGACCGGAATGCGATTCTGCCTGCCAACTCAGCGGCAGTTTTCTCACCACCGCTTCCACAGTACACTAAACGCAGTGAAAATGCAGCTAACATTTTGCAGTGAAGCAAGGGGATGTTGCTCTATTCATCCTTGTGTCCTGGCGACAAATCTGGTCTCTGGTTTGGATTCTAAAGCGACTGAAAGCTAATCATTCACGTATCTAAAGTATGGCGGCATGGACGGCATGATTTGTGGACTTTTGCTGTTCCATATGATCAAATGAGAGAGAGAGAGAGAAGTACTGCACCCCCTTAAACATAGCATCAATGGACCGCGACAGTTGGGTGCATGAGTATGATATGTGACGAGCATTTTCAAAAACTGATGCGAAAATATCGCAGGTGCACTTTCAATCTGAGGCCCTGTGGGTGCTGAACTTGGCCATAAAATGGCGTTTCAGATAATTCTTATGCAACAAAATTATCAAATTGGCCATAAAATGGCGTTTCAGATAATTCTTATGCAACAAAATTATCAAATTCAGAGCTAAAAGTATTATCTCATTATAGCACAAACACATCTATATGTACTTTCTCTCTCTCTTACACACACAACACCCAGTAACACTCCATCATCAAAGTCACCATAGAGGAAAGAAAGTCATTTACCTGTTGAGTCCACCAATCAGGAAAAGTAACTTCGCTGGCTTCTGGTGCTGCAGACTGGTTAGGCAAGTACAGATCTGTAAGCAGACCACCAACAAAGATAAATAACACCTCTCACACCCTACAATTCTAGATTATGCACACACAAGCAGTCAGTCATATTCAGACAAAGGAATGGAAACAAAGATATCACCTAATAAAACACCAGAGGGAGATCTGAAATATCTTATTCAGACCTGGTTACCCCTCAGAAATTCTATGTGTAGGTTTTGGGTAAAAAATGTGTACAATTGTGTGTAAAATGTGTAAGCTTTTGCAGCGCAAAGTAGCTGCGTAGGAAACAATACTGAATGCATTCCAGACATTAGAAACACTGAAAATTTATTACTATAAAAGATGTATTTTCATGAAATGCATTAAATTGGCTTCTTTAACAATCAATGATTGTCAAACTAATCCAAGTTCCTTGCCAGTATCCTCTGATGGGCAAAAGCCTTTGCTCAGGAAATTAACAAGAACATTAACTGATGTGAATTTTCTTTTATAACACTTTGAAATAACTCTCTCTTCACTTTTTACTGTACTGATGGACATAACTGGAAAAAAAATCTTGAAGTAATCTATTTCTTTCATATGCTACTATGGGCACTTTTTCACTGTTGATAAGCTAACCAGTCTTTCTGAAGAGCATAATAATTATGATGTGAACTTTATTTCAGACTTTGGTGATTCCAGCTCCTTCAGGGTTCCCAGGTGATGGGCATGAGGCCAAAAAAGGACCTTTAAAGGACTTTAAAAAGGGCCTCAAATCGGTTTAAAAGGACCTTTGCCAACATGGAGGAAGGGGGGGTAGACAAGGCGGGAAAAGGAATCTATCCTGTAAATGTTACTCAAGAAGCTTTGGAGCTTTTTGTCCCTCTCCGCGAGTAGTCTGATGTTCCAGTCTCTCATCAGAAGTGCCTGCGGAACTCGACTTCACAAAAAAGCTTTGAATGTTCATTGCCTACCGTTTTCCAGAATCACTGTTTCCCTTGTGGCTTTTGCTACCGATGATCGGTAGCAAAAGCCACAAGGGAACGCGATGTGCCGCTGAATGTCAAAGCGACCACTGTGAGCAATCGCGATTTGACAGTTACACGTGGTGCTGTGTGCGAACGTATCGCCCTTCTTTGACGCAGTAATGAACTTGAAAATAGTATGATACGCTGGTTTGTACTTCTGTTCATATTTCTTTTTCTTTTGGATCACAGCTTCTGCCAATGAATCTGAATTTTCGTTGTCCGTTTCATGCGCGCGAGTTGAAGCTGAGTGAGAAGCAATGTTGATGCATTCATAGAGGCAGGAAGTACGCATGCGCCATCGGAACTTTTAAAAGTTGGACCAGACTCTTGGACTCAGCCGGATTACGTGTTCAGCACATTTTCGTAAGCTCGTTCATCAAAATTTCGTACAATTTGGTTTTGAAACGTACAATCGTATAGCTGTATTAAATTTCGTGAGATTATACGCAAAAATCGTAAAGTGCACAGGTCTGCTTATTTATCTATATCTGCGTGAACACCTGTTTACCGTGCAGCCGAAAGCCCCATCTCTTTTCAAAAACAAACAAAAATCTACTGTAATTTTCACAGAAATGGCTGCACAGTATCACAGTCTGGTACGTTAAAAAAAAAACCCCAAAAAAACCAAACAAACAAAAAACATCTACTGTAGTTTTCATAGAAATGGCTGCACAGTGTCATAGGCTGGTATGTAAACACGCACCTCTATACCCCTGAAACTGAAGAACCATCTGACAAAGATCTAAGAGTGATATTTCCGAGAATATGGTGCATTTGGGTAAAAATTAGGAATGCTAAATGGACAACTCTCTACTGTTAATCACTGGCTATACACATAGCCACTATGCCGATTTGCAAAAATGAATCACACTTTTCTACATGACTGAACACACTTTTTCCAATCACATTTTTCATTCACCAAATCATTGGTCGCCTTACTGGTAAACTGAAGTGGCGCACAAAGGACTTCAATATCATGTGGGTTCCCAGGTCTCGGAGAGAAAAAAAAAAATCTACCACAAAATGCCATAAATCATTTTATCCAAAAACGTACCTGGAATTCCTTGACCACAACGCTGGTGGGAATAACTTCTGCGAAATAACATGTACCATCAGTTCTGTTGCATGGAATATTGTGGGCTGGCAGTCCGCATAATCAACGGCACTCTGAAAAAAAAAGCCTCAGAACTCTTTGACAACACTTCAAACTGTTCATCCTGCGTGCATGTGCAGTGGCAAGGTAAAAGTTTGCTCAGCTGCTAATCATGACGCTAACATGAATATGGTGATCGAGAATACCGGTAAGGAAGCCTAACGGGTGAACTTTTTTTGGGGGGGGCCTACCGTTTATCCAAGCACACATTTCCACTTTATTACAGTTCTGTCATTCCTTTCATAAACCTGGAAAAATTTCTTCTTTTCAAGTTCTGAAATAACCCAGAACCAAATTCTGAAACACTAAAATACAGGTGACATGTGCACGCCAACAGCTTTCATTGAATACCACCCTTTTTGGTATAAGAGGCTGAATGCTTGCATCAAATTTTGGCCTTTTCATAACCTTGGTGATCGTGTTTGTGCGTGCACGTGTCTATGCATGCATGTTGTGTGTGCGTGTGCGTGTGTGTGTGTGGTGTGTGCGCGTGCGCGCTCTTGCGTGCATAAGAGAGAAATAAAGCGGGAAGGATTTTGTTTAGGTTGTAAGAAATTCAACATATGGATGAAAATGAAGACAGATAAAAACAGAGAACAGTATGAAAGATGGCAATGTCTCATGTTTAAAAGCCGAGGGTCAAAGCTGAGAACAAACCTGGTGCATGCACCTGGACATCTTTTACATAGAACAACAACAAAAAACACACAAGCCAACAAACATTTCTCCATAAATCAAGACTGTTCACGTTTTTCTTCTTCATATGTGAAGCATTCACATGTAAACCAGGCTATCCCAAAAAACTTTTTAATTTTTGCATGTTCTACACTTTCATTGCTGAATTGGCATTAAAAAAAAAATTACATTTCCCATCCTATACACAGCAACAGCCATAAAATCATACACAAACTTTGAACCTGCCATTTGTTCAGCTCTAAGTTGTTAAACTGACCCATACAGGGTCGAACATTGTTTCCACTTCCAAAAAAACATAGTTTGCTGAAATGATTTAAACACTGATGTAAACGGAGAAGACTACAATGTAAAATTTTAGATCACAGGCACAAGAAGCGCAAGCTGAAACTAAAATGACGATTGTGGAAGTATGGACAGAAAATTATAAAATATTCTTTTGAAGGCATTACACGATGTTCATCCGTTTCGCTACTTTTGTACACCAGTTGCAGGTTAAGCTGGTATTTTGTGTGTTTATCATGTATTCCTATATACACACTCACATCCAAGCATGCATGCAAACACACACACACTTTCACTCTCTTTCTCGCTCTCTCTACCTGCACAAGGTTGACTCACACACACTAAACACAATTAATAAAACCACACACAATTAATAAAAACAACCGGCTAACCCAAGAAAAGTAAAAACAACAGTAACAAGACCAACAACCATGCATTCACTTTGATTTTTAACAGACAGGAATAAATGTTTCACCTCTCGGGTCTTGAAGAAGTACTGGACTTCCGACTCGTATGGTGCTCGTCCTTCACTGGTTCTTTTTCAAAGATATACACACCTGCCACCATGCAATCAACAGTCAAGGGGTGTCACTCTTAACTGGTTATGACAGAATCTGTCTCATTGCCTCAAAAGTGAATAGAAGAAAATGTATAGAAAACAAAATGGTCACTACATAAAATGATAGGGAAATGTTTTTCCAGTCACTCTGAACATCTGGTGGAGACTTATCTATCTATCTATAGATCTGTCCACACATCAGGTGGGGCATTTGAGAGAGAGAGAGAGAGAGACAATCTTTGCACAGCCATGATCTTTTCCATTGGAAGAAGTACCCATCGCAGAAGCATTGCCTAACACTGGGGCGGAAGAACATGCCAAACTGAGATCAATTCATGGATATATTAAACAATATATGTAAACAATGTATGTCAGCAATTGTTTTGGTGATGGAACAACTTACTTGACTGAGTTCAGATTGTTTTTAATACTTCATCAAACAATACCATGTTTCCATACTCACTTGTTTCATGCTAAAATTCGAAAAATCATACATGCATATAAGTCTCAAAAAGGTACCTGGATGTCCATAAATCGTGAACATTTCAGGTATGGGACGGACTGCAATGATGTGTCTCAACAGCTCTGTAGGATTGAACGCTGTAGGCTGGTCAGAAAAAGAAATCAGTTCAGGATCTGGCACACTCTGAAACAAGGCCCAGGAATCCATGAATACAAAAACAGCAGCTTCCACAAATTAAAATTGTTCATCTTGTGTATATTAACACAGGGTTGAGGAAAGTACTTAGTTGGTTGCCACTTGAGACAAAATAATGAATTTAGACATAATCATTTGATGACATAAAAAGGAAATTTTCCTTCTAAAACTATGTTTAATCTAACATACTTACCGTGGCTCACTAATTCAATAAGTGACAGCGGTTTGCTATCCCTGCCTCATACCCAAATAAAGTCCGTACAGAATGGGTCTTGTGCCTTGCGCATGCTCAGATCAATCCTCTTTTCGAGGTAACTAACATCCTGACTGTGAAATCCTAAGGGAACCAGGAAGGCAGGGAGGACAGGAGGGACTCTGTGCGAGCCATGGCAAGTATGTTAGATTAAACGCAATTTTAGAAGGAAACTTTCATTTTAATTACACATACTATACCATGGATCACTATTGCAGAGTAGCACTACCCAAAAGGAGGGCTAACCTGGTTACCATCTGGAGGAGCAGGAAGAGCCAGGGTGAGTGGCAGAGATGAGATGCCGAGCCACCACAATTGAGGCAATACTCTTCAAACCATTCTCCTGCAGGCGGGAGAAGTCACGCAGGTAGAACTGGATGAAAGTGCCTGGGGAATGCCAATACGCAGAGTCCAGGACACTTTGAACGCTGGCATTGTGGGCGAGTGCCAGTGACGATGCCCATGCTCTAATTTCATGGGGCCTTGGCGAACAGCCAGCCAAATACGCATCAGGCCTTGCACGAGCAGCTTTGATTACTTCTCAGAGCCATTGAGAGATTTATGAGCGTCTGATGTCCTTCTTGTAAAATCGGAAATGAAATGAGGTAGGGAACAGTAAACGATAAACAGTAAACAAGTGGGGTATGTTTTGCTCCCATAAGGAAACCTAACACAGAGTAACTTTTATTCAAGACTGGCACAGCCTTTTAAACTTGAATAAAGTCAGACAAAATACATGGACGAACAATCTAATAGTGGGGGAAAAACAAGCGCAGGCCAACAACTGAACTGTCTGACAAAGATTTGGACTTGAGGGGAGGGGAGAGGAGAGGGGAGTTTGAAGATGGAGAAACTGGGAACATGAAATTTAAAATTTAAAAAAAAAAAAAAAATTATGTTACAGATATGAAAACTCTTCACTAGCTGCATAAGGGAACCATCGCAATCCCTTTTGAAGGCAGATATATTTGTATTGCCTGCTCCGAGGCCTTTCGCCCGCTGGATCGGGACTCATCAGGGAGACACGGCTGGTTGTGTCTGCGCTCCCGGCGTCAAATAGAGACACACCACAGTCCATAATACTGTGGTGTTCTCACCACCATGGGTGCAAACTGTTTATCGTTTACTGTTCCCTACCTCATTTCATTTCCGATTTTGCTTTGATTAAATTGAGGTTATTTTTATTTGTTTCTGTCCATCTGTGTGTTTGTCTTTTGATCTCCCTTGCATCTTTGAGTGGATCCTCAGGCATAGGCTCAAAGACTGTCCCCTACATTATATATTATTTGCATAATGTCTTTAGTTTTACAACAACTTTTTTTCCTCCCCACACTTTCGTTTGGTTGCATTTACTACTCTTCGCTGGCTGCTCTGAGGGTGCTATTGGATTCTTTTTTGCACCCATGGTGGCGAGAACACCACAGTATTATGGACTGTGGTGTGTCTCTATTTGACGCCGGGAGCGCAGACACAACCAGCCGTGTCTCCCTGATGAGTCCCGATCCAGCAGGCGAAAGGCCTCGGAGCAGGCAATACAAATATATCTGCCTTCAAAAGGGATTGCGATGGTTCCCTTATGCAGCTAGTGAAGAGTTTTCATATCTGTAACAATTTTTTTTTTTTTTTTTTAAATTTCATTTTCCCAGTTTCTCCATCTTCAAACTCCCCTCAAGTCCAAATCTTTGCCAGACAGTTCAGTTGTTGGCCTGCGCTTGTTTTTCCCCCACTATTAGATTGTTCGTCTATGTATTTTGTCTGACTTTATTCAAGTTTAAAAGGCTGTGCCAGTCTTGAATAAAAGTTACTCTGTGTTAGGTTTCCTTATGGGAGCAAAACATACCCCACTTGTTTACCGTTTATCCTTCTTGTAACTTTCATTGTAAGAGAGAAACAGGTGGAGCTGCTTCAAGCGAGAAGACTATGTTCACTTTCTATACACTCGCAGGGCACGCACGGGACAGAGGGCGAGGTCTTCACTGTCTGGGTGAGGATAGGTCAGATGATGAATGGAGATAGTAGGCGAAGGAGAACCTGAGTATTGGTTTTTGGCTAAGAATTCGGGAGGAACTGAAGAGACATTGAGCCATCCGGTTCAAAGGCTAGGTCTCCAGGAAGGCCACTAAGAGCATGGACTTCACTGCAGCACCTCCCCGAAGCCAGAGAGACCAGAAAAGCCGTCTTGAAGGAGAGGAACTTCAGAGAACACTCCCTGATGGGCTCATAAGGAGGGAGCCTCAGGGAAGAGAGGACTAGAAAGAGGTCCCACTCCAGGGGGTTCGAGCCTCTTGTAGAGCGCCTCCCCTGATGAGATCCTGCAGGAGTGGGTTGTCTGCAAAGGAAGGGCCACCTAACTGGCGGATGTTGGTGCAGATAGCTCTGTGAACCCTTAGAGAAGAGGCTGTAAGTTTTTTCTCAGTTGAAAGAAAGGCGAGGTAGTTCGCTAACTCAAAGCAAGAGGGGAGTGGGGCGACACCGCATGGGAGGAGCACCAAGAAAGCCAGATGTTCCAGTGGATACTGTATACCTCCCCCCCCCCCCCCCCCCGAGTGCCTGGCCTGTGAGCTTGCTCTGCAAGGCCAATTACTGCGGGGGAAGCGCCTTGTGTAGACAGCACGTCCCGCAAAGTAGACAGACATGAAGGTTTAGCATGTCTGGATTGCCGTGTGGAATGCAGGAACAGAACCAGGAGCTCAACTGCCGAAGGACAGGGACCCGGGACATCTTGGGAGGTGGACACGACTCTGGGCAGGCACGAAGCCAGGGGGTCACCGAGCCACTGAAGGAGCCACTGAAGGAGAAGGAAGAGGGTATGTAGTCCTCATCCTCCGACATGAAGTATGTCTGCTCAAAACTGCAGGCAGAGGAGGTGACCAACCTGGGTGCGGAGGAATGTGGGGGTAAACCTGACGGCCAAGGTGGTCTGACCCCTGGGACCTCTGGGGAAGGATCTGCTGCCCGGTTGGCAGGCAAAGGAGAGGCCTTCGCTGCTAGAGTGCCGGGCATAAAGCAAGGCCACCAAGGAAACCCCAGGGCAGGCAGGGGGCTGGGGAAGACCCATGGCAGAGAGCTATTGAACCATGTGAGGGGCCAATGGTGCCCAGGGCTGCAAGTTCTGCCTACCAGGCATGGTACTGGAGGAAAATCATTTTTCCCTGAAAATTTTTGGGGTCCAGGGGGCAACGCCCCCTGGCGGGGTCAAGGGCAGAGCCCCTTGTGGGGGTCAGGGGCAACGCCCCCTGAAGCTGAAGGTTTTTCAGCAATTCTAGCCTGTAAAAAAGCCTCTCCTTGAACTAATTTCAGTTCTTCATACTAAGCAATTTCTGCCATAAAATAAGCTCTCCTAGAATCACTTTATCAGTCATTCCTTCAACCCAAAGAAGGTTTTAAACCCAAGTAATCACATAGCAAAAATGAGTACATATCTACATTGCTTTAGGTGGCATACATTAAATCAAACTGTAAAATATTTACTTACTCTGCTGATAAGTGAGGCAGAGAAAGTCAGAAACAGAATGAGAGAAAGAGAGAGAGAGAGAGAGAGAGAGAGAGAGAGAGAGAGAGACAGAGAGAGAGAATGAGAGAGGAAGGGAGAGGGGGGGGGAATGGGGGGGGAGGAGGGGGGGAGAAAGAAAGAGAGAATGAGAGAGAGTGAGAGCTCTAGAAGAGAGGAAGAGAGAGGGGGAGGAAGGGAGAGGGGGGGAAGGGGGGGGGGAGAAAGAGAGAGAGAGAGAGAGAGAGAGAGAGAGAGAGAGAGAGAGAGAGAGAGAGAGAATCTAACCTGGCAGAACGGGATTACTTGCAGCAGTTTTCACTCTCTCTTTGTTTCGTTTCCCTTTGATGTGATCGCTGAGGCTTCTCGCACCGCCAGACCCGTAACAGATTTCAACTTGACACACCACACAGTATGCTTTGCCGCGGATTCTCAACTTTTCCAAGCACGACGAAAACGTTTCATTTTCGTGGCGCCTGTTCAGCCAATCCCATCGCCATTTGTTTGCCACACCAGCATCAATATCTTCTGTCGGAGAATTCCGCGAACTATGTCTGTACGCTTTGGCATTTTTATTTTTTCCTTCTTTTTCTTCAACCTTGTTCAAATTCGATCACGTCGACCCAGAGCGGAAAGCAGTGGCGAATGTCACGAAAGCGCATGCGCGGAAGTAGTCCTGCTCAATGCTACTTCTCGCGAGACGAAGGCTTGAAGCGAACGACCTCAAACGAACTAAAAGGGCCGGTCTCGTCGGGCGCGGCTCGGTTGGTTTTTTTTTTTTTTTTTTTTTTTTTTTTTTGCTTTTCGCGGATTTCCGCGAATTCGCGGACATGTACCATGCCTGCCTACTCAGAGGGGGCCTGAAGCTGTGCCTGCTGGCCTCGGGGAGGTTGTAGCTGTGCCTGCTGGCCTCGGGGAGGCTGCAGCTGTGCCTGCTGGCCTCGGGAGGCTGTAGCTGTGCCTGCTGGCCTCGGGGAGGCTGCAGCTGTGCCTGCTGGCCTCGGGGAGGCTGTAGCTGTGCATGCTGGCCCAAGCTGGCATAGGTAGACCCTGAGGGGTCAGCTGCCTCGGGTTACCCGGCATGTGCCAAGGAAACTACACACTCTGCCCCAATTAGGAGACACAGGTAGGAGCCTGGGCGAAGTCAGGCAAGGGCAGAGGAAGGGAGACAACTGGGGCTGACCGTCAGACTACCGTAAAGGGTGTGTTGTCTCCCTTGGTTTTGCCGACGGCCACGCTGGTAGAAGCAGGCCTGAAATTGGGCGAGAGGGTGAAGAAGGGCCAAGCCTTCAGACTGTGCCTCACCCAACCCTTTATCTGCCCGAAGAAAGGGAAACCTTAATCCGTGACTTTGCCATGGTGACTGAGATGTTGCCAGCAGAACCTCGGCTGAGCTGTATACGGGATGCACAGACGGTATCGACAGAACCGCAGTTGAGTTGATCACCGTGTGAATGTTAGTAGGGGTGAGGATGGCTTACAGTTGCCTCAACAGAACCGTAGCCGAGTTGAAGGGACCCCCGGCATGGGATCAACAGATCTGCAGCTGAGTCGATCACCATGAGAATGTAAGGGGGGTGAGCATGAGCTTGCCATCACCTCAACAGAAACGCAGCTGAGTTGAGGAGACACCCGGAAAGAGAGAGAAGAAGAAGGGTGAGGGAGTCATGAAGAGAGGAGAGGGCTTCGGTATGCTAGAAAAAGTGCTGGCCTGCGAGTTGGAGAGGTTGACAGACAAAATCTTCCAAACCCTGGCTTTGCCAACCGAACACTTCACGTGCATTTCTCCCTTAACCCTCTTTAGTATGCACTTACCTTAGCTTAGTTACGCCGAAAACCATCGGCAAGGTAAGTAACTCCGTAATTTGAACATGGTTACCCAATTTAAAAATTAATTTAAAGAGAGGAAAGGAAATAGTCAAATGAAAATAATTTTAAAAAGTCCTACGAATATATATGTTGCTATGTCATAAGTTTAAAGAATATCAAAAGAGCCTTTTAAAACTGGGGGAAAAAAAAATTCTTTTAGAATTTTTTCCCGAATCATCCCGGGAACCCTCATCCCAGTCAAACTAGGCCACTCTAAGTTTCTTTAAAACCCAGCACCAAAAAGCCTTATGCCTAAATCCTACAAATCACAGAACTTAAATCACTAGATCCCCTTTTATAGAACGGCAAAAATTTCAAGTTAGCAAGGCAAAAAAAACTTTTTCGCCCACAAAATTTTAAAAATTGTAACTCGGAACAAACCACGTATCGACTCGCTTTTTTTGAAAAGGGAAAGTAAATGGCCACAGGAAAAGGGGAAGGGCACTTCTCGCAAGATTTCCCTTTTTTTCACGAAAATAGGGCGCGCCCTTGTTGCCAGGGTTTTTTCCCGGGGCCTGACAGGTCTCAGCTTTTTGGCTGTGGGGTTTCCCCTTTGGGGCGCTAGCGGGTTCTCGCCGGGAAAAGGGGGTTTAAGTGAAAGCATATGCAAAAACCCACCAAAATCAGCAGCAAAAAACCCAACCCAAATTTGGGCGAAAAAAAGAAAAAAAAATTTACTGCTCAGGGTGCATAGGCTTTCGGGGAATTTACGGCGCCGAGAAAAGGGGAATATCTGAGCATGTCGGGGGGGGGGGGGGGCACGGGGCCCTTTCCCGGGGTTTTTGGGTCCGTACAAATTTTATTTGTTAAGGAGGCAGGGTACAAACTGCTGTCGCTTTTTCCCAAAAATTTACCCCGGGCATTATATTATGTAATAAAAATAAAAAAAAGGCAAAACTAATATTCTTTTTAAAAAACATCTAAATTTTTTTAAATATATTTTTTAAAAAACCCTTTTAAAAATCTAATGCATCTTTACTGGCAGAGTGAAAACAAATGATTCACAGCAACAAATCACAAACAAATACACTGCTCAAGGGCATTCTTTTTGTTTTCTGACTAAATAATTTTCTGTCTCAATTTAATCAGGATTTTTCAGAAAGGGGGCAGTCCCCCCCCTAAAATTTTAAAAAAAAGGGGGGGGCAGCCCCCCCCCCGCACTTCTTTCACCAATCGTCTTAAAACCCGGTGTCCCCTTGCACGGCATTTTTTGGGGGCTGTTTTCTCCGAGTTTTTGATTATTCCCTTTTCAATGACTCCCCCCTTTCCGCAGGGCCCACAGAATCTTTTTTTAAACTTTTTCCCCACGAAATTCAAAGTCAAATAGGGGTGCCCGCTTCTTTTGGAAAATACCCCAATAGGGCATTTTAAACTCTCGCAACTTCTTGTTTGGGTAAACCGGGAAGGAGGAATGAACCCCGGGTTTGGTTTTGTTTTTACACTAACCCCCAATGAAAAATCAAGAAATCATTCGCCCTGCTAAATTTCTATTTTCATTTTTTCAAGCAACGACAAACACCCCCAAAAAAAAAAACCAACGACAGTGAACAGGGCGGCACCCGCAACTGCCAGGAGTTTTGCCCGCATTAAAAATTGAAAAATTTGCGGAAGGGAACATTTTTTTGGGGGTTTTGTACAAACCCGCGCCCCTAGATAACTTTTTGTCTGCAACCCCAAACATAAAAGAAACCAACCCCACACAAACAAAAAGCCAAGGGAAACTGTTTACCTCTACATTCCTTTGGAAAAAGGGTATGGCCTGAAACAGGGGCCCGGGTATTTCCCATAAACTGCCCTACGGGACAATTGGTTCAGCTTAAATGTCAGCGACTTCAGGGGCGTTTACACATACATCCTGTGAGGCCCAAAAAAACACACAAAAAACCCCCCACCAAAATAGAAAAAATTCGGGTTAAATTCCCTGCATTAAATTTAAAAAACAAGAACATTCTTTTCCATACGTCACCCACACCGGGGTTTTCCATCCATATCATTTTCCCTTTTTGGGTGTTGCATGCTTTTCTGAGGTACTTTTAAAATATTTTTAAATTCTTGCGGGTTTTAATCCTTTTGTATGTGACTTGTTTTTTTTGCAAATACCCCAATATATCCTTGCATTTGGGTTGGGCTAAACCAACGGTATCTGTCTATCTTGCCCCAATTTGCAAATTTCTAAAACCACATTATGCTTGAAAAGTGTTGAGAGTTGATAAGTTTTTTTGAGTTTTTCATTTCTTAAAGTTTGTAAATATGAATGTTTTAATGTTTACGGGAATCTTATGGGGACAAACATAAAAAATTCCCATCCGCTTCGACTCTCAAAAACCTTTTGCAAAATTTTCGGGAGCCACCAACTCTGGCCCCAATTAAATGAAAATGAGCCCATATTTTATATTTTTTTGAAATTTACATGCGTTTTTTGTGTTCTGCGCGTGGTTGCGTGTGTGCGGAGAGAGAGAAAAGGGGTGTGTGGGGGTTTGTGTGTGTGGGGTGTTTTGTGGCGCCCCCCCCGCAAATGATATATAAAAAATTGAAATGGTGTAGGTGTATGTTTGTGTTGTGTGGGGTTTGTTTTTGGTGTGATGTGTACAAGTAAATTACATCTTAAAAAAGTCCCATGTTTTTTTTCTGTCGTGCACAAACATTCTCGGGAAAATTTTGGGGATTTCCTTAAAAAAAAAAGAATAAAAAAATTTATTTCAAAAAGGAATTTTATAAAAACCTTATTTTCCCCAAACAAAGGCCTAACCCTCCTTCATGATAAGTCACCAAAACAGCCCAGAATACAAAAAAAAAAAAAATTTTGGGAAAGCAGGGCCCCCCTTTCCCCGCCCCACCCCGAAAAAATTTTAAAAAGGGAGCGATTCCCCTTAAATGATTCCTTTCAATGCCCCAAAAATAACAAAGCTCTTTTTTTCCCATCTTTTTCCACCCCAGCCCAGCGGGCTGAGGGCCCCTTCCCCAAATTTTGGGGTTTTTGAAGTTATCGTTACTTTAACCGCCCCGGGAAAAACCCCCAATTATCAAAAGAATATAAAACCCAACCCCCAAAAAACCCGAATAGGGAACACGGGAACCCTCACAGAATATTTTGTATAGCCCCCAAAACCCCGAAACCCCTCGATGTCGGGAATCCAGTAACCGTTGCAAAAAAAAATTGTCCCCCCTGCTTGGGCCCTGAATGGGGGAAAGTTTTTTGTCCCCATTTCTCCCCAAAAAATACACCAAGTGACAGGCAAGAAAAAATGCCCTAAAGGGAAAAGAATTTCTCAGCAAAAAAAATTGGGAAAAAAAACAGATTACAAACTTTCCTTATTCGGGGTTAGCTCCTGCTCTCAAAATTTTTTTGTCTTTTTCAAACCGGGGTTTCCCCTATGGGCCAAGGGGGGGATAAAAGGTATTTTTTGGACGGGTTTGGTATTTTACAAATACAAAAAAAATTTTAAATTTTTAAAAAATTCTTTTTGGCATTATTCAAGTTTCCAGGTCTGCATTTAAAATTCTCTTGGGTTATGGTGTGGGGCTTTTCTTGCATGCTTTCAATCACACTTTTCTACTTTTCACATAAAAACATTTGTAATAACTTTTAATTTTTTGGTGAAAGTTTTTGGGTTTAATGTTAAGTTGTGGGCGGTATCCCCTATACCCTAAGTAAAATAAAATTTTGGGGGAGTTTGTGTTATACCCCTTTTTTGGCAAAAAATATTTAACCAGGCCCAGACCATAGCATTCAAGGGCATTTAGCCACTCTGCCCAGGCCGAATTTTATCCGGGGCCAATGCAGCCCAAAACATTCCAGACGTCACCCCACTTCCCGCCTCCGGGGAACCCGGGTTTTCCCAACTTCTACCTCATTCAGCGAGGCCTGTGCGAAAGGAAACCCCCAAAAAAACCTTTGCCCTAAAAGGGGAAGGTGGGGGGGGCATTAAGTCTGAAAAGGTAAGAAATATTAGCCAAACGGGGATAAAACACAAACCCCCTTTTTTGGGCGTCATATACTGTCCCAATGTCGCCCAAAGCAAAATTTTAAAAGGGAACGGGGGGGCAGGGGCCCTAGGTTCTGGGGGTTTGGCCTTTAGGGCCCTGCTTTGGGCCCCCCCAAAAGGAGATCCCTTTAGAACCGTCCCCTCTGGCCCCATGGGGTATCCCCAATAAATTTTAATAAAAGGGGAAATTTTCCGAACCCCAGTAGGCTGCCTCCCAGCAATGGGGGCAGGGGGACAGAGCACTAAGCGCCTTTGGGAAGGGCCAGTGCCTGACCCGGGGGCCCCGGGGGATTGGCGGGGAGCCCTTTGGCCCCGAGCGTAGGCCGATCTCACCGTCTTGGAAGACCCCCCCCTAAAAATAGATCCCGCCGAAAAGCCCACAGAATTTTTTGGGGTTAAGAAGATAAGAGTCCCCCCTTTTGGGGAGGTGCCCTGGGGCAAAGGCGCTCCCAGTAGCATCTGGAAAACCAAAGGGCAAAAGGTTAATGTGTCCAATTTCTCCCCCTTTCCCGAATATCCTCGGGAGGGGATGACGAGGGGGGGAAGGGGGGTCCCCCCGGTTTCCTAAATTTTTAGCAAAGAACCGGGAAAAGGAACTGGGGGGAAACAGACCCCCCCTGGGAAGGGAATCTCTGGGATCCCCGCTGAGGGCGGATCTAAAACCCGTTTTCTGGCAAGGCCGGGGGAAAGGAAAAAGGTGTTTTTAAAAAAGAAGAAGGTAAAAGGGGAAATCTTGTAAGGGTTTTAAAAAGGGGTTTTCCTGAGGGCGTCGAGGACTAAAAAGGGCCCCCAAAAAGGGGATCCCCCGGGGCCCTGGGTCCCTAGAGCAACTCCTCTAGAACCTCTCTGGGGCGGGAAGTCATTGTCAAAAAAAGGGGCCGCCCATTTGGGCAAATTGGTGGACAGATACCGATCTGTAGCCCCGGTTGGACAAGCTGACACCCTTAAGCGAGGAAATGGGGGGAAGGAAATTCCAATCGGGAAATTTTGGGGGGGCATCCGGGGAACCGAGTTATCTGAGCACCGGGCCCCCCCTTTTTTCCCCCCCACCGGTAATTGTAGAGGGATTTCGGTCCCGGGCTCGGCGAGATGCCGAGGCTAAGTCCCCAATCCCGAGGGCCCCTCCCCCGGGCTGTGTCCCCCAGGACGACGGGGCCCTGTCCGCGGGGGGAGTGGATGAAGATTTCGCGGGTTGGGGTTTGGCATGGGCAGCCCCCGGGGTTTTGGCGAAGCATCTTGGTTGGAGTGAGGGAGACCCGAAGGGGGTTGTCTCAACATGTCCCACCGGGGGCAAAGCCTAGGGGTGGAACGTGAGTGGGGGACTTGAGGTTTTGGGAAAACCCAAAACGGTGGGCCCCCAAAGGGTTTATGAGATCAGCCGGGGGTTTCTCCACCTCGTTTTCCCCTGATCCCCTTTGTGTAGGAGGGGAAAGGGGGAAACCCGAACCCAGTAGGCCCCCCCCCGGGGGGGGAAGAGCGAATCAAACGCGTAAGCCGAGGGCCGGGGAACGGGGACTACGGGGCAGGGGGTGGTTAAAACCGGTTGCAAACAGGTCTATCAGGGAAAAAACCCAATTTTTCCCCACACCACGGGCAGGTTATCTGTTAGGGCCCCACCCGTGTGAGTAGAGACTTTCGACCGGCTGGGGGAATCCCCAGGATGTTGTGGGTTCCTGCTTGTGTCTCGCACGGAGGGGGGACCCCCCCCGAAAGTGACCCCCGCAAGGAGGGCCTCTTTCTGATGGAGGGGGTTAGGAGCGTCCCCCCCCCCCCCCCCCCCCTTTTTTTGACAAAACCCAAGCTACCGACTGTTGTCCTTTAGAAGGAAAACATGTCGGTTTTCGCCCTTTTCGGGAAAGTGGAAAAGGGCAGCCTACCGTTTTCAGCCCCCAAGATTTTTAGTGAAGGCGGGCAGCCTGTGATCCCCCCGCCCTGGGAAATAAACCGTCCCCAAGGGGGCCCCCCACCCAGGTTTGAGGCGTCTGTGTACATTTCCGGGTTTTTGGGTTGGGGGAAGGGGGACCCCCGGGTTTGGGAGAGAGTCCGGGGAAGTGAGCCCCCCTAAAATCGCCGAAAAAAACCCATGCCGAGGGGAATGCCCTTTGGTCCCAGCTCAGGTCCCGCGACCAACTCGAGGGAAACCCTTCCCTCTAATTTTGGTTGGGGAAACCCCCCCCGGGGGAAAAATGGGGGGAGACGGGGACCCATCATTCCTATGAGGGGGGAACATTTCGGGCCGAGGTGTGGGTGCCTGTATAGGGGGGAGATGGGGTCCAGTATCGGGTACCTCTGGGGGGCCCGGGGAGACAAATAAAGGAATAGTATCAAAAACTCATCCCCAGGAAGGCAAAACCTCGCTGGGAGCGAGTTCCACTTTTTTGGGTTTTGGGGACAAACCCCATGGGGAGAAAAACCCAAGGGGGGGTGGTTTTGGGCTTGGCACGGGGCCCCGGGAAAGGAGGCCAAGACGACCCCTCGTCCAGAAAGACTGGGAAAGGGGGATGTCCCCTGCCGGGCTGGGGAAGCCATCCCCTTGAAAACCCTTTTTTTTCGTGAAGGGGAAAGGGGGGGCCCCAGTGAGGGGCCCGAATGGGGGGCCCCCTGAACGGGAAAACCGGCCCTGCCAACAACCTTTAGGAATCGTCTGGGGGCCCGGGTTGAATCGGGGTCTAAAGTACGCTCTTTCAGGCCCTATGGAAGGGGCCCCAAATCGAGATATGGATAAGCCCCCGGGTTTTTCGGGGTGGGGTGCCCCATTTTAAATTTTGACGGGCCTGGGGAAATTTGTTGGGGGGGGTTTAGGTCTGGAAAAGGCCTCCATCCTCCTGGGGGTTTTTGGTATCACGAAAAAGGTGAGAGTAAAAACCCCGGGTTGGGGGGACACCTCTTGATGGGCCCCTTTTGGGACTTTTGGGACCCCACGGACGCCTCTGCTTACGGGGGGGGGTTTGGGCAAGGGGGGGGAGTGTAAAGGGGGGGGTCGCTCGTGGACCCAAAGGGAGACGACCCCCCCTCCCGAAACCCACCGCCACTACCCGGGGGCTGAGGCCCATACTCTCCACCGGGGTGGGTGTCCGGGAGATTTCCCCCCCAGGGGGCGGGGACGGGGAGGAGAGGGAAAGGGGGCCGGGGGGTAGGGTCCGCCCATCGGGAGTCCCCCCGGGGGTTGGGGCCCCCCAGTCTTTTGGGGGGCAACTTTTGGGCCGAACCAAAAAAATTTCGCGCTTGCTTTGGGTTTGGGGCCTGGGGGGAAGTTTGGGGACCTTAGGGGGCCTTTGCGTGTTTGGAAGGCGATTGCCGGGGTGGGTTTTGGGGCCTTTGGGGAAGGCCCTAGGGGGGGGGCCCTGCAGGGCGCAAAAAAGTGGCCGGGGCCCAAAAAGGATCCCGGGGCCTGCTTGGGGTCCTCACTTTTGGGTTTTATCACGTCAGCGAGTATTCCCCGAACAGCGAGGGGGTCCGGCCCGGGGCCACACCGCGGGGCCTCCCTTTAAAGCGCGGGGGAAGAAAAGAGGCCCCGTGCCAGCAGGGAAACCTGGCCCCCAAACAAACAGTTGAAGGGGCTGGGAGCTGCCGTCCGCCGCAGCCGAAAGAGGATCGAATCCTTTTGACCGGGTTTCGCAAAAAGGGGGCCCGCAAAACAAGGAGGACCCTTCCCTTTAACCCCCTGGGATTCCAGGCCGAAGGCCCAGGGGGGGCACCGTTAAACCCCCCGGGGCCAAATAGAGCCTCCATTTTGCTGTAGGAGCATCCCTAAGAAAGGTATGTCCCGCCTTTGGGTGGGGTGCCCATCCGGGTTTTTCGGTCCCTTTCCCTTTTAAAATTTCTAAAAGAATGGTGCCCGCTAGGGGGGGCAGGGGGGGGTTTAAACCCGGGAGGGTCAAACTGGAAACCCCCATCTCCCTGGAAACCGGGGTTGGGTGGGTGAACGGGGAGGCACCGAGGGGTTTTCTTCCCGGTCCCCAAGAGGGTACCCCCTTGGGGGCTGCATTAGGTGTTGAAGGGGCCCTTTCCTGGAGGGGGGAGGGCCTCCACCCAATGGGGCGTAGCCGGTCCTTCCCAAGTGATTTAATTGCCCAGGGGGCGACGACCCTTTGGGTTTTGGAAAACCTGCGGGGCCGGGGGGGGCCCGGTAAAGGGGGAGGGGGAAGGATTTCCCGGGGCGGGTCCCCCCCCCCCTCCCCCCCTTTAAAAAAGGGTCTGGGCCCACCGTTCCACCGTGGGGCCCATAAATACAATGGGGTGGGGGCCCCAGGCCCTCCTAAAACGTCCGCCCCAGGGGGGAAAAAGGCCCTGGCGGGGGGTTCGGGCACCCCTCGTCGGGGGGGAACCGTCAAGGGGTACTTGGGGTTTCCCTCCCGGTGGCTCATAAATCGGCGGACGGGACCTAAACCCCCGATCGGACAGCCCCCGAGGAGGGGCCCAAAGGGCCCCCCAGGAAAACCTTTGGGGGGTGCCACATGCGCCCCTACATTTGGCGGCGGGGTTTTTGGCTTTTACCACGGCTCTCTCGGGGGCAAGGGGCCACCGGTCCCCGGGGAAAAACCGGGCTGTGGCGGCCCTTGGGTGTCCAGAAGTTTCCCCCGGGGGCCCGGGAACCCCGAGCCACCATTGTGGGGGTAACGAAGGCGTGGGGCCCGCGTCCCCGCACAGGGCCGTGCACTGCCCCCTTGCAAAAGTCCTTGGGGGGGGCCTGTGAGGGCCGATCCCGCAAAGGAGGGGGGAAGCGGAAAAACCCAGCCCCCAAACCCCCGAACGTGCGGATTTTGGGCAGGGTCGGCCCGGTCCTGTTTTCCCCCCCCCCCCCCCCCCCCCCCCCCCCCCCCCCCCCGGGGTAGTTCAGGTTTCCCCGTCCCGGTGGAAAATCCTCCCCCCGGGGGGAGCGGGGCCGGGGGACTTGCCCAAACCGGGGGCCCGAAAAGGGCTGATCCCCCCCAAAGCCGATACCCCCAGGGGGAAAAAGGGGGATGGGGGATTGGGGGGGGTTGACCTTCCTTGGCGAACCCACGACCCCCGGGTGAAGGGGCCATGTACCCGCACCCCAGAATTATGGACAAAACCAAACCCAGTCGTTTTCTCGGGTTACCCCTAACCCTGCTTCCGATTCCCAAGCCCCTCCTCGGGCTCAGTTTTTGGCTGGGAAACCCGGGGCCCTGGGGGAGAGGGCCGTGGTGCACGTGTCCCAAATTTTGGGGGAAAAAAGGACCGGACTCACCAAGGCAGTGACGGAGGCATTTTCCTACCCAAACCCCTCACCCCTTCTTTGGGCCGCGGGTCGGCATGATTCCCCAGGGACCAGGGGCGCGCGACTCGCCTTTAAAAGGGGAAAAGGGCTCCGAAAGGCCCGGGGGCGAGAGGCAAGCTGGGCCGGGGGAGAGAGGGGGGGGAGGGCGAATTCCCCCCGGCAAAAATTAGCTCGGGTTTGGGGGCCCCCAAGGGGGGCCTTGCCCTTAAAATTTTTTGGGTATTCCCTTTTTTTCCCCAGGTCAAAAAAAAAGGCAATTTTCAATGGTGGCCCGCTTGCCATCCCCTGGACCCGCGATCGTGCTCCGCGGGCCCGGGGAGAAGAGGGAAAAGGGCCCCCGTCCCCTTTGCGGGGCAGTCATCTCTTAACTACCCAACCGACTTTTATCCATTGAACGGATTTCTCAAACGGAATCGACCCGCCTTTTTCCCCGGGGAAAATTTAGCGAAAAACCCCAGAAATGGGGTGGCTTTGAAACCCGGGGGTGTCCTTTACCATGTTTGGGGACAGTGGCAAGCAAAAACCCCGGGAAAACACACCGCAAAGAGGAGACAAGGGGGGTCCATCGAGAAGGTAATTAATCCGATCGGCCCCGTGTGGTGTCGTGCAAGAACCCGGAAAGATCGACCGAAATCTCAAAACCCCCTACACGGCCCCCATCGGAAAAATCACGCACACTTTCGAACCACGTTCTAAGCGAGATGGATAAAAGGGGCTTTCTTTCGCAAAAAAAACCCCAATGAGGGGTCTTGCGACAAATGGGGGACAAACCCGGGCTAGGAAAAAAGGGGGGAAACCCCACCGGGGAGAAAAAAAGATGGGGGCCCCCGACGACCGGCGAGGGAAATGGGAGTAAACAAAGGGCGACCCGCGAGCAAAACGCGAGATAACCAGGAGCGTTAGCCCGTTTAAAGGGAAGGAAGGGAAAGCGACCCCTAAAACCCGAGCCCGGGGAGGGGGGCATTTCCAAAAAAATTTGATGAATTTAACCACCCGGGGGATAAAAAAACACCACAATGTAGTGACCCATCGAACGAACCGACGATCGTTGGGAAAGCTAATTGCGAGAGTATGGGAAAGTGGTAAATTTCCCCGTAATTGCACTCCCCCCCAAGAGCCTCACGCGGCAAGAATACTCAGGGTTTCGCAAGGGAAAAACTGAATCAAGTATAGAAACAAAGACACCACAATCTTAACACAAAGGCAAGTATAGGTGAGACAGAGCACAAGACTTATCTTGCTTTGACGGCAGGCCGAAGGTGAATGAGGTAGAAGTTGACACCGGCTTCTTCCGGAGGCGGAAGTGGGGTGACGTCACGTGACTGTCTTATGACTGCATTGGCCACGGATAAAATTCGGCCTGACAGAGCTGGCTAACTGCCGTTGAATGCTATGGTCTGACATGGTACAGTATATGACGCCAAACAAGCCTGCTAACTCCTGCCCCCTACTTCACTTATCAAACAAAAAGGAAAGAATTCTATCTCGTCTCATCCTCATTTTGACATAGCACCACTTCTATTTGTGTCAACCTCACAGAAGCACTAAAATAGCTGAAGTATAGATGCATCTTGAAAGTGCACCATCCCCTCCAACCCTCACCTCTCAGAGTTCTCCAATGTTGGTACTCTTCTTCCTGCTCACCTGGGATGGAGGTTCATCAGGCCTCCTTCCTCTTCCTCCTCATCGTTACTGCTCCTGCTGACATGTCTCTCTGCCGGACTCTCTTGACCCTCAGCGCATTCCTGGATCACCTGAATCCTTTCTAGGTCCTCTTTCCTGAAAAGGACAAAAGACAACCACTGAAAAGAAGCGGCACACATTTTAACACTGGTTTGCATTTTGCATTTGGGTGTTAAGTGGAGAAGAGCACCTCAACTTGAGACCAAGATGCAGCCATCCAGACAATCCCGACACTAACAGACCTGTTTCCCCCAAATTTGTGTACCTGTAATATCTCAGACAAAAACTTGTAATTAAAAAAAAACCCAACAACAACTAAGTTTCATAATCGCAATACTTTCGCAACTTTTGAAGATTTGGAAGAGCCGGCCGTTGGCACGTATGACTGCTTCATCGCCATCTTTGACAAAGCGAAAGACATGTATTCCCGTTAATTTCATTTTTTTCCTCGTAAAATTACGTCAAAATCATAAGAATAAACAGGTCTGCACTAAACTGTGGCTATCTTGACACTAATTGTGGCCATCCAGGCAATCTTGACATTGAATTGTGTCCATCCAAGCAATCCTGAAACTAAATTGTGACCATCCTGGCAATCCTGACACTACACTCCTAGCAATCCTGACACTAAACTCCTGACGATCCAGACACTTAACTGTGACCATCCAAGCAATCCTGAAATTAAGTTATGGTCATCCCGAAACTAAGTTGTGGCCATCTTGAAACAAGCTGTGGCTATCTTGACACTAAAACTGACTATCCAAGCAATCCTGAAAATGAAGTTGTGGCCATCCTGACACTATACTGTGAGCATGTCAGCAACCTTGTGACTGGATTTCGAACATTGATTTCGTGGCACTGAAGTTTGCACGCCAACCCATTGTCACCAAGTTCATACAGC
>CM031596.1:26124606-26139663 GCA_018398815.1 Conus ventricosus | reverse complement strand
CATTCCCACTTCAAAATGATTCTGCACTCGGTTTTTCAAAGACAATTCATTTGAAAATATCCGTATAACTTATCACCAGGTAATTCATATTTTCTCTTTCCTCTCTCTCCCTAAGCGTTCACTAAATCCTCTCACTATTCACACGTGCAGACCAAGGTTTGACAGGATGTTGCTTTCTGAGCAGACCGACAGAAAATGGTTTTTGCCTTAATGTTAAGGAACTGTAAAGTGCCTAAACAACATCTTCCTAATTCAAGAGACAATCTCACCGATCCAGAGATGAGCAAGACACAACTTTCAGTCACAAGTTTCTAATATCTTCTTGCATTAATGTATTGTAATGAGCAAAACAGAAATGACTTTTGAAGAATAGCTGGTAAATGCTGGTACCATCCTTTCCTTAGAGCACACTACCACAATTAACGCTACAATGACCAGTTCTCATTTGTTAGTGGTCTTGACAATGAAAGACTAGTCATTATCTTATGTACTGACATTACTTCCAACAATTTTTTTCAAATTTATGGCAATGACTGGATTCGATTCGTGTATTCGTTTGATTACTTCCATTCAAATTAATCTTAATAAATGCTAGCCACCAGTTTGAATTCCCCGTAGTGTACCTCTCTTCATCTCTGCTGTCGTAGATGACGCGCTTCAGAAGTGGAACACGCATTCCATGGCGAGTGCCTGCCTTAAACGCAAGGTCTGCGCAGTTTGATGAACACATGGGAGCAATCATGGAAAGAGGGCTGGATGCTCTCACATTCTTCACACAGGTCATAGTTGGGGCAGTTGCTGATGACAATTAAAAGAAAACAATATTAAAAAAAAACCTTAAAGCAAATTAATCCTATTCAAGAGGCACACACAAACACAAACATTAAAAAAAGCAGAATCTCCTCCTGCTCCCTTTCTCCCTCCCTAAAGTCTCTTTTCCCATATGCTTGTGACATAATGCAGGAAAGGCTTCTTTCACAGAAGATTTATTCAAGTTCACTCATTTTCAGTTAAAACTCAGTGCTCAGAATCCACCACTTTCAGAGCCCTCTACTAGTTTCAGGTCATAACTGAATCTGCCACTGAACTACAAATTTACATTATTATATCTGTTAAACATACAGCCTCGTCGTCGTCATCATCAGCTCACATTATTTTTGTCTTCGGCTACACTTTCCTAGTCAATTCTTGATCACCAACATACATGCTTTGATCAACAGTACCAGTAGTCGTCTCATCATCAATATCCTCAGCATGTTATTCATCTTGCTGCAGTTCCATCTCTGTTTAAACACACTCCCTCACTCCAACAAAGCGTCTCTGTCCGACAAAGCGTAAAGTCGCCAATTCCATACTTCATTTCTGTCTCGATGACTTGCAAAAACCTCCTTCAGTTAAACACCTAGACTTGCCATGAAGAAGCGTCTTCGGGGAGCAGTCAATGCAAAAATGACTATAATTGCAGCAGTGTAAATGCCACTAACATTGTTGATAACAATGCACTAATTTCTGATGTCAGTTGACTGTCTCCTTGACTCTGCTGTTCACAGTGATGGCACTGCTCTGTTGTCATGACTTCAGCAAGGTATCTCAGACCCTGTCCAAATCTGAAGGGGCGGAAAATCAAGCATGGGGTAGCAAAGCACTGAACTTTTCTTCTAACCAAAAACATCTGATTTCTTCACAACAAAAATTAATTGCCCCCAAATATTTACAATTACAAAAACACATCTTTCAATGAATCAAATTCTCAGTCACATAGTAAAACTTTTGATAAACTGGTCAACTTACCCACATATGTAGCGGGTTCCAACATCTCACGATCACAGCAGTCACAAATGATACCTTCATGTACATAACCAGCTGCAACACACCACATTTTTACCATGAAAATAGAGAGCAGACCTCATCTTATTCTTTTTTCCTGTTTGAAAAAAAAATTTCTTTTGATTATGGCATGCTACGAATTACTGACAGACTTTTTTTTTCTTTTTGTAAATAATGTTTTCTTGGTATCTGATATCCACACTTGCTCAAGACAAGTCAAAAAGTGCATGAAAACAAAACAAAAAATCCTGGGATTCCACCATTCAAAAAAAAAAGTCCATTAGCAGATCTAGCAGCGGTAAACATTGATAAATTAATCAAAACAGCTTGGAATCAAACATTTACACATGCCCGTCTTCCAACTTGTCCTTTTTCCACAAAGTCTTAGATCAAACATAAAACTACTTATACCTTTTAAACATCAAAAATTGTATCTGGTGGAAAATCTCTGAACAAGGATTTTATGGTGTTTGCTGAAGAGTGCTTATGTCTGATCTCAAGCAAACTCCAAGACTATAAGAACATGTTTTGGTGAGTAAGTCATCAAGGCAGGCATCATGGAGCCTCCACACCTTAACAAACAAAAAACCCAAACATGAATGGCATGGCAGATGGAAGTAGCTTGAAAAGTTTGGATGGATATATTATATATATTAACTTGTTTTAACTATATATATATATATATATATATATATATATATTATATTATATATATATATGATTCAAAAGCATACAAAATAAGCAAGTCAAAGGAAACAGTGCATCTATTACATATATGGGAATCATGTTTTTGGCCATCTCTGATTACAAAAGCTACAGTAACGGCCACTCTGCCTTTGGCAGACAGCATAACCTCTCCCCCTCTCCCTTAAGGCAATGTGCGGCAGTGAAATATGTCAAAATTCGGTCATTTTGGCTATTTTTAGATTTTCACATTTTTACTAACTACAACATGTCTATTTTCATATTCCATACTGAATTGCACTGAAATGATGTGTTTTGAAAATAAAAATGCTTTTTAAAACCCTAACCCATTCGTGTTTTGCGTTCGTTTGTGTCATAAAAGTTGTCAAAAATGATGATTTTCCAAACCCTAGTGACAGGCATTTCTTCTTCCCCGAACCTCGTCATGCCGCACATCATAGGAAACTAGTTTGTCTCCCCTACCCCATACAGCAGAGCATTTTCCCCCAAATTCCACTCAGTTCCGACTGGAAGTCGTTTTAGATCATTAGAAATGACCACATTCTCCTTATATGGAGAAAGACGCGGGAAACGAGCCGCCTGATTCGTTGATTCAGGTCCGTGACACCTCGAGATTGCAATGGCGGTTGTTTACATCGTGTTCGATCGAAGACCAGAGTTTAAAAAAAATGGCCGGTAAAAAAGTCTACTATTCAGTCGGCTAAAAAAGCAAGTCAAAAGCGAAAAAAAACCACCTCGCGTATGCAAGGCAGTGCAAAGCTTCGCAAAAAAGGGGGAAAGATCGACGAGAACGGCCCTGAGCATGACCCGGCGTCAGTGCCTTCAACAAAGCAACTGCTTCGTGTTCGTCAGTGCCATCAACATCACACTGTTCAGGATTCTGTGTTAGGTGGTAAAAACCCGCACACAGTTCAAAAAACCAGTCTTATGAAGCTGTCAGAAATCTGGAGAGTGCCTCTACATCAGCCTTTGGTGACTGTGTCGAGGAGAGCACATCGTCAAAAGCGAGGGATTGTCGCCCTTCAGCTGTGTTGACAGATTTGTGAAAAAACTAAGTTGCTCCCAGTGCAAAAATGAAACGTTGTGTTTCAGAACTGATAGGAAGAAACCATGTGGTTAGCTGTGCAGGATATGTGTACTGTTATAGCTGTGAACAAGCTGTAGAGGGCCAGAAGATTTTTTAGCAGAGAGAGGTGGGGGGGATGAAGTTTTAAAACTGTCAACAGGCAAGCTGTGTATTCTGCATTAGTGTGTGGTTTGGGAGCAACAACTTTCAACAAATTTTGTGAAAGCTTGGATCTCCAAAGGACTGACCACAAAACTTTTCACAAGAAAGCAGGCAAAACTATACAATAAATTGAAGACTTTGAAAGTTTACTTTGCACTCACAGCAGAGTATGTGAGGCAAGTCCATGCACAACATACCGGCACCCCCCTTGGCCCTGATGATGTCTTGACATCAGGTGTTAGTTTTGATGGCACTTGGCTAACCAGAGGACACAGTTCTCATATTGGAGTAGGTTGTGTGGTGGATCTTCTGACAGGGGTGTGTTTCTTGATGCTCACGTCATGTTGCACCTACTGTCAAGTGGTGTGAACCCACGGGGAGAAACTGTATGCAGAGAACCTATGGAGTATCCCTGCATGGGGGGTTTTCAACTTCTTGAAAATGTGACAAGAATTTTACAGGTGAGCTATATTTTTTGTCCTTTTTTTGCTTTTATTTCAAGTGTCTCAGTTTTGTATTGCAGTATGCTTGAAAAAAATTTATGAACACAAAATCAAACAGAAAACTGAAAAACAGTGTGAACTACTTGAACACTCACACCACACACACACGCACACGCACACACACACAGAATCAAGAAAGTCTTCCAGATTTATTTTTGTTTTATTTGGTTTTTGATGTCAAGTTATGTGTGTGACGGTGTGTGTGAGTGGTTGTGTGTGTGTGTGTGTGTGTGTGTGGGTGTGTGTGTGTGTGTTGTAAATCATGAAAGCAAAATTGTACATTATGTATAAAAATGCATTCACTACACCATACACACATGATAACCAGGCATATCAGTCCTGTAACATTGCATCAAACTTTATGTGTACGGATCCTCTGGCATGATGGAGGTGGAGGCAGCTTGTGTGATCTGGCGCGCTCAGTGGAACGCTACAAACTGCGATACACTGTCCTGCTGTCAGATGGGGATGCCAAGACCTACAATGAGCTGACAGCCATCAAGCCTTACAGTGATGAGGTGGAGATTGAGAAGGGAAAAATGAAACAATCATGTCAGCAAGCGGCTTGGTTCAGCTTTGCGAAACTAGTGGGGGATTGTCGCAAGAAATGTATACCCTTGGAGGTCGTGGCCGTGGTATCTAACACAGAAAGCCATACGGGAAACTGACCATCTACACAACCGTGCCATCCGCAAGAGTAGCAGTGTGAAGAAATGAAAAAAGGCCATCAAGGCTTCTCTTCAACACTGTTATTCTACTGAAAGCAAGCCCCCGCATGAATGTGCCCTGTGGGGTGTTGACTCCTGGGCTTCTATCAGGCTGCTCTGGCTCAACGTCAGGTTCCCGGTCACCATGACAAGCTTATCCACAACCCCTCTCAAATTTCAGTAAACTGCACCAGCACCTGGAACCCCCTCTATGAAAGGCTGACAGCACTCAGCTTCTAAGCAGGTTTTGTTGCTGGCAAAACACAAAACTCCAATGGTGCTTGCACGCCTGATCTGGTCCCGCTGTACCAAGGACAAGTTTGCCTCACGCCGGCGGGTGATGTTTGCGTCTACACAGCCATCAGTGAGTTCAACTTTGGCCCTAGTGCTGCTCAGGACACTGCCAGCTTCTTTGGTTTTCACAAGAGGAGCTCACATGAAGAGGTAGGGGGAAGCAGGCGCAGAAGAGGGAGAGGAACAGCGTCAAGTTCCAGAGAGACAAGGCCAACAAGCGACGGGACACAGTTCGAGTGCCCGACTGAAGAGACAGGAGGAGCTGATGATGCTGGAAGGGGGCCCTGCCTATGCTGCAGGGCAGTTCTGACTGTGTGGTGTTGTGCTGTGGGGCTGGCTGGGGATTTGAAAATTGTCCAAGTCTGTAAGTAAACCATGTCTGTTTTCACTATGTTTGTGTCCTTTTTTCTGCGTTTTTCTCATTTTTGTTTTTGCTCCGCATGCTGTACAAGTATTAAAATTTTCAGAAACTGTCTATTCAAATCTAATGAAATTTGGCACATTTGTAATTGTCTTCTTGACATTTTATAGAATGATTTTTTAAAAAACTGTTTTGTTTATTTTCATGATGTCGATTGCATGATACCGCTGATAATTTGAGGCAATATTTTCTGAAAAATCAATTAAAAATTAATTTTGCCCCCAAAATCAAAAATATCTCTCTATTAGAATTTTAAAGATACTCTAGTGTACATGTGTGCCAAAAATCATGGATCTGTGATGGATAATACCTGAGTAAAATCATTTCTTAAAAATCCAATATGGGGATGTTTATCTTGGTTGCCATGGCAACGGTAAAAAATAAGGTTGATTTTTTGGTATATTTTGTGTTAGGACTCATAGTAGTATCAATTTAAATTTAAAAAAAAAATGTCTTTTTTCCTATATTCTGAAAATTAGATTTTACTGCCTCACCCTTGCCTTAACTCCTGCCCTTCCATCTTTTTTTTCCAGAACATCAAGCCTGTCATGTTGGTAGCAAAAACAGCCGAGGACTATCCCCACTTTCTGCTGATTAAAATAAGGACAATTTAAAACTGGCAAAGGTTCTCAGGGCCAGTCTTGTCCTTTTGTCACTTACTTTGTTGAGAGGAATCACAGGCGTGTGGGGGGGTTTCACTCCCCTTTACCCAGCTTGGGGAGGTTTTGAGGACACCAAGCACAGTCTTCCTGGCCACAGTTTTGGCAATTGTCTTTCTTCATCTGCACTCAAGCTAGTGGACAGAAAGTCTTGTAAGAAAATCTATCATCAAAGTCAAAAAGCAGGCTATAGTCTGAAAGCAGGCAATAGTCTTACTTACCAATATGACCATTCTAAAAAAGCGAGTCTCGTAACCTGGGGGGGGGGAAAAAGGGGGTTTTTTCTTAGTTATGACATTCAGAATGGGAAGAAAATGCAGTCAATGCTTTTCTGTGTGTTATGAAATGCGAGAGTACATCAATTTAAGACATTACAAAGTAACAATGTAAAAAAGGTGCCTAGGACAGACCTGCCTACCTCATGTTATGCTCATCAGTACTAACCACAGAGATTTTCAGTAATTTTGCATTTTCCTTCAGTAATTCCACGGACGCGTAATACACGGCGTTTTTGAACAAATAATGTGTACAAAACTCCAACTACATTTTAACATTTTAACAAAAAATATAAACAGTAAAAAAGGAACAAAAACAACAAAGCAGAATGGGATGATGGCTGATGACGGACTCAGGACAGGAGTTTCAGGTCAATTCAAAGGTGATATACTTGACAGTTTGTAAACTTACACAGCAGTCACCACTGATGAAGAACCTAATGTACAACCCCCCCCCCCCCCCCAAAAAAAATAAAGTGTGTGTGTGTGTGTGTGTGTTGCACTAAGCCTTGTATCGTGCCTGCTGCTTGGAGTAGGCAATCTTGAGATGGTCCAGTTCCTCTGGCTCAAGATCTGTGTTCTCTGCAGGCCGGGATTTGAGAACAAGGAGTGCCTCAATGGTGTCCTGGTGCAGGGTAGACCTTTGGTCAGTGAGGTTCTTCTTCACACAGCTGAAGACACGCTCACATGCTGCACTGCTGTGTGGGATGGTGCAGATCCCCATCATGACCTGGGCAAGGTTCCCAAGGTCTTGGTGCTGCTGCTTCACCCTCCCCTTTCCATTGTTCATTTCTCTTTTTTTTCTTCCATTTTCTTTTTCCCCCACTTTATTTTTCTTTCCTTTTTTCGCCCCCTACCTCCGGCCCAATTATCATTATTTATTATTATTTATCATATTATTATTATTGGAAGATGCTAATATTAAACAATTATTTATTATGACTCATTTCTATGATGTGTCAATCACCTTGATTTTCAATGTTTATTTCTATTCCTGGTATTATGTTGGTATACTCAGTTGTCCATTTTCATGTCCTCTATGCTCCCAAAGGGGGTGAAATCATTAAATTCTTTGAATCTGTGTGTGTGTGTGTGCAGCAAGATCCTTCATGTGAAGAGTGACATCTCCTTAATCATGGCTGTTGCCTTGCTGCGGCCACACTGCATTCCTATTGAAAGAACAATTGTATCTTCTTCTTAGAATTCATGATAAAATAATATTGCTTTGATTGATCAAGACAAAAATAAAACAAAAAAAACAAACAAAAACAGACACACAGCGCATTTTCTCCGAGATATGGCGCTTGCAGTCATTGCTCCCCCATGTCCGATGGAGAAGTCTGAATTGCACACCGAGCACAGAGCTTAATCTAAGATTTTTGAAAAAGGGGGGCAGTCCCCCCCTCATATAAAAAAAAGGGGGGCACCCCCCCCCCCTCCCCCCTCATATAAAAAAAAGGGGGGGCACCCCCCCCCCCCCCCCCCCCCCCCCCCCCCCCCCCCCCCCCCCCTACAACCCACGTTACATACCTCCTCCACCTTTGTACACAGACTTCAACACACCTTGATTCAAATCATCCTTGGGGCGACGTAAAATACGTTTTGTTTCTTGTGTTTTCAAACACAATTCACATCGCATACACCGGTCTTCAGCTTAGGTATCCAGGGCCACTTCTTCAGCCAATCGTCTTGAAACCAGTGTTCCCTTGCACTGGCACTAATTTCGGGCTGCTTCTCCGAGCTTTTGGATGTAGTCGTGGTTTCTTCATGATCTTCTCCACCCTCGCATGGCAGAGAATCTTTTTTTTTTTTCACTTTTCCTCCACGAAAGTCGAAGTCGAATAGGGTGGGTGCACGCTTCATTTTGGAAAATATCCAATATGGCGCCTTAAACTCTCGCAACTTCTCGTCGGTGATCGAGAAGGAGGAGATGAACGCTGCCGATTGGTTGATTTACACTAACAGCCAATGAAATATCATGAAATCGTTCACTCCTGCTCAGTCCTAGTTTCAGTTTTTCAAGCAGACGACAAACGAGCGCCCGCAACGATCAGTCAACAGGGCGGGCAGTTCTGCAAATGTGCGGGAGTCTGCCCGCGTTAAGACTCGATAATTGCGGGAAGGAACAGATTTTCGGGGGATTGTACCAATCCCGCGCTCTAGATTAAGCTCTGGAGCAGTATACAAATCCAGGTCCATGTTTTTTGGATTGCAAAAGACAAGGCCAAGTCCGCGTGTATTTACTTCGGAACACTTGCTTCTTCGCCTTCTTCCATTGTGGCACAGTGGTTTTCGAACCCTCGTCGTCGGTTTCATGCACACGTTTAGAAGATTTCTCCGCCATTTTCACAATCGCCGGCAAAAAATCGGTTGAAACTTTGTCTTACAATGGCTGAACAAAAGGCTTCGAATGGCGCGCACAGATGTGATGGCGCGTCGTGTTGGCCCACAGCACCACATTGACCAATCGCAAGTTCCGAACCATCTGTGGTTTCGGCTTGAGTCAAGGGAAGTTACTCTGTGGTCTCGGAAAGGTCTAGCAGTCGACAATTTTCGAGTCTGGAATTGCGTAGTTTTTCAATTTTCTTTTCCGTAATTTCGCACGGAAAATCGTACCTCCGTAATGGGGGGTTAATTTCCGTAAGATTACGGACGATTACGGAAGGGTAGGCAGGTCTGCTAGGATTACAATTAACTGACAACAATGCAAACAAAGTACTCTATGCCCTAAAGTCCTAAAAGCCAAGTCACCATCATTCTTTACATAAACATGGTTTCATGTTCCATACCATCAACTGTTTAACACCATGAAACAAATGAATATTGATGCCACCGAAAATGAATTAAAGCTGCATCCACCTGACACGAAACTGGATAAAATGCATGTCAGTTGTGAACAACAATTTCTCAACTGCTTGTCTCTGTTTATACTGAAATGAGCTATCAAAACTATGGGCACATCATTTCACAGAATTTTGTTCAACCTGTGAATCACCCTTCAGTCTGCGTTTTTCAAAAACTTGATGCCCAAAGATCTGTTTTCTTGCTGTCTCAACTGCTTATCTTCACAGCTTTAACTTGCTTCTGGCATCTCATCTCATCGTACACAACATTACTAGTGCCCTTACTCATCCCTCCCCCTCTCCCCACATCCTGTAATTTCTTTTGCCCAATCTGAAATGTCCTGGCCTTGACTACTGCTGCCCTCACTATGTGCACCTCTTCAGAAAAATTCACTCTAGCGATTTACTTCTACCACAGTTTGGTTTGAATTCATTTTTGTACTCCCAGTTCTTAAAGAACAGGGAGTACTTTAGAATGGGAACGAAGAAATGCTGTGTGTGTGTGCGTGTGTGTGTGTGCGTGTGTGTGTGTCCGTGGTCAAAAATGTGTTCCACTCGCTCCAGACAAAACTACTGGGCCGATCTTTCTGAAAATTTGTAGGTGTGTTCATTATGGATTGGATCAGGATGATGCCCGACGTTTTAGTTTACCGTTACAGCCGTTACTAACAGCTGTAACAGCCTGTAACGCTTTTTCTTCTTTATGGAATATCTCAGAAAGTACTTGGCCGATCTTTCTGAAAATTTGTAGGTATGTTCATTATGGGTCACAAATAATGCCCAATGTTTTAGTTTACCGTTATAACCGTTACTAACGGCTGTAACGGCCTGTAACGGTTTTTTTCTTCTTTATGGAATATCTCAGAAAGTACTTGGCCGACCTTTATGAAAATTAGCAGGTATGTTCATTATGGGTCACGGATGATGCCTGATGATTTAGTTTGCCCCGTTATAGCCGTTACTAACGGTTGTAACGGTTTTTCTTCTTTATGGAATATCTCAGAAAGTACTTGGCCAATTTATAAGCGGTATGGATGATCTTGTGACAAATCGGATCCTCTGTCCATATGTAAGTGATGTAATGCTGAAAATGGATTAAACAACCGTTAAAAACCGTTATTCTGCCGTTATTTTTTATATATAGGTTGATTTTAATGGAATTTGGTATATAGAAAGGTCATCACACACAAATTGCACTTCCATGCAGTGTTTCAAAATCTGACCGTTAAAAACCGTTATTCTTGACATATTGTCCGATTTGGATGAAATTTGGTATGTACACAGGCTTTAGCCAGCGAGGACTAAAATACCAGTTTCAAAGGTGTACATCGGTTAAATAACTGTTAAAACCGTTATTTTGCCTTTATTTCTTATCTCACAAAGCACTTGGCCGATTTACAAGCAGTTCGGAAAACTGGGAGTACGTTTATATGCTTCGCATCTTGTTTGTTTTTGTTTGTTTGATCTTTGTTTTTCTTTCCCACAAAAAGTTGTCCGTGTAATCTAAATCAGCTTCATCAGCAAGACATAATATTTTGATGTAACATAGATGATGCTTTATGGTCGATCCAAGTTTTTTATATTTACTGTTTGTGTCTATTACCACCTCTGCTTTTGTAAAAATTGAATTAAATCGCAAGTTTGTCAAACTGTAAATATATGATACAATTTTTGCATGTATCATTAAACATGTTAGTCATGACTAAACAAAGCAATACCTGTGAGCGATCATGATTTCTAAGAAAATGACAGCTCTGTAAGATTGATTTCATTGCTGAAAATGTTAACTGCAGATTTACAGCCTTTATGATTTTGTGACATCTCCATGTGGGGTTGTCTGCCATGTGTGATTATGTTTACGTTTGTGCTTGCTGAGAAAGTGCCAAGGACAAACTCACAAACATTGCAGAAAATCATATGAGCTCAGTTGTTAAACTTGTGAATCACAATTTCATTCCGTCTTGACTAGAGCCGTTTTCATGCCTGCAATCTTTCTTCTGTCCAGTCTTTTTTGTCTTCCTGCGTAAGCAGGCTGATACTCCTGTGGACACTCCCACTATAGATAGGCAAGGACTGATACCATCTACAAAGAGTGGAGTTTTGTACATATGACCGGTTTTTTTTTAACCCACCATTAAGGAAGCCATACTCCATCTTCGGGGAATTCTGTCCCAGTCAAATTCTGATGATTATACTGACCTTCATCATGTAGCGAACAAAGGTGTCTTTTGTCAAGAGCTCTGTGGAGTCTTTCTCTTCTTGCCCTCAGCCTCACTCTTGCTGGGCTTGACCTCGTGTTTTTTGCGAGGAGGAGGTCGGGTACTGCTGGATGCTTCTTCAGACACCACATCCAGAGGGATCTTGCTGGTTTTTGAGGTTGATGACTTTCCCTGATCACACCACAAGAAGATTATTGAACACGGTGATCCTAGTTTTCTGGCAGCTGTACTGTAAAACCCCACGACATATATGCTCATCAATGCTTACTTAAAGACAGAAAAAAAAGGCAGATTTTCAATTCTGTCACTTGTTACATTTCATTGAACCGTGACCGTTCTTTTTATACTTACCTGACCATCCACTGACAGAATAAATTTATATTCATGTGTAGAGATACATGGTTGTGGCTCTGATGTATCCAGATGAAAACACTCAGAAACTTATCATACAACAGACAAAAGATACTAACAAACTTAGCACACAGCCGTCCTATGAAACACATCCAAGTAAAAACAAGATTAAGATACTATCCCATTCTCTATTGATCACTTGTTTAAAGCTGCTGAACCCACTCGTCAGCACAGCCCTGTCTTGCAATGTGACTGCTGAACCCCATGATCATGAACACTCACCCACATTGTGCTGTTCCACTAAAAAGCAGCACAGCATCAGCAGTCAAGAGACTCAAGAAGATCTAAGCTATTTGATCCTGTTCATTTGAAGGAATATTCAATAAGTACACAATCATTATTCTAATCTAAAAGTTTCAAATTCTGTGCCTTCTTCAGAGAAGGTACAGAGAAAAGACATGGAAAAAGAAATCTTTCATGTTCTACCTTCATCACAAAATCACCGACAGATTCCTCCGACACCGATTCCCGCCACGATGTTTCTTTTTCTTGTGTGCGCTGTCCGTACGACTGGCTTTGCGCTCATGCTTCTTTGTTGCAGACGATCAGTTGAAGCTTGTTGTTTTTCCACCATGGTGCTCACCTTGCGCCTCAGCTCTGCCTGTTACAAAAAATAAAATAATAATAATAAAAAAGGTAATTCTTAATTTACAATTTCAAAATGGAGTGACTGAAGGCGGCGAACGAAGCAAGATCAGGAATAGAGTTTTAGAACTTACCGCCAATGACATTGACAAACAAAGCACAAGACAAGACACGATGCATTTCAACCACTTGGGTCTTCATCAGGCGAAAAAATAAATCACATTTAACATGTGGGACAGTACAAACTACGAAAAACAAAAAAGAAAAAACAAAAAAGAAAAAACAAAAAAGAAAAAACAAAAAAGAAAAAACAAAAAAGGGGGGGGGAATGAAAAATGACTTTTGTTTTTCGTAGTTTGTACTGTCCCACATGTTAAATGTGATTTATTTTTTCGCCTGATGAAGACCCAAGTGGTTGAAATGCATCGTGTCTTGTCTTGTGCTTTGTTTGTCAATGTCATTGGCGGTAAGTTCTAAAACTCTATTCCTGATCTTAATTTACAGTTATTTTCATCAGAACTAAACTACAGATTTCTGACTATACTTTTTTGATTTCTAACTATACTTCTGATCACAGCATTTTACATTCAAAGTGCACTTCCAGAGCAGAAAACGGGCACAAAGTGTGTCAACTACACAAGATAAGATAATGTTGCTTATAGCCCAGCCGACCGCAAAGGGCCACATCAGGGCTGGTCAACTACACAAAGTTGGTTTACTATCTCGTCTTAAAGATTAGCACCAACATGACTCAAGGTATTGATACCCAGGGGAAAAAGGCATGTGTAAGTGTGCAAGTGTGTGTGCAAGTGTGTGTGTGTGTGTGTGTGTGTGTGTGCGTGTGTGAGAGCGTGCATGTGCGTGTGTGCTTTAAACATTATTCACCAAGATGTCACTTCATCTGACTTCTCTGTCAAAAATATGAAAGTGGAT
This sequence comes from Conus ventricosus, assembly GCA_018398815.1. Lineage (NCBI taxonomy): Eukaryota > Metazoa > Mollusca > Gastropoda > Neogastropoda > Conidae > Conus > Conus ventricosus. Next base: position 26,126,053 of record CM031596.1, on the reverse strand, counting down.
GCTCTTTTATGCTTTAAATCAGATCAATCATCCCACAACTAAATCAGTGTAGAACTGGGATGTTGATAACACTTGCACATTATGTACTAGTCAAAACTAGTGGTAAAACAGCAGACTTTGAGCTTCAAAAGGAATGTGGGAGGGGAAAAGAAGCAGTGAAAGGGATAAAAAGGAGCAGAAAATGCAGTTTTTGTTTCTACTCAGTGAATCTACTAAAGTATGTAAACAAGTAATAACTTATTAAGGATATACTCACCACACCAATGAATAATGAAACAAAGTGTTCCTGTTTAAGGGAAAAACTATGGGAAGAAATAAACAAAGGGGGTGGGTTGCCTACCATCACCTCACATGACATTAGTCCCCCTTGATAGGTCATAGGCACATGTAGAAAAGAACAGTCTGCTCATCTGTTGTTCCAGTTTACAAACTCAACTTTATATATCTGTTTTAACAGGAGCATATTATTTTGATATCTTTGAAACATTCAGTGTTATTTCACTGAATACTAATTACAGGAACTGTCAGGTCATAAACATTATGACATAAATAAAAACAAAACAACACATTAACAAACAAAAAACTCAACTAACCAACCAACCACAACAATTGAACAAGAAACAACAAACAAAAATATGACAAGCAACCTTCTTGTACATGTTCAACCAGTAATTTACACGCAGCTGTATATTCAAATTAAAAGGTCCAATGTAAGTAACAGCATGGAGAACAACAGTTTTTGTGCATTATAAACAATTGTTACAGAATTAGTAAAAGAAAACATAAAAATGCTTATGTATACAGTAAACAAAAAACATTGTTGTGAAAGTGCAAGGATCAAACATCGTTCAAATTATGTAAATTCGTCATCAAACCTCTAACCAATCAAAGTTCGATGACACTCATTTGGAACTGATGCTGCTGCTCTCAACTTAACTTCAGAATTGTCTTTACCTCTGTCGTGGTGAGACTGTGAAATATATTTCAGTCACTCTGCTTCTGTATGGCTTGAAATTCATATCTTCTTTCTTTTTTAGAGATCACAATTCTTTTTATGATGAAAGTCATCAACTGGCAGATAACATCAATGGTAAATGACTCAGTTTTACTTTCAAAACTGTTATCCTGTGAAAGTTGTGGCTTTTGTTAAAATTTGAATACATATTTGGGAAAGGACTGAGCAACATATTTTGTGCACGGAGGGCATGGATATGTTTGGTGTATTGAAACAAAACAACTTGCTTACCTAACCTGGATTCTGCTTTTTTTTGGAAAAACTGTATTGAAGTTTGTATAAAAATTTAATGACATATGCACCGGTCACGGGGGTCATGCAATCCACAAGATCAGGCTGGAAAAACTGATGGAACCTGTTCCTCAGAACTTTTCTTGCCTGAAAACAGATTCTCACATTTTCCAGGCTAGGAACTATGAGGGAGGCAAGAGG
>CM031596.1:26104651-26123606 GCA_018398815.1 Conus ventricosus | reverse complement strand
GGGTTTCCGGGGGCGAGACTGTTGGCCGAACCGAAAATTTCGCAGCTGTGCTTTGGGTTTGGCCTGAGGGGAAGATTGGGACGCATAGCGGCCGTGCGGTGTTGGAAGGCGATTGCCTGGGGTAGGGTTTGGGCCTGGGAAGGACCTATGGGGGGGTCTAGCAGGGGGGCCGGCAGTGGCCTGGGCGCAAAGGATGCGCCTGCTTGCTTTCCCCTCGACTGCTTGTGTTATCACGTCAGTCGAGTATTCGCCGAACAGCGAGTGGTCCTGGCCTGGGACACACCGCAGGGCTGCCTTAAGCGCAGGGAGAGAGAGGCCGTGCCAGCACGGCATCTCTGGCCCCCCAACAAACAGTTGAAGTGGCTCGTAGCGGGCCGCGGGCCCCCCGCAGCCAAAAGATAAAGCAAAAATCCGTTTGACCAGGTGTCGCATAAAGGGTCGCAAAACAAGCGAGGTCATTCTCCTGGTACCCTCGGAGCCAGGTCCAAAGGCCCAGGGGCGGCACCGCATCCTCCGGCCATAGAGCCCCAGTTGCTGTAGGAGCATACCTAAGTAGGTATGCCCCGCCGTGGTGTGGAGGATGCCCATCCGGCTGTTCGGCCCCATTCCTTTAAATTCTTTAAAAGAGATGGTGCCCGACGTGGGGGGGGGCAGGTGGGGGATCAACCGACGGTCGGACTGTGAAATGCCCATCTCCCTGGTAACCGGGTTGTCCGGAGAACAGGGAGGCGACCGAGGGGTTCTTGCGGTCCTCAAGGAGGGTACCGACTTGGGCTGCATTAGGTGCTGAGAGGGGTCCCTTTTCCTGGGGGGGACGGCCCTGCGCACCCATGGCGCGAGTAGCCGGTCCTTCCCAGAGTGATGGTGAGTGACGGGGGGGCGACGATCCTTGGTTTGGACTGCTGGGCCGGGGGGGCCCGGTGAAGAGGGAGAGGGAGAGGACTTCGTGGGCGGGTGCGGCCCTCCCTCCTAAAAAGGGTCTGGGCGCCACCGTTCCACCGTGCGGAAAATCATACAATGAGGTGGAGGCTAGGTCCTCCTCATCTCCGCCTCAGGGAGGTAAAGGTCCTGGCAGGGTTCGGAGCACCCCTCGTGGAGGCCCCGTCAAGGGGTACTTGCGGTGTCTCCCAGGTGGCTCTAGATCGGCGGAGGGGACCTCATCCCGCCGATCGGACAGCGCCCGAGGAGGGGGACCAAGGTCGACCCAGGCAAGCGTTCCCGGGTGCCACATGCGACCAAAACAGTTGGTCGTGCTGGGTGTTGGCGTTTAGCCACTGGTCTCTCTCGGGGCATAGAGCCACCGGTCCCCGGGGAGGAAAACGGGCTGTGGGGGCCCCTTTGGGTGTCGAGAAGTTCCCCGGGACCCGTAACCTGAGCCACCATTGTGGGGGTAACGAGAGCAGTGGCCTGTCGTCCCCGCACGGGTCCGTGCACTGCACCTTGCACTTTCCTTTGGGTGGGGGCCTGTGAGGGCCGATCTGCTAACGGAGGAGGATGCGGAAGCCGAGCCTCCAACCCGCGAACGTGCGGTTGGTCAGGATGCGGTCCCGTGTCCTGTTCCCCCCCCCCCCCCCCCCCCCCCCCCCCCCCCCCCCCCCCCCCCCCCCCCCCCCCCGGGATAGTTCAGGTTAACCCCGCGGTCCCGGTGGTAGATCTCCCCCCCGGAGGAGCGGGACCGTGGACGTTGCCCAAACGGGACCCGAAAAGGTCTGATCCCCAACGTCCGATACCCCTAGGGGAGAAGGGTGATGGTCGATTGGGGTGGGTTGACCTTCCTTGTGCGAACCCACGACCGCGCTGATGGCGCGATGGGGACGCACGCCCAGAATTATGGACACCACCCGAGGTCGTGCGTCGGGGTGACCAAACCCTGCGTCCGGAGTCTAAGCGCCCTCGGGCTCAGGGGGTTGGCTGCACCTGTGCCCGGTGGGGCAGAGCGCTGTAAAGTGCACGTGTCGATTTCGGGGGAAAAAATGGACCTGTGACTCACCAAGGCGAGTGACGGATGGCGATTCCATACCAACCCCACCCGTGCTGGTCCGCGGCTCGGCATATTCCCCAGGGACCGAGGGTCGCGCGACTCGCATGATAGAGAGAGGTCTCCGAACGCGTCCGGGGGGGAGAGGGCAAGCTGGCCGATGGAGAGGAGGGGGGTGAGGGCGAATTCCGTCGGCTATTCTTAGCTCGGGTGGGCCCTTGAGGGGCGCCTTGCCCTTAACTTCTTGATATTCCTTTCTTTCCCGGCAGGTCAAAAAAAAGGGCTTTTTAGCAATGGTGGCCGCTTGCCCACTGCCTCTGGACCCCGCGATCGTGCGTCCGTCGGTCGGGGTAGAAGAGGAAAGGTCACGCGTCCCCCCCGCGGAGCATCATCCTTATCTACCCAACCGTACGTTCATCCATGTAACGATTGCTCAGAGACGGAATCGACCCGCCGGTTTCTCCGGGAAACTGAGCGAACTCCGAGCAGTGGAGTGGCTCCGCCCCCCGGCGGTGTCCTTCACCATGTTGGGCACAGGTGGCAGAGCAAACCCGGAACACAACACCGCAAAAGAAGACAAGGTGGTCGTCGAGAAGGTACTTAATCTCGATCGCCCGTGTGGTGTCGTGCAGAGACCTGGAGAGATCGACCGAAATCTCAAGACCCGTACACGCCACCGATCGTAAAAAAAAATCACGCACACCCTTTCAGAACCACGTTCTAAGCGAGATGGATAAAGGTCTTTCTTGCGCACCAAACCCTAATGAGGGGTCTTGCGACAAATGGGTGACAAACCCGAGGCTAGGAAAATGGTGGGGAAACACGACCGGGGAGAAAAGAAAATGGCCGCCGACGACCGGCGAGGAAGGGCAGTAGAACAAAGGACGAACCCGGCGAGCAAATCGCGATATAACCAGGGGCGTGTAGCCCGATAAGGAGGAGGAATGCGACCGTAAAACCCGAGACGGGGTAGGGTGCGATCCGAAAAAAATTTGATAGAAGTGAACCCCGTGGCGATGATAAAACACGCACAAGGTAGTGACGAAACGAACGAACCGACGATCGTGAACGCTAAGTTGCGAGAGTATGGGAAAGTGGTAAATTTCCAGTAATTGCACTCCCACCAAGAGCCTCACGCGGCAAGAATACCAGGGTTTAGCGCAAGGCACAACTGAATCAAGTATAGAAAAAGACACCAGCAATCTTAACACAAAGGCAAGTATAGGTGAGACAGAGCACAAGACTTATCTTGCTTTGACGGCAGGCCCCAAGGTGAATGAGGTAGAAGTGACACCGGCTTCTTCCGGAGGCGGAAGTGGGGTGACGTCACGTGACTGTCTTATGACTGCATTTGGCCACGGATAAAATTCGGCCTGACAGAGCTGGCTAACTGCCGTTGAATGCTATGGTCTGACATGGTACAGTATATGACGCCAAAAAAGCCTGCTAACTCCTGCCCCCTACTTCACTTTTCAAACAAAAAAGGAAAGAATTCTATCTCGTCTCATCCTCATTTTGACAAAGCACCACTTCCCATTTGTGTCAACCTCACAGAAGCACTAAAATAGCTGAAGTATAGATGCATCTTGAAAGTGCACCATCCCCCTCAACCCTCACCTCTCAGAGTTCTCCAATGTCTGGTACTCTTCCTTCCTGCTCATCCTGGGATGGAGTTTCACTCAGGCCTCCTTCCTCTTCCTCCTCATCGTTACTGCTCCTGCGACATGTCTCTCTGCGGGGCTCTCTTGACCTCAGCGCATTCCCTGGATCACCTGAATCCTTTCTAGGTCCTCTTTCCTGAAAAGGACAAAAGACAACCACTGAAAAGAAGCGGCACACATTTTACACTGTTTGGGATTTTGCATTTTGGGGGTTAAGTGGGGAAGAGCACCTCAACTTGAGACCAAGATCAGCCAAACCAACCCAATTCCCGACACTAACAGACCTGTTCCCCCCAAATTTGTGTACCTGTAATATCTCAGACAAAAACTTGTAATTAAAAAAAAACCCCCCAAAAACAACTAAGTTTTATAATCGCAATACTTTCGCAACTTTTGAAGATTTGAGGAGAGCCGGCCGTTGGCACGTATGACTGCTTCATCGCCATCTTTGACAAAGCAAAGACATGTTTTTCCCGTAAATTTTATTTTTTTCCTCGTAAAATTACGTCAAAATCATAAGAATAAACAGTCTGCACTAAATGTGCTATCTTGACACTAAATTGTGGCCATCCAGGCAATCTTGACATTGATTGTGTCCATCCAAGCAATCCTGAAACTAAATTGTGACCATCCTGGCAATCCTGACACTACACTCCTAGCAATCCTGACACTAAACTCCTGACGATCCAGACACTTAACTGTGACCATCCAAGCAATCCTGAAATTAAGTATGGTCATCCCGAAACTAAGTTGTGGCCATCTTGAAACTAAGCTGTGGCTATCTTGACACTAAACTGACTATCCAAGCAATCCTGAAATGAAGTTGTGGCCATCCTGACACATACTGTAGCATGTCAGCAACCTTTGTGACTGGATTTCGAACATTGATTTCGTGGCACTGAAGTTTTCACGCCAACCCATTGGGCACCAAGTTCAACAGCCATTTCCCACTCAAATGAATTTTGCACTCCCGGTTTTTCAAAGACAATTCATTTGAAAATATCCGTATAACTTATCACCAGGTAATTCATATTTTCTCTTTCCTCTCTCTCCCAAAACGTTCACTAAATCCTCTCACTATTCACACGTGCAGACCAAGGTTTGACAGGATGTTGCTTTCTGAGCAGACCGACAGAAAATGTTTTTGCCTTAATGTTAAGGAACTGTAAAGTGCCTAAACAACATCTTCCTAATTCAAGAGACAATCTCACCGATCCAGAGATGAGCAAGACACAACTTTTCAGTCACAAGTTTCTAATATCTTCTTGCATTAATGTATTGTAATGAGCAAAACAGAAATGACTTTTGAAGAATAGCTGGTAAATGCTGGTACCATCCTTTCCCTTAGAGCACACTACCACAATTAACGCTACAATGACCAGTTCTCAGTGTTAGTGGTCTTGACAATGAAAGACTAGTCATTATCTTATGTACTGACATTACTTCCAACATTTCTTCAAATTTATGGCAATGACTGGATTCGATTCGTGTATTCGTTTTGATTACTTCCATTCAAATTAATCTTAATAAATGCTAGCCACCAGTTTGAATTCCCCGTAGTGTACCTCTCTTCATCTCTGCTGTCGTAGATGACGCGCTTCAGAAGTGGAACACGCATTCCATGGCGAGTGCCTGCCTTCACGCAAGGTCTGCGCAGTTTGATGAACACATGGGAGCAATCATGGAAAGAGGGCTGGATGCTCTCACATTCTTCACACAGGTCATAGTTGGGGCAGTTGCTGATGACAATTAAAAGAAAACAATATTAAAAAAAACCTTAAAGCAAATTAATCCTATTCAAGAGGCACACACAAACACAAACATTAAAAAAAGCAGAATCTCCTCCCTGCTCCCTTTCTCCCTCCCTAAAGTCTCTTTTCCCATATGCTTGTGACATAATGCAGGAAAGCTTCTTTCACAGAAGATTATATTCAAGTTCACTCATTTTCAGTTAAAACTCAGTGCTCAGAATCCACCACTTTCAGAGCCCTCTACTAGTTTCAAGGTCATAACTGAATCTGCCACTGAACTACAAATTTACATTATTATATCTGTTAAACATACAGCCTCGTCGTCGTCATCATCAGCTCACATTATTTTTGTCTTCGGCTACACTTTCCTAGTCAATTTCTTGATCACCAACATACATGCTTTGATCAACAGTACCAGTAGTCGTCTCATCAATATCCTCAGCATGTTATTCATCTTGCTGCAGTTCCATCTCTGTTTAAACACACTCCCTCACTCCAACAAAGCGTCTCTGTCCGACAAAGCGTAAAGTCGCCAATTCCATACTTCATTTCTGTCTCGATGACTTGCAAAAACCTCCTTCAGTATCACCTAGACTTGCCATGAAGAAGCGTCTTCGGGGAGCAGTCAATGCAAAAATGACTATAATTGCAGCAGTGTAAATGCCACTAACATTGTTGATAACAATGCACTAATTTCTGATGTCAGTTGACTGTCTCCTTGACTCTGCTGTTCACAGTGATGGCACTGCTCTGTTGTCATGACTTCAGCAAGGTATCTCAGACCCTGTCCAAATCTGAAGGGGCGGAAAATCAAGCATGGGGTAGCAAAGCACTGAACTTTTCTTCTAACCAAAACATCTGATTTCTTCACAACAAAAATTAATTGCCCCAAAATATTTACAATTACAAAAACACATCTTTCAATGAATCAAATTCTCAGTCACATAGTAAAACTTTTGATAACTGGTCAACTTACCCACATATGTAGCGGGTTCCAACAATCTCACGATCACAGCAGTCACAAATGATACCTTCATGTACATAACCAGCTGCAACACACCACATTTTTACCATGAAAATAGAGAGCAGACCTCATCTTATTCTTTTTTCCTGTTTGAAAAAAAAATTTCTTTTGATTATGGCATGCTACGAATTACTGACAGACTTTTTTTTTCTTTTTGTAAATAATGTTTTCTTGGTATCTGATATCCACACTTGCTCAAGACAAGTCAAAAAGTGCATGAAAACAAAAACAAAAAATCCTGGGATTCCACCATTCAAAAAAAAAAAGTCCATTAGCAGATCTAGCAGCGGTAAACATTGATAAATTAATCAAAACAGCTTGGAATCAAACATTTACACATGCCCGTCTTCCAACTTGTCCTTTTCCACAAAGTCTTAGATCAAACATAAACTACTTATACCTTTTAAACATCAAAAATTGTATCTGGTGGAAAATCTCTGAACAAGGATTTTATGGTGTTTGCTGAAGAGTGCTTATGTCTGATCTCAAGCAAACTCCAAGACTATAAGAACATGTTTTGGTGAGTAAGTCATCAAGGCAGGCATCATGGAGCCTCCACACCTTAACAAAACAAAAAACCCAAACATGAATGGCAGTGGCAGATGGAAGTAGCTTGAAAAGTTTGGATGGATATATATATATATTAACTTGTTTTAACTATATATATATATATATATATATATATATATATATATATATATATATATGATTCAAAAGCATACAAAATAAGCAAGTCAAAGGAAACAGTGCATCTATTACATATATGGGAATCATGTTTTTGGCCATCTCTGATTACAAAAGCTACAGTAACGGCCACTCTGCCTTTGGCAGACAGCATAACCTCTCCCCCTCTCCCTTAAGGCAATGTGCGGCAGTGAAATATGTCAAAATTCGGTCATTTTGGCTATTTTTAGATTTTCACATTTTTACTAACTACAACATGTCTATTTTCATATTCCATACTTGAATTGCACTGAAATGATGTGATTTTGAAATAAAAATGCTTTTAAAACCCTAACCCATTCGTGTTTGCGTTCGTTTGTGTCATAAAAGTTGTCAAAATGATGATTTTCCGACCCTAGTGACAGGCATTTCTTCTTCCCGAACCTCGTCATGCCGCACATCATAGGAAACTAGATTGTCTCCCCTACACCATACAGCAGAGCATTTTCCACCAAATTCCACTCAGTTCCGACTGGAAGTCGTTTTAGATCATTAGCATATGACCACATTCTCCTTATATGGAGAAAGACGCGGAAACGAGCCGCCTGATTCGTTGATTCAGGTCACGTGACACCCTCGAGATTGCAAATGGCGGTTGTTTACATCGTGTTCGATCGAAGACCAGAGTTTAAAAAAATGGCTCGTGTAAAAAAGTCTACTATTCAGTCGGCTAAGAAAAGCAAGTCGAAGCGAAAAAACCACCTCGCGTATGCAAGGCAGTGCAAAGCTTCGCAAGAAAGGGGAAGATCGACGAGAATCGGCCCTGAGCATGACCCGGCGTCAGTGCCTTCAACAAGCACTGCTTCGTGTTCGTCAGTGCCATCAACATCAACACGTGTTCAGGATTCTGTGTTAGGTGGTAAAACCCGCACACAGTTCAAACACCAGTCATATGAAGCTGTCAGAAATCTGGAGAGTGCCTCTACATCAGCCTTTGGTGACTGTGTCGAGGAGAGCACATCGTCGAAGCGAGGGATTGTCGACTTCAGCTGTGTTGACAGATTTGTGAAAAAACTAAGTTGCTCCCAGTGCAAAAATGAAACGTTGTGTTTCAGAACTGATAGGAAGAAACCATGTGGGTTAGCTGTGCACGGATATGTGTACTGTTATAGCTGTGAACAAGCTGTAGAGGGCACAGAAGATTTTTTAGCAGAGAGAGGTGGTGGAGAGATGAAAGATTACACTGTCAACAGGCAAGCTGTGTATTCTGCATTAGTGTGTGGTTTGGGAGCAACAACTTTCAACAAATTTTGTGAAAGCTTGGATCTCCAAGGACTGCACCACAAAACTTTTCACAAGAAAGCAGGCAAACTATACAATAAATTAGAAGACTTTGAAAGATACTTTGCACTCACAGCAGAGTATGTGAGGCAAGTCCATGCACAACATACCGGCACCCCCTTGGCCCTGATGATGTGCTTGACATCAGTGTTAGTTTTGATGGCACTTGGCTAACCAGAGGACACAGTTCTCATATTGGAGTAGGTTGTGTGGTGGATCTTCTGACAGGGGTGTGTCTTGATGCTCACGTCATGTGCACCTACTGTCAAGTGTGTGAATCCACGGGGAAGAAACTGTATGCAGAGAACCCTATGGAGTATCCTGCATGGGTGGTTCAACATCTTGAAACATGTGACAAGAATTTTACAGGTGAGCTATATTTTTTGTCCTTTTTTTGCATTATTTCAAGTGTCTCAGTTTTGTATTGACAGTATGCTTGAAAAAAATTATGAACACAAAATCAAACAGAAAACTGAAAAGCAGTGTGAACTACTTGAACACTCACACACACACACACACGCACACGCACACACACAGAATCAAAGAAAGTCTTCCAGATTTATTTTTGTTTTATTTGGTTTTGATGTCAAGTTATGTGTGTGACTGTGTGTGTGAGTGTGTGTGTGTGTGTGTGTGTGTGTGTGTGTGTGTGTGTGTGTGTTGTAAATCATGAAAGCAAAGTTGTACATTTATGTATAAAAATGCATTCACTCACACACATACACACATGATAACAGGCATATCAGTCCTGTAACATTGCATCAAACTTTATGTGTACAGGATCCTCTGGCATGATGGAGGTGGAGGCAGCTTGTGTGATCTGGCGGCGCTCAGTGGAACGCTACAAACTGCGATACACTGTCCTGCTGTCAGATGGGGATGCCAAGACCTACAATGAGCTGACAGCCATCAAGCCTTACAGTGATGAGGTGGAGATTGAGAAGGAAGAATGCATCAATCATGTCAGCAAGCGGCTTGGTTCAGCTTTGCGAAATCTAGTGGCGGATTGTCGCAAGAAATGTATCACCCTTGGAGGTCGTGGCCGTGGTAATCTAACACAGAATGCCATACGGAAGCTGACCATCTACTACAACCGTGCCATCCGCAAGAGTAGCAGTGCTGAAGAAATGAAAAAGGCCATCAAGGCTTCTCTTCAACACTGTTATTCTACTGAAAGCAAGCCCCAGCATGAACTGTGCCCTGTGGGTGTTGACTCCTGGTGCTTCTATCAGGCTGCTCTGGCTCAACGTCAGGTTCCCGGTCACCATGACAAGCTTATCCACACCCCTCTCAATTACAGTAAACTGCACCAGCACCTGGAACCCATCTATGAAAGGCTGACAGACACTCAGCTTCTAAGCAGGTGTGTTGCTGGCAAAACACAAAACTCCAATGAGTGCTTGCACAGCCTGATCTGGTCCCGCTGTACCAAGGACAAGTTTGCCTCACGCCGGCGGGTGATGTTTGCAGTCTACACAGCCATCAGTGAGTTCAACTTTGGCCCTAGTGCTGCTCAGGACACTGCCAGCTTCTTTGGTTTTCACAGAGGAGCTCACATGAAGAGGCTAGGGGCAAGCAGGCAGCAGAAGAGGGAGAGGAACAGCGTCAAGTTCCAGAGAGACAAGGCCAACAAGCGACGGGACACAGTTCGAGCTGCCCGACTGAAGAGACAGGAGGAGCTGATGATGCTGGAAGGGGGCCCTGCCTATGCTGCAGGGCAGTTCTGACTGTGTGGTGTTGTGCTGTGGGGCTGGCTGGGGGATTTGAAACTTGTTACCAAGTCTGTAAGTAAACCATGTCTGTGTCACTATGTTTGTGCTCCTTTTGTCTGCGTTTTTCTCATTTTCTGTTTTTGCTCCGCATGCTGTACAAGTATTAAAATTTCTCAGAAACTGTCTATTCAAATCTAATGAAATTTGGCACATTTGTACATTGTCTTCTTGACATTTTTATAGAATGATTTTTTAAAATCTGTTTTATTGTTTATTTTCATGATGTCGATTGCATGATACCGCTGATAATTTGAGGCAATATTTTCTGAAAAATCATTAAAAATTAATTTTTGCACAAAATCAAAAATATCTCTCTATTAGAATGTAAAGATACTCATAGTGTACATGTGTGCCAAAAATCATGGATCTGTGATGGATAATACCTGAGTAAAATCATTTCTTAAAAATCCAATATGGCGGATGTTTATCTTGGTTGCCATGGCAACGGTAAAAAATAAGGTTGATTTTTTGGTATATTTTGTGTTAGGACTCATAGTAGTATCAATTCAAATGACAAAAAATGTCTTATTTCCTATATTCTGAAAATTAGATTTTACTGCCTCACATTGCCTTAACTCCTGCCCTTCCATCTTTTTTTTCCAGAACATCAAGCCTGTCATGTTGGTAGCAAAAACAGCCGAGGACTATCCCCACATACTGCTGCATAAAATAACGGACAATCAACACTGGCAAAGGTTTCTCAGGAGCCAGTCTTGTCCTTTTGTCACTTACTTTGTTGAGAAGGAATCACAGGCGTGCTGGTGGGGGTTTCACTCCCTTCACCCAGCTTGGGGAGGTTTTTGAGGACACCACGCACAGTCTTCCTGGCCACAGTTTTGGCAATGTCTTTCTTCATCTGCACCTCAAGCTAGTGGACAGAAAGTCTTGTAAGAAAATCTATCATCAAAGTCAAAAAGCAGGCTATAGTCTGAAAGCAGGCAATAGTCTTACTTACCAATATGACCATTCTAAAACAGCGAGTCTCGTAACCTGGGGGGGGGGAAAGAGGGGGTTATTCTTAGTTATGACATTCAAGAATGGGAAGAATATGCAGTCAATGCTTTTCTGTGTGTTATGAAATGCGAGTACATCAAATTAAGACATTACAAAGTAACAATGTAAAAAAGGTGCCTAGGACAGACCTGCCTACCTCATGTTATGCTCATCAGTACTAACCACAGAGATTTTCAGTAATTTTGCATTTTCCTTCAGTAATTCCACGGACGCGTAATACACGGCGTTTTTGAACAAATAATGTGTACAAAACTCCAACTACATTTTTAACATTTTAACAAAAAATATAAACAGTAAAAAAGGAACAAAAACAACAAAGCAGAATGGGATGATGGCTGATGACGGACTCAGGACAGGAGTTTCAGGTCAATTCAAAGGTGATATACTTGACAGTTTGTAACTTACACAGCAGTCACCACTGATGAAGAACCTAATGTACAACCCCCCCCCCCCCCCCAAAAAAAAAAAAGTGTGTGTGTGTGTGTGTGTTGCACTAAGCCTTGTATCGTGCCTGCTGCTTGGAGTAGGCACTCTTGAGATGGTCCAGTTCCTCTGGCTCAAGATCTGTGTTCTCTGCAGGCCGGGATTTGAGAACAAGGAGTGCCTCAATGGTGTCCTGGTGCAGGGTAGACCTTTGGTCAGTGAGGTTCTTCTTCACACAGCTGAAGACACGCTCACATGCTGCACTGCTGTGTGGGATGGTGCAGATCCCCATCATGACCTGGGCAAGGTTCCCAAGGTCTTGGTGCTGCTGCTTCACCCTCCCCTTTCCATTGTTCATTTCTCTTTTTTTTCTTCCATTTTCTTTTTCCCCCACTTTATTTTTCTTTCCTTTTTTCGCCCCCTACCCTCCGGCCCAATTATCATTATTTATTATTATTATCATATTATTATTATTGGAAGATGCTAATATTAAACAATTATTTATTATGACTCATTTCTATGATGTGTCAATCACCTTGATTTTCAATGTTTATTTCTATTCCTGGTATTATGTTGGTATACTCAGTTGTCCATTTTCATGTCCTCTATGCTCCCAAAGGGGGTGAAATCATTAAATTCTTTGAATCTGTGTGTGTGTGTGTGCAGCAAGATCCTTCATGTGAAGAGCTGACATCTCCTTAATCATGGCTGTTGCCTTGCTGCGGCCACACTGCATTCCTATTGAAAGAACAATTGTATCTTCTTCTTAGAATATCATGATAAAATAATATGCTTTGATTGATCAAGACAAAAATAAACAAAAAAAAAAACAAAAAACAGACACACAGCGCATTTTCTCCGAGATATGGCGCTTGCAGTCATTTGCCCCCATGTCCGATGGAGAAGTCTGAATTGCACACCGAGCACAGAGCTTAATCTAAGATTTTTGAAAAAGGGGGGGCAGTCCCCCTCATATAAAAAAAAAGGGGGGCACCCCCCCCCCCTCCCCCTCATATAAAAAAAAGGGGGGCCCCCCCCCCCCCCCCCCCCCCCCCCCCCCCCCCCTAAAACCCCCACGTTACATACCTCCTCCACCTTTGTACACAGACTTCAACACACCTTGATCAAATCATCCTTGGGGCGACGTAAATACGTTTTGTTTCTTGTGTTTCAAACACAATTCACATCGCATCACACCGGTCTTCAGCTTAGGTATCCAGGGCCACTTCTTCAGGCCAATCGTCTTGAAACCAGTGTTCCCTTGCACTGGCATAATTTCGGGCTGCTTCTCCGAGCTTTTGGATGTAGTCGTGGTTTCTTCATGATCTTCTCCACCCTCGCATGGCAGAGAATCTTTTTTTTTTTTTTCACTTTTCCTCCACGAAAGTCGAAGTCGAATAGGGTGGGTGCACGCTTCATTTTGGAAAATATCCAATATGGCGCCTTAAAACTCTCGCAACTTCTCGTCGGTGATCGAGAAGGAGGAGATGAACGCTGCCGATTGGTTGATTTACACTAACAGCCAATGAAATATCATGAAATCGTTCACTCCTGCTCAGTCCTAGTTTCAGTTTTTCAAGCAGACGACAAACGAGCGCCCGCAACGATCAGTCAACAGGGCGGGCAGTTCTGCAAATGTGCGGGGGTCTGCCCGCGTTAAGACTCGATAATTGCGGGAAGGAACAGATTTTCGGGGGATTGTACCAATCCCGCGCTCTAGATTAAGCTTGGAGCAGTATACAAATCCAGGTCATGTTTTTTTGGGTTGCAAAAGACAAGGCCAAGTCCGCGTGTATTTACTTCGGAACACTTGCTTCTTCGCCTTCTTCCATTGTGGCACAGTGGTTTTCGAACCCTCGTCGTCGGTTTCATGCAAAACGTTTAGAAGATTTCTCCGCCATTTTCACAATCGCCGGCAAAAATCGGTTGAAACTTTGTCTTACAATGGCTGAACAAAAGGCTTCGAATGGCGCGCACAGATGTGATGGCGCGTCGTGTTGGCCCACAGCACCACATTGACCAATCGCAAGTTCCGAACCATCTGTGGTTTCGGCTTGAGTCAAGGGAAGTTACTCTGTGGTCTCGGAAAGGTCTAGCAGTCGACAATTTTTCGAGTCTGGAATTTGCGTAGTTTTTCAATTTTCTTTTCCGTAATTTCGCACGGAAAATCGTACCTCCGTAATGGGGGGTTAATTTCCGTAAGATTACGGACGATTACGGAAGGGTAGGCAGGTCTGCTAGGATTACAAATTAACTGACAACAATGCAAACAAAAGTACTCTATGCCCCTAAAGTCCATAAAAGCCAAGTCACCATCATTTCTTTACATAAACATGGTTTCATGTTCCATACCATCAACTGTTTAACACCATGAAACAAATGAATATTGATGCCACCGAAAATGAATTAAAGCTGCATCCACCTGACACGAAACTGGATAAAATGCATGTCAGTTGTGAACAACAATTTCTCAACTGCTTGTCTCTGTTTATACTGAAATGAGCTATCAAAACTATGGGCACATCATTTCACAGAATTTTGTTCAACCTGTGAATCACCCTTCAGTCTGCGTTTTTCAAAACTTGATGCCCAAAGATCTGTTTTCTTGCTGTCTCAACTGCTTATCTTCACAGCTTTAACTTGCTTCTGGCATCTCATCTCATCGTACACAACATTACTAGTGCCCTTACTCATCCCTCCCCCTCTCCCCACATCCTGTAATTTCTTTTGCCCAATCTGAAATGTCCTGGCCCTTTACTACTGCTGCCCTCACTATGTGCACCTCTTCAGAAAAATTCACTCTAGCGATTTACTTCTACCACAGTTTGGTTTGAATTCATTTTTGTACTCCCAGTTCTTAAAGAACAGGGAGTACTTTAGAATGGGAACGAAGAAATGCTGTGTGTGTGTGCGTGTGTGGTGTGTGCGTGTGTGTGTGTCCGTGGTCAAAATGTGTTCCACTCGCTCCAGACAAAACTACTGGGCCGATCTTTCTGAAAATTTGTAGGTGTGTTCATTATGGATTGGATCAAGGATGATGCCCGACGTTTTAGTTTACCGTTACAGCCGTTACTAACAGCTGTAACAGCCTGTAACGCTTTTTCTTCTTTATGGAATATCTCAGAAAGTACTTGGCCGATCTTTCTGAAAATTTGTAGGTATGTTCATTATGGGTCACAAATAATGCCCAATGTTTTAGTTTACCGTTATAACCGTTACTAACGGCTGTAACGGCCTGTAACGGTTTTTCTTCTTTATGGAATATCTCAGAAAGTACTTGGCCGACCTTTATGAAAATTAGCAGGTATGTTCATTATGGGTCACGGATGATGCCTGATGATTTAGTTTGCCCCGTTATAGCCGTTACTAACGGTTGTAACGGTTTTTCTTCTTTATGGAATATCTCAGAAAGTACTTGGCCAATTTATAAGCGGTATGGATGATCTTGTGACAAATCGGATCCTCTGTCCATATGTAAGTGATGTAATGCTGAAAATGGATTAAACAACCGTTTAAAAACCGTTATTCTGCCGTTATTTTTTATATATAGGTTGATTTTAATGGAATTTGGTATATAGAAAGGTCATCACACACAAATTGCACTTCCATGCAGTGTTTCAAAATCTGACCGTTAAAAACCGTTATTCTTGACATATTGTCCGATTTGGATGAAATTTGGTATGTACACAGGCTTTAGCCCAGCGAGGACTAAAATACCAGTTTCAAAGGTGTACATCGGTTAAATAACTGTTAAAACCGTTATTTTGCCTTTATTTCTTATCTCACAAAGCACTTGGCCGATTTACAAGCAGTTCGGAAAACTGGGAGTACGTTTATATGCTTCGCATCTTGTTTGTTTTTGTTTGTTTGATCTTTGTTTTTCTTTCCCACAAAAAGTTGTCCGTGTAATCTAAATCAGCTTCATCAGCAAGACATAATATTTTGATGTAACATAGATGATGCTTTATGGTCGATCCAAGTTTTTTTATATTTACTGTTTGTGTCTATTACCACCTCTGCTTTTGTAAAAATTGAATTAAATCGCAAGTTTGTCAAACTGTAAATATATGATACAATTTTTGCATGTATCATTAAACATGTTAGTCATGACTAAACAAAGCAATACCTGTGAGCGATCATGATTTCTAAGAAAATGACAGCTCTGTAAGATTGATTTCATTGCTGAAAATGTTAACTGCAGATTTACAGCCTTTATGATTTTGTGACATCTCCATGTGTGGGTTGTCTGCCATGTGTGATTATGTTTACGTTTGTGCTTGCTGAGAAAGTGCCAAGGACAAACTCACAAACATTGCAGAAAATCATATGAGCTCAGTTGTTAAACTTGTGAATCACAATTTCATTCCGTCTTGACTAGAGCCGTTTTCATGCCTGCAATCTTTTCTTCTGTCCCAGTCTTTTTTGTCTTCCTGCGTAAGCAGGCTGATACTCCTGTGGACACTCCCACTATAGATAGGCAAGGACTGATACCATCTACAAAGAGTGGAGTTTTGTACATATGACCGGTTTTTTTTTAACCCACCATTAAGGAAGCCATACTCCATCTTCGGGGAATTCTGTCCCAGTCAAATTCTGATGATTATACTGACCTTCATCATGTAGCGAACAAAGGTGTCTTTTGTCAAGAGCTCTGTGGAGTCTTTCTTCTTCTTGCCCTCAGCCTCACTCTTGCTGGGCTTGACCTCGTGTTTTTTGCGAGGAGGAGGTCGGGTACTGCTGGATGCTTCTTCAGACACCACATCCAGAGGGATCTTGCTGGTTTTTGAGGTTGATGACTTTCCCTGATCACACCACAAGAAGATTATTGAACACGGTGATCCTAGTTTTCTGGCAGCTGTACTGTAAAACCCCACGACATATATGCTCATCAATGCTTACTTAAAGACAGAAAAAAAAGGCAGATTTTCAATTCTGTCACTTGTTACATTTCATTGAACCGTGACCGTTCTTTTTATACTTACCTGACCATCCACTGACAGAATAAATTTATATTCATGTGTAGAGATACATGGTTGTGGCTCTGATGTATCCAGATGAAAACACTCAGAAACTTATCATACAACAGACAAAAGATACTAACAAACTTAGCACACAGCCGTCCTATGAAACACATCCAAGTAAAAACAAGATTAAGATACTATCCCATTCTCTATTGATCACTTGTTTAAAGCTGCTGAACCCACTCGTCAGCACAGCCCTGTCTTGCAATGTGACTGCTGAACCCCATGATCATGAACACTCACCCACATTGTGCTGTTCCACTAAAAAGCAGCACAGCATCAGCAGTCAAGAGACTCAAGAAGATCTAAGCTATTTGATCCTGTTCATTTGAAGGAATATTCAATAAGTACACAATCATTATTCTAATCTAAAAGTTTCAAATTCTGTGCCTTCTTCAGAGAAGGTACAGAGAAAAGACATGGAAAAAGAAATCTTTCATGTTCTACCTTCATCACAAAATCACCGACAGATTCCTCCGACACCGATTCCCCGCCACGATGTTTCTTTTTCTTGTGTGCGCTGTCCGTACGACTGGCTTTGCGCTCATGCTTCTTTTGTTGCAGACGATCAGTTGAAGCTTGTTGTTTTTCCACCATGGTGCTCACCTTGCGCCTCAGCTCTGCCTGTTACAAAAAATAAAATAATAATAATAAAAAAGGTAATTCTTAATTTACAATTTCAAAATGGAGTGACTGAAGGCGGCGAACGAAGCAAGATCAGGAATAGAGTTTTAGAACTTACCGCCAATGACATTGACAAACAAAGCACAAGACAAGACACGATGCATTTCAACCACTTGGGTCTTCATCAGGCGAAAAAATAAATCACATTTAACATGTGGGACAGTACAAACTACGAAAACAAAAAAGAAAAAACAAAAAAGAAAAAACAAAAAAGAAAAAACAAAAAAGAAAAAACAAAAAAGGGGGGGGGGAATGAAAAATGACTTTTGTTTTTCGTAGTTTGTACTGTCCCACATGTTAAATGTGATTTATTTTTTCGCCTGATGAAGACCCAAGTGGTTGAAATGCATCGTGTCTTGTCTTGTGCTTTGTTTGTCAATGTCATTGGCGGTAAGTTCTAAAACTCTATTCCTGATCTTAATTTACAGTTATTTTCATCAGAACTAAACTACAGATTTCTGACTATACTTTTTTGATTTCTAACTATACTTCTGATCACAGCATTTTACATTCAAAGTGCACTTCCAGAGCAGAAAACGGGCACAAAGTGTGTCAACTACACAAGATAAGATAATGTTGCTTATAGCCCAGCCGACCGCAAAGGGCCACATCAGGGCTGGTCAACTACACAAAGTTGGTTTACTATCTCGTCTTAAAGATTAGCACCAACATGACTCAAGGTATTGATACCCAGGGGAAAAAGGCATGTGTAAGTGTGCAAGTGTGTGTGCAAGTGTGTGTGTGTGTGTGTGTGTGTGTGTGCGTGTGTGAGAGCGTGCATGTGCGTGTGTGCTTTAAACATTATTCACCAAGATGTCACTTCATCTGACTTCTCTGTCAAAAATATGAAAGTGGATGCTCTTTTATGCTTTAAATCAGATCAATCATGCACAACTAAATCAGTGTAGAACTGGGATGTTGATAACACTTGCACATTATGTACTAGTCAAAACTAGTGGTAAAACAGCAGACTTTGAGCTTCAAAAGGAATGTGGGAGGGAAAAGAAGCAGTGAAAGGGATAAAAAGGAGCAGAAAATGCAGTTTTTGTTTCTACTCAGTGAATCTACTAAAGTATGTAAACAAGTAATAACTTATTAAGGATATACTCACCACACCAATGAATAATGAAACAAAGTGTTCCTGTTTAAGGGAAAAACTATGGAAGAAATAAACAAAGGGGTGGGTTGCCTACCATCACCTCACATGACATTAGTCCCCCTTGATAGGTCATAGGCACATGTAGAAAAGAACAGTCTGCTCATCTGTTGTTCCAGTTTACAAACTCAACTTTATATATCTGTTTTAACAGGAGCATATTATTTTGATATCTTTGAAACATTCAGTGTTATTTCACTGAATACTAATTACAGGAACTGTCAGGTCATAAACATTATGACATAAATAAAAACAAAACAACACATTAACAAACAAAAAACTCAACTAACCAACCAACCACAACAATTGAACAAGAACAACAAACAAAAATATGACAAGCAACCTTCTTGTACATGTTCAACCAGTAATATTTACACGCAGCTGTATATTCAAATTAAAAGGTCCAATGTAAGTAACAGCATGGAGAACAACAGTTTTTGTGCATTATAAACAATTGTTACAGAATT
>CM031596.1:26089000-26104551 GCA_018398815.1 Conus ventricosus | reverse complement strand
CCTCCCCAAAAAACTTGCCCCCCCCACCCCCCTTTAAAACAAGTAATTCATGTCCCCTCCACACACTTTCCTCTCAACAAGTACAGTTCAGTATCCCCTCCCACTTCCCCTCTCCAACAAGTACAGTTCAGTGTCCCCTCTACACACTTCTCTCCAACAAGTACAGTTCAGTATCCCCTCCCACTTCCCCTCTCCAACAAATTACAGTTCAGTATCCCTCTACACACTTCTCCTCTCCAGCAAGTACAGTTCAGTATCCCCTCCCCACTTCCCTCTCTCCAACAAGTACAGTTCAGTATCCCCTCCCCACTTCCCTCTCCAACAAGTACAGTTCAGTATCCCCTCCCAACTTCCCTCTCCAACAGTACAGTTCAGTGTCCCGCTCCACCACTTCTCCTCTCCAACAAGTACAGTTCAGTATCCCTCCCACTTCCCCTCTCCAACAAGTACAGTTCAGTGTCCCCTCTACACACTTCTCCTCTCCAACAAGTACAGTTCAGTATCCCCTCCCCACTTCCCTCTCCAACAAGTACAGTTCAGTGTCCCTCCACACACTTCTCTCCAACAAGTACAGTATCCCCTCCCCACTTCCCTCTCCAACAAGTACAGTTCAGTACCCTCCACACACTTCTCTCCAATAAGTACAGTTCAGTATCCCTCTACACACCTCTCTCCAATAAGTACAGTTCAGTATCCCCTCCACACACTTCTCTCCAATAAGTACAGTTCAGTATCCCTCCACACACTTCTCTCCAATAAGTACAGTTCAGTATCCCTCCACACACTTCTCTCCAATAAGTACAGTTCAGTATCCCCCACACACTTCTCCTCTCCAACAAGTACAGTTAAGTATCCCCTCCACACACTTCTCTCCAACAGTACAGTTCAGTATCCCCTCTCCAACAATTACAGTTCAGTACATCCCCCCACACTTCCCCTGTCACCAGTTCAGTACATCCCCCCCACACTTCCCCTGTCACCACAGGTAGAACTACCAGCTAGTAACTCACTCCAGCTTAGTCATTGCAAGCAATCACTAAAATTCCAACATGCCTTCCACCCATCTAGGTGTCATGGAGATGACAACCAATTGGTGCTAAAGATTATCATCCACTTGTTAGCATGAAGATCTAGATGTTCAGGCAAGACTTATTTCACACACAATGGGCATTTCTCCACTTCTGAAGACCTGTATCTCTTATGTACTTCTCTGGCAGTTGTCCAACATGTTTGGCAAGCCTGAAATGCCCTCCTTAGACAAAACAGCCCCCACTTGTTTTCGCACAATCAGACTGACTGTACCTTCCTTAAAATTTCCTTTTTTGCCCGTTAAACAATATCTAGCTTTTCTTGCTTATTACCCCCCCCCCCCCCCCCCCCCACCCCCCGCTAAACTTTATTCTTTTTGCTTTTGCTTCTTAAACTGAACAGACCGAGAAGATTCTAAGATATATACACAATAACTAAACTTTGCTATCTCAAAAAACGTTTGATGAAATACTATTTTCACATGTTGATGAAACACACAATTCATACCCGGCAGGCTTCATCCAATTCTTCTTGAGAACTGACAATCACCTGCAACAAATATCACAAAACCAACATAATCAGACTTCAGTATCTAGCGTGACCAAAAATACAAAAATAATCTCATCCAAGGTTGGGTCATCTTTCATGTTCATCACAATAATATTGTAACCATCAGGAACCATTAATCATGCAGAATCAGACATGAGACTGAACAGGTGGAAAAACCTGCAAATTTTCAGAGGGTCCAGGAGTCAGCAATGGATCATCAGGTGGATTCCAGGGGCAACGAGTTCAAGGGATTGGGGGGGTTGGGGGTGGAGGGTGAAGCCTCCTATAGCTCTAGCTGCTTTTTTTCAATTTTTTTTCCTTTTTAAATACACTAAACAAACTATTGTGAGTACAAAGGTATGCTTGAGCCAACCTAGATTACAATGATTCTTGATGCCTGCATTCTTGTCAATGTTTCATGGAAATTCTTTTCTAAGCCTTCAATGATTTTTTTACCACATACGTGTGAAGATGCTGGCAGGAGCCTTGACAAATCAAACAGGAATCAAATAATGGACTGGACTGTGAAACTGGAAGTTTGTGGTCTTCATCTGGCATATCCCCCAATGTTTCTATGCAGATTTATGCTCATCTCAAGAATTTCACCTGCATATCCCTCAAAGTTTCTCAGCAGATTTATGCCAATCTAAAGAACACTCCTGAAGACCTTTAAAACACCTGAATTCAGGCTAAAACCTGAAATGAAATGAAACACTTAAACTATTTTCTATGTCCTTGTTTATCGACCTCAAGTTTAACAAGCACAACTCAGGTCCTCAGCTCCCACCTCTCCCAAACTGCTGAAAAGCCTATAGAATTTCACTCAGGACAGCTTTTTTCTTTTCTCCTCTGAGAACTTTTTTTTCCCCACTGTCTCAGCTCCTGGTCACCTCAGTAGCACTGCACCAACACTGCTCATTCCAACCCCCTGTCCACAGCCAGAGCCCGGCCCGGCCTACTACAGCCCCAGCAATCCACAGGGAGCAGTCAATGTCAAGAGGCAATCCACCGGAAAAGATGCTGCACTGCTGCAAAGTCACTTCCGTGGTGTTCAGTGGTGCCTGTTCTGATCCAACATATGCAGGACACCCACCTACTAAGCCTCCTACTAATGACAATAATAGCTTAGTCGTGGAGCTCGCCTGGCTCAGTGAGCTCTCCTTCCAGAAGGCGTTACCATGCCCATCCAAAACAGCTCCATGAATTGCCAATACCTATGACCCCGACGAAATCACACCAAGGCCAAAGGCATGGACAGGGCATTGAAACTAAGGTCACCATGCGAGCACGGCATGAAGGGCCACAGAATTTGTTTTTTTTGTGCTGATCAATCAGAATGGGGATGATGAAAACAATGCTATAGATTTGCATTCCAGTCTGAGACTGCATTACAGGGCTGTACTCTATGCTTACTTTCACAATATTTCCCAGTGTCAACCAGGCCTGAAAGATACTTTAGATACAGCCACCTGCATGTTGGTAAGAAAATTTTAGCCAACACTCTCAGAGACGCATCTTTTAGGTGGATGAGACTTGATTGTGTGGTCCCAGTCTTCCCATTTGAGCCTGTAGCAAACTCAACTCTGAGTAGGAGCCAGTTGGGGCAGAAAAATTCCCCATGGTTCTGACGGGAATCAAACCCATGACCTCCCAGCTGGGAGTCCACGATGTTATTCATTTCGCCAAGCAGCTGGTTCCACTGAGGATTCTTTTACAGCTGTAAAATGCATACTGTATACTGGGCTATCGCAGCTGAAAGACCAGTACTCAGATCACCAGTGGTAGTTGAGTGGAGAAGGAAAAGAAAATCCTGCTGCATGTAAATTGTAAGACTCATGCCACTGGGTCTGTATTTTCTCACTTCTTGCTCTATTTGCACATTTCACGAAATGTGTGCATAATCTTTTACATATTGATATCTCTATCAAATAATTATCTGACAGAGAAGTGGGGATAAGCCTGTTCCAGAATTGTGCAGTGGATCTGTTATATTCTTACTTTGAAAAACGCCTTAACACTTGTCAAACGATGCAATAAACCCAGAAAGAAAGAAACACAAGGCATAACATGACACTAAGTTCTTTACCCACACTGTATGACCAGTTCTTTTTAAGTTTTTGTCTTCTTTGCTTCATCTTCCATCAGCTATTACTCTTATTCTCACTGCACCAAGTTTTTCAGTACAACACAAAATTTATTACAATAGCCAAAGAATACATATACAGCTAACAAAAACATTAAAAAAAGGTTATGCAGAGTTTCTGTTGCATTATAGTTATACGTATATATATATATAAACCATTAAACAGCTTCAACAGCAGCATCCAGACAGAGGGATAGACAGAAAGAATGACAGTTGGCGGCAACATTTTAAAAACAATTCTTACCATGTCCTCTTCATCCCAGTACCAAACCTCCACATCCCGAACGAATCCATCACCGTAAAATTCAGAGAACTGCACATATAAAAAACAAACAAAAAAGATTAATAAACAGCTGAATAAACAGAAAACAAAATAACACATTCGTTGGCCTTATATTCAGCAATTTAACTTGACTATCAAAAACAGATCAAAAGTATGTATGTACACACCATGCTAAAACAGGGGTTAATCTCCAGACTTTCTCAGCACACCCCCTTATCTCAGAAAGAAAGTTACATGCAGACAACCCTAGTTAAATCTGTATTACGCTTGTGTTGTTTCATTGCTTCAATGTTTTTTTGTTTTTTTTTCGTTTTGCAGGTGTTTATGGGTGCGACTTGCGGAGATGCTGCTAATGCATTGACTGTGCACTGTCCTCTTTATGCCCACCTGTAACCTCCAATTGTTTAATTAAAAAAAAAAAATTAGGTTAACTGTTGCATACTTTTTCTTTTTTTTAGGAAAAGAAAGTATGGGCTTGGGAATGGGAGAGAGAGAGTGGGAGAAGGGAGAAATGGCAAGAACACAAATGTCCTGTTTATGAGATCTCATCTAATAATGCCTCAAGGTCAAACCCATTATTACCTACCACACTTTTAGAGAGATCTAAACAACACTTGTAACTGAAAAACAGTACAATTCTCTCTCTTTCTCATTTTTTGCGTGCGCGTGCATGTGTGTGTGTGTGTGCGACTAATTTTCCCAGTCACTTTTCTGTGCACAGTTGTTATACTGATATCATTTTACCCCAATATTCAGTAATGTACATTTGCTAGCGTCAACATAATAAAATGCACCATCGTTTCACTGAAGACATCATATCTGTGTTGTCATCTGCAAATTTGTACTGTAGCATGTATGTACTCATTCTGCAGCCTGGCAAAATGTTCTTTGATACAGTGGAAATAGACAGGTCCTAGAATGCTAACTGCTATCCTGAGGATCACTAATTCACCGTTTAAAAACTTCAGAGTATCTGGAGTAGGAGTAAGCCATTTTGATTTTCAATCACTGTAGACAATGTCAGTGGTCCATGTCGGCTGATAGAACATAATCAACTTTTGTCTTGAACTTGTACTGGACTACCTCGCTTTTGACAATAGAACTAGAACAGATTCACTCAAATTTGTCCAGAATGCCAGAGAAAAAGACACTCTGCACCACAAAATATTACTGAGTTTTCTTCTTTATTCTAATTCATACCACCACAGAGAAGTAATGGAGTTTATAGCTTTAAACTGCCCCATCAACATACATCAATTTTACACACACACACAAAAAAAAACCTTCCTACCTCTCCCTACAAACTCTATATAGATCTACTTAAGAATCATTCTCTCCATTGGTACTCTTGACTGAGAAGTTAAAAGCGGAGGGGGCCTGCAAGTGACAGAAGGAGGGAGGAATGGTGAAGGGGTGGTGGTGGTGGTGGCTGTCTGTTACAATCAAACGTTCCATAGGCTTTGCTGCTTTACCCTACTTAATCATTTTAGGTTATGTCCAGGAGTCTGATGGCGTCTGTCTGAGCATCCTGTATCGAGTTCCAATGGGGGCTGACTGGATACCATTGAATGTTCTTTACTTCTTACCATCTGAAAATAATCACTGGTATTATTCATTACATAACTGCCAATCTGTCCTGTTTTCTATCTTCAATTTACTTAACCTGTTTTCTACTTCAAATTAACTTAATCTTCTGCACTTGTTTTTTTCCCCCACCATTAGATTGTTCGTCTTTGTAATTTGTCCGACTTTATTCAAGTTAAAAGGCAGTGCCAGTCTTGAATAAAAGTTGCTCTGTGTTAGGTTTTCTTATGCTGGGGGCAAAAGTTACCCACTTGTTACTGTTTAATCTCTTTACTTAATGACAATTTTTCCATCACTTTCTCGTCCTCAGCGCATCACTGTGACCAACAACTAGATGCAAGAACATGTTCCAAATCATCTTCCAGTCAAATGAACACATTGCAAAGTATTACACTTCAAGATACCCCAAACTCCAAATAAGATAGATAATGTTGCTTATAGCCCAGCCGACCGCAAAGGGCCATATCAGGGCTGTCACCACGTTAAAATCAACTCACCAGTCATATAAAAAAAAAAAAAAAAAAAAAAAAAAAAAAAAAAAAAAAAACCTTTCATACATCTCGTTAATGACATCGTCTAGAAACGCACCAGAAACTTTGTTAAAAATCTTTCTGCCGAAAATCTTAAATCAGATAAAAATGTTAATCTCTCTCAAAAACTCAAGGATCACATCAGGCGGGACATCCCTGAACAGGATCTTCATGGACTCCGCTGTAAAATGTTTGTGTCTCACATCGTGCAAGTCCAACACTCTAAAAGAACATGTTTCATTGTGAGTGGCGCATGACATGGAATGCACCACGGAGCTTCTTCACTCTTTAAAAGGTAAGCATGGGTAAAATACGAATGGCCGGTGTGCAGCCGGCACAGAACCGTTTCTCTTTACGACCTCCCGACGTGGATGGAGGAACTCCTGAAGGTTTGGACGGATCTGAAAGAGTTTGTTATTCGTCTGTGTGTTCCAATCCTCCTGCCAGAGGTCTCTCACATAATCGTTAATTTTGGGTTTCACATCTGAGCAGGGATATAAGTGTTGGACAGTTTCTCTCTTGTGGCGTTCTTGGCTAAACGATCAACCATTTCGTTCCCGCCGATGCCAACATGGCCAGGAACCCAAGCAAGAGTAATGTTGTAACCGTCCGCCTTCAACTTGCTAAAAAGTTCCAAAAAAGTAAAAGTTCTGGATGCTGAAGGTTGCGGCCAGCTATGGCCTCCAAAGCTGACAGCGAATCCGACAGAACCAGAAAGTCCCTCCTCGAAGAATGGGAGATTATCTTCAAAGCCAGTACTAGAGCAGTAAGTTCAGCAGAATAGACAGAAGCATCTGAATGTATATGTTCCAACAATATCTGAGAAGGAGCCCCAGGGCAGTAGGCTGCACAGGCCACTCCATCCTCAGACTTGGAACCGTCAGTGAAAACTTTTTGATAGGATGGGAACTTGGAACAGAGCTCGGCATACAAAGCCTTGTACGCCAGAGAGCTGGTAGACTCCTTACGGAAAGCTGCGAGATCAAAACGAATCTCTGGTGGAAAAAGGTCCATGGAGGTTGATCCGGAAACTTGGAAAAATCGGAAACTACTCCCAGGTCTATACCCGCATTCCGCACGTGAGCTGCAGACGAAGCCCAAACGGCGGAATGCATTTCGGGTTTGTTTCAAACTTACTTTGGAACGGAGGGTCAAAAACACAGTCATAGGCAGGATTCTGCGGTTCTGAGAACAGTCGGATGTAATAATTCAAAGACAGTTTCAGCCTGCGGTTGGGACAGTGAAAGGGTTTGCCCGCCTCTGCGTACAGGCTGTACACAGGGGTGGTGCGGAACGCTCCAAGACAGAGACGAAGCCCTTGATGGTGGATAGGGTCCAAGAGTTTGAGGTAAGATGATCTTGCGGAGCCGTAGACAGCACAACCGTAGTCCAGTTTTGAACGGACCAGGGCTCTGTAGAGGTGCAACAAAGTTTTCTTATCAGCGCCCCAGTCGGTGTGCGCTACGACCCGCAGAATATTCAGTGCTTTCTGGCAAGCAGTTTTGAGGTTTTTAATATGGCTGAGAAAGTTAAGTTTTTGGTCAAAAATGACTCCCAGAAATTTGGCCTCTTTAACAGCTGGAATGGGAGATTTCCCTACTTGAAGTTCCGGATCTGGAAAAAACTGACGGAGATTATGGAAGTGAATACACTGGGTTTTTGTAGCAGAAAAGGTGAAACCGTTTTCATCCGCCCACCGATGGATTTTATCTACGCAAAGCTGGAGCCTGCGCTGGACACTCGGGTACAGGCTTCCAGTTGCGTAGACAGCAAAATCATCCACAAACAATGAGCAGTCTGAACCTGCTGAACTGATTTCACAATATTGTTGATTTTAATACTAAAGAGGGCAGGAGACAGTATGCTCCCCTGTGGAACACCCAACTCCTGCTCGTGGACATCAGAGAGAGTGGTGCCAACCCGGACCTGAAACTGTCGTTCTGCCAAAAAAATTTTGAATAAAAAGCGGAAGATGACCTCGAAAACCCAGATCGTGGAGATCATGAAGTATCCCCGACTTCCAGGTGTATCGTAGGCCTTCTCCAAGTCGAAGAAAATTGCCACTGCATGCTGTCTGTTTAAAAAAGCGTTCCTAAGTGTAGATTCCAGACGAATCAAATGGTCAACTGTACTACGATGTTTGCGGAAACCACACTGTTCTTTCGCCAAAAGGCCATCGGTTTCGAGTTTCCACATGAGCCTAGCATTGACCATTTTTTCCATCAATTTACAGACACAGCTGGTCAAAGCTATGGGACGGTAGTTAGATGGATTAGAAAGATCTTTTCCAGGTTTGGGGATGGGAATAATGAGGGCTTTCCGCCAAGAGGGTGGAAAGCAACCTGTAGTCCACACGTGGTTGTATACCTGTAACAGGATGTTCAGACCTTCTTGCGGAAGATGTTTCAATAGTTGATAATGAATGTCATCTATACCTGGAGAGGAATCGCTGCAAGAGAGTAAGGCAGATTTCAGTTCGTTTAATGTGAAAGTAAGATTGTAGTCTTCCATGTTGTCGGATGAAAAGTTGCAGGTGATTTTTCTTTTAGGGCTTTATTTTGACAAAAGTGACTGATTTATTAGAAGAGGAGGAATTCTTTTCAATGGTTGAAGCAAGCAGATTAGCAACTGCTTTCTTCTCTGTTATTAAAGAATCCGAAACTTGAGATGGTTCACAGTGGGACAGGTGTTTTCCCTTTGATTTTCTTAATGATGTTCCACACTTTTTTCTTAGAAGTTTTTGATGTCAGCCTGGAGCAGAAGCTTCTCCAGGACCGACGTTTACTGATTTTAAAAGTGTGTCTTGATTTAGCACGGAGTTTCTGATGGGCTCGAGCGTTGGGACCCGAAGGTCGATGGTATACCTGACGCTGAGCCCGTTTTCGACTTTGGAAATTTGTTGGCAATCTGAATCGAACCAGGGTGTTTTTGGCATTTGAAGTTTGTCGGAAGACACTGGAATACAGGCTTTAGCACATTTAATCATAGTATTAGTCAGAAAACTCCCAAGAATTCCTGGTTTCTAGTCTCAAGAATAGCATTTAAGCTTAGCGTTTAAACAGTTACGTAACTATGAACTGTTTTTGCCATTCAATTTTAGGCCTAACACAAGAGAGCTACCAAACCTATTCTAGAACTTTTGCAGTAATAATGAGCAATAAATACTGCAAAGTTCTACAACAGGTTTGGTAGCCGCTAACAAATGATCAGTATCTTATTACTGATCGATTTTCGTACACTCAAATGACAGAATAAACATGTAACAACACTGATCTGTGTATTGATCAATCACTGCATCTTGAAGTCGACATCATTAAATCACCATGTAAGATTGATATTCTGAGTAAACAGTACAAACAGCCATGCGAATAAAGCTTCAAACTAAACAAAGGTAAGGTAACGTATGGCAATGTTGCCTACAGCCCATCCGACTGCAAAGGGCTATATTATCAGGGCTGTCACTACATTGAAGTTAACTCAAGTTAACACCAACAACAACAAAAACCCACCACCATTCATCTCTTTAAATACACCTTCTAAAACGCACTGAAACTTAGTTAAAAATCTTTCTTCCGTAAACACTGAAATCTTAGATCAGATGAAAATGTAAATCTCTTTCAGAATTTAAAGATCACGTTAGGTAGGACATCTCTGAACAAAGTTTTCATGAAGTCTGCTGTAAAGTGTAAGTCCCAACATTCTAAATCTAAAAGAATGTCTCACTGTGAGTGGAACATGACATGGAATGCACCACAGAGCTTCTTCACCTTTTAAAACTAAATAAAGATGAAGAATGGGTGTAAAACGAGTGGCCTGTATGCAAACGGCACACAACTAGTTCGTCTTTACGGCCACCTTGGGAACATGGTAAAAACTCTTTCAGGTCTGGAAGGATTTTGTACAATTTGTTATCCATCTGGGAGCTCCATTCCTCTTGCCAGAGGTCTGACATAAGCCTGTGTTTGGGCTTTCAACCTGCTCAACTTTTCCTTTGTGGCACTCTTGGCAAGTTGATTAACCACCTCGTTGCCTCGAATGCCCACATGGCTGGGAACCAAAGTAAAAACTCTGAAACGGGCAGAAAACAAAACAAGAACAAAAACAATTTTACTGCACCACCAAATGAAGAAATAAATTGTTTCTTTGTTCCTTTGTTTCGCAGCCCGGTACTTCTGTTTTTGCTCTTCGTTTCAATTTCCCTCTGCTTTCAGGATCAGGATCAGGATTTGGGGCGTTGTTATCAAAACAACTTAGCCCATATAGGATTTATACGCCCCTTCTGTATATACATATAATTTTTTTTATGTCTGTTGGTCCAGTCATAGGCTAGCTCAGTCTAATTATCCATTGAATTCATATTTCATTTTAGTTATTAATTCACATTAATCTAAGGGGTTCTTAAATACATTAATACTAGGTGCACGTTTGATGTTTAATTCATTCCAAAACTTGGACACTCTGTTAGCAAATGTAAATTTTCTCAAATTAGTTCTGGAATATTATTTAGATATCTTATCTGCACGGTTCCTTGTAGTATTTTTCTGTGGAGCACAAAAAAGCATGCCTATCAACGTCATCAACACCATTAAATATGTTGTATGTTTGAATCAAGTCACCTCTTATTCTTCTTACCTTAAGTGTTGCAAGCTAGATATTTTAATCTTTCATGGTATGAGTAATCCTTTATATTATGGATCATCTTTGTTGCTCTTCTCTGAACCTGTTCTAGAGCTTCTGATTGTCTCTGACACTGGATACCATACAGTATTTCCACATTCAAGAACAGGTCTAACTAGTGTTTTATATAACTGTAAAAAAGTGTCCTTTTCTATAAATGTAAATATTCTTTTTATCATTCCAACCATTCTGTTGGCCTTGTTAATTATACTATTCACATATGTTTGTCAAATAGAAAATTTTTGTCGAAAGTCACACCAAGGTCTTCGTTCCTTGTCCCCAATTTTCATGATATAATCCTTTTGTGGGTTAGATTTTCCAGTATAAGGCACTTTACATTTTTCTGCATTAAAATATTGGTTGCGAGTATCAGACCACTGTACTTATGTTTCACTATCCTTTTGTAATTCCTTATAGTTATACAATTTCGGAGAGTTTATAAAGTTTCATGTCAACAGCAAAAATTTTACAAATACTCTTTAATTCTACAGGGATATTATTTATAAACACCGTGAATATTATTGGTCCCAAAATACTGCCTCCTGGTATCCCACTAACAACATCAGCACTATGAGTATGAGAGAAAGAACTGCCAATCCTTACCTTTTGAGTTCTTTTTGATAAAGACACCTCACTGTGATACCAACCTTGTAATTCTATTTTTGCACTTGTTTCAATTTCCCTCTGCTGTTACCTCACTGTAATACCAACCTTGAAGTATACAAAATTATGCACAATATTTATGATCCTTGCACCACCTCTTCCTTGTTCACTATGGCTAACTATGAAAAGACTCGAGGACATAACTTCAAAATAACCAAAACTAATTTTGCAACTAACCAGTTTCGCAATTTTTTTACTAACCGTATCATTAATCTGTGGAATAACCTTTCCGATGACACTATCAACGCGCCATCAGTAAACGCATTTAAAAATCAAATTGACAAAAAGTTTAAAGACCAGGTATTTTCCACTGAGTTGGATCTTTATTAAGATGATGATAAATGTAGTATAGCCTACACTATGCCTGACTTAAGCCATTGGGACTTTCACGAGAAAGTGATCCAAAAGCACATAAACGGATACTGATTATGAGGGCAAAAGGCTATTAGCCTATAGCCATACATTTCTGTGATTCTGTGATTTTTGTTCACTCGTGGACCTCACCGAGTGTGATGACCGAGTAATACCAACCTTACTGGCAATATCCGTCTCGTGGGTTTATTTTCTTCACATTCGGGGTGGAGAATCACATGAGGACATAGCTAATATATTCTAATTTCATTTTTTCACTTGACTTACCAAGCATTGGTGTATCAAATATATTCTAAGATTTACTTTTCCTATTCTGATGTAAGAATGTTCAAAATGGCGTCCCTTCCCGTCAAAACACAAACCGAGTACCCACTTTTTCTTTTACGACCCATTATCAAATTACAGACAAAACATAAGATTTAGACAAAGATCATCGTGTTTTATAACTTACAAAAAAAATACAAAAAGTTCAAACTTTGCTCTTCACTCCGTCGATCGGAAAATTCTAGATTTTATGTCAGTTGGGCTCCTCCGTCCCGGGCAAACATGACCCAGTAATCACAAAACAAAAATACTACCAGGTGTTTCAATCTTTTCCAGCTTGCTGTATATGTGTCCATGAAAAACGGCGCCGGCTGGGTCATCATCTCCATGTTCTGTTAGTCTGACAAATACTTGTAAACGCATTCTGCGAAGAATCACAGAATTGGTTAACCGGAAAACTAGGCCTAATGGTCAAACGCAAACTCCAAGAGTGAAATTACTCGACTCGGTCGTGCCACTACTAGCCTACTTAGGTCCTTCCAAAACAATCCACTTTACACATATTTAAGCTTGCGCTCTTGTAAAAATAGTCCTATACGGTTGAAGGAACAGGATTTTTTCATTCCCAAAGTTTTGAATTATGATATTTACGATTTTCTGTTGAACAAAATAAAGAAACAGCCACATTCATGGGTTGATTTATTTAAACTTTGTACGAAATATTATGGGTGTACCAATATCAATGCGCGATGACAGATCGCTAAATATAGAAAGTTACGTGTAAACGCGACGTAATAACAACAATTCTTGCTTTATCACATGATGCTAACTACGCTCTGCCGAAATTTTTACTGTCGATGCTCCACGTTTTTTCACTTTTGTTTTAAGACAATTGAAAATCCCATCACTTCTAAATTTAATCTAACTTTCCGGTGTATGCTATTCAATGGCAGGAAATCGAAACTTTCCCAAAATAAACGACTGACCAACACGTCACAGGATTGACGATGTCAGCAATGACATGTCAAAATGAATGATTGACCTTTGCAGTTATCCTATCCTGACAAAGAGTTCATGATTGTTGATTCCTTTTCAGCATGATTATTATCCATTAATGGAACGAGAGTTCCAAATCTGGAACGGAAAGGAAGATCTTTCACAAATACACTAGCTACACATGGGAAAATGTAACTGGCTGACTATTTTGTAGAACTGAACTGGGTTAGGCCTGCTACTTTTCGCTCCAAATCGCAAACTTGAAGAGCTTGCTCAGTAGCTGACTGCTTCCCACTTCTCTTCCTGTAGCTGTTCTACTGTATTGCTTCCTACTTCTCTTCCTGCATGGCTGTCTATCCTCAATTGTTGTCCACTTTTACCGCACTGCTTTTCATTTCGCTTTTCTGCATAGCTGCCTATCCTGACTTGCCGTTTCTGCTGTCTTGCTTCCTACTTCTCTTCTTGCATAGCTGCCTATCTTACAGTCCTTTTTTAATGCCTGCCACTATGTTTGCATATCAAGGACAACTGCGCTCGCACACACACACACACACACACACACACACACACACAACACACACACACACACACACACACACACACCTCCCCAGCACACACAGGAAATCAACCCTCCGCCCTGCTCCTCTCTCTCTCTCTCTCTCTCTCTCTCTCTCTCTCTCTCTCTCTACCCACAACACCACACACACAACACACACACACACACACACACACACACACACACACATACCCACCTCCCCAACACACACAGAGACTCAACCCTCCGCCCTGCTCCTCTCTCTCTCTCTCTCTCTCTCTCTCTCTCTCTCTCTCTCTCTCTCTCCTCTCTCTCTCTCTCTCTCTCTGTCTGCCTGTCTGTCTGTCTGTTCTCTCTCTCTCTCTCTTTTCTCTCTCTCTCTCTCTCTCTCTCTCTCTCTCTCACACACACACACACACACACACACACACACACACACACACACACACACACACACCATACACACACACACACATACACAGAGAATGTACACAATCTGACACAGAGGCAGGAGGGCGGTGGGGGGGGGGGGTGGGGGGGGGGGGGGGGGGGGGGGGGGGGGGAGGGGCGATAAGTACAGCAAAACAGTCAACAACAGCAACAACAATAACAACAAAAGCACTAACAATAAACAACATCTTCAGAGTTAAGATGGGAGTCAGTGACAGCCGAGAGAAAAAAAATAAAATAAATTTTCGTAGCCTACAATTTCTGAAGGCGGATATCATTTTAGGATCGAGCCCCCGGCATCCCCTCGGGGACAACAAATGACACTGTCAGCCAGTGTTAAAAAAAAAAAAAAAAAGTGATGGTACGGGTATCTTTTTATGGACTGAGGACCAGTAATGAAGATGAGAGAAGTAAATATGTTTGTTCAAGACCACCCATCTTATTTGCCCCAAAAAACCCCCTTTTTCTTTATACTAATCACGCCCATCACATGTCACTTTTGGCCAAAATTAACACCTGTTTTCTAAACAAAATTAACACGCCAAAACCTCAAAATATTGACGTAATCAATACATTAAAAAATGGGGGCTTGCGTGCAAGAAAAGTTTTGGTGATCGTGAACAAACATATTTACATTCTTTCCAGAGACATAAAATGAACTAAATATGGTTGGCAATCATACTCCAGACTGGCCCCCAGACTAACACCGCAAAAATCGATAAATTTGCCGCAATGCGACACAGGTGTTAATCAAACGCGCGATGGGGCCGAGTGTCCATGTGCCGTCCAACCAATCGACAGGGGGGTATGACATCATTTCTACGGGGGTTTCCAATTAAGTGCCGGGCTTACAAGGCAGAGCTGCCGTCATTTCCCTTACCTGTGTTGATCTGTGAAGACGTATGTGTTTTCTGGAGAAAAGTGATTTACTTTAAAACTTGGATTGGATTGGCGACAACTGTAGTGTGTGGACATATTTCTGCTGTGTGCGTGTTAATATTTGATATCTCCTCAAAATGGAAGTGACAGTTTGAATGATTCTCAGAATACGCAAAATTAAAACAAACAAATTGAAGAATCTTGGTGCCTACAACTGATTGAGTCAAGAACTCGAAAATTTTACATTGTCCGAAAAGTCTACAAGTCAAGAGTCTCCTTTTTTAAATTTGGGGCAACAAGAAGCTATTTACGTCATATAAATATCATGCTGATATGATAACCTACCTTACATAGAAAAAAACCCGCTGAAAAATCATGCCAAAAAAAACCAAAAAGCCCCCTAGCTTTTCTAGAATCTTTTGAAAAAGAAAACCATCATGACAATAACCGAGCTGGATACTTTCCTTTGGGGAAAACTGTGCAAGATGAGGACTGATGTATCAGAGAATGATGTTGGGGAATTAATAGATGTAAACGTCAGACAGATTCTTTTGTGAAGAAAAGCGGAAGGTTTGAAATTTTCAACGAAAAAAAAAC